>JAJEJO010004167.1:115181-287623 GCA_020662805.1 Glaucomys volans
GGGATTGGCTAATCTCACTTAGCATGACTGTCTCCAACATCATCCATATACCTGCAAATGCCATAATTTTATTCTTCTTTATGACTGAGTAATATTCCATTGTTTCTTTATCCATTCATCTATTGAAGGGCATCTAGGTTGGTTCCACAATCTAGCTATTGTGAATTGAGCAGCTATGAACATTGATGTGGCTGCATCACTGTAGTATGCTGATTTTAAGTCCTTTGGGTATAGGTGGAATGTACATTTTTTAAAACAATTCAAAGATGCTTCTTATGCAGATGGTCTTTGGGCCATACCATGAAATGAAGGCAAATCCATAAATCCTGAACTGATCATGGATGTCATTTTTATTGCTGGAAATAATCTGTTTATTTTAAAGTCCATATAGGAATAGAAGAAAAATAACAGGCTGTTCTTAAGAGGACCATAAGACGAGGAGGTGGAGAAGAGTAGACATTCATTGGTAAAGGACACATGCTTCTCAAATCTCCCTTCAAAATCCCTTTTCCATATGAAGTTGGATGCAAAAGAGCATCAAAGGAAGCCTTGAAAACCTTGATCTCTTGAAAACTGGCCCCTGAGACAGGTGGCCAATAACCAAAGAAAGAAATTGCCATCATACCATGGGGGTGACTCTAGGTAAAAAGGATGTATGTACTTGAGCCTTAGGTCTTTATTTAGAACAGCTGATAGGGTCTTTTTTACCCTGAAGCCAAACTGCTTTGAATCCTCTCACTGCCAATTATTAACTGTGTAACCTTGGGGAAGTCACTCAACTTTTCTATGTCTCAGTTTTCTAATCTGTACAATGGGGATAATATCACTACATATTTCCTAGGATTGTTTTAAGGATTTTAAAAATTATTTATTTATTTTTGGTACCAGGGAGTTGAACCCCTGGACACTTAACCACATCCCTAGCCCCTTTATTTATTTAGAAGCAGAGTCTCACTAAGTTGCTTAGGGCCTCACTAAGTTACAGAGGCTGGCCTTGAACCTGTGATTCTCCTGCCTCAGGCTCCCAGGCCACTGGGATTACAGGCACATACCACTGCACCTGGCTATTTTAAGGATTTTTTTTTTTTTTTCCGCAGTGCTGGGGATTGAACCCAGGGCCTTGTGCATGCAAGGCAAGCACTCTACCAACTGAGCTATATCCCCAGCCCTATTTTAAGGATTTAAATGAAATAATGCATGTAAAGCACTTAGAACAGTAACTGACATCTGGTGAGCAGTAGAAGTGTTATTCTTAATTATATTTTTTGTTGCTGAGCTGCAATCAATAAAAGATGGCTTGGGCCTAGAATCAGTCATTTCAATGTTTTCCCGTCTGCCTCAGTAAACAATCATAGTGCTCTGAAGAATCATAGATGACACTATTTTGGCAGTCCACTAAATCTTTTTCTCAGACTAAAAGATGAATCCCCATGAGGCCCTGGGTTCCATCCCCAGCACCACCTTAAATAAATAAATAAATAAAAGGAAAAAGAAAATAGATGAATTTTGATGAGATGTGGGGCTTCAGTAAAATTTAATAAAAATTTTATCAGTGGTAGATAGAAGAATATATGTTCAAAATACTGTGGTGCAAAGCTATTGTTCCCCTTTTAACTTTTTCATCATAAGAACACTCTATAACCAAAACAAAAAACAAAACAACAAAAAATAGGCTCAGCAACCTGACTAGACCAAAGGGTGAGTGAAGAGCTCATGGACACTGAGGGCCTTAAGCCAGGACTGGGCAGGGGGCTAGCTTCCTTAACCCTGTACATGTATAACAATCTCCAGACAATAGCCACTTTTTGGTCTTCCTCCCCTTTGGGAACTCTGCTTTCTTTCTTTTTATTACTCTAATAAACCCTGTTACTTTGCTTTCAAAAATAACAACAACAAAAAACACTCCATAAATGACAAAGGATGATAATTGATACCATGGTACTGAGACTCCTCCAAAAGTGTAAGGAAGGCCTATGGGGACACAGGCCCCAGTCAACTGTGCACTATGGGATGGCAGCTGGTTATAGAAGTTATTCCCAGGGACTGGCTCCTCAGAATTTGCTGATGAGTAATATTTTGTTACTTCGGCAGAATTTCAAAGTTGGTAGATTTATGGGAAGCATATTCAGTGTCTAGAGACTAGTCTGTATGTATGGGGGGTATGAGAAAGAAAGAAGAGGAAGGAAGGAGGGATAGCAAGAGAGAAACTGACAGGGACAGAGCAATGATGTAAACATATTGGGTAGGAGTGGGGGTTGAGGACAGAAAACAGAAGAGATTTTTGAGAAGGGATGATGAGAGGCAGGAAGGGGCCTAGCACTATGTCTAGAATCTCTTAGAAGTTTCTGGAGTATATCGTGTCTCAGAAGAAAGAGTTTCATTCCAGCCTGAGTCAGCCCACCTACCAGCAGCTTTACTCCCTGCTGTCTATACTGTCACTCATGCTCAGAGGCACATCTGTTTCAGTGCCCCAAGTCATTTCATGGTATATTCATCTGTATATTTGCTGCTCATGTGACTGACCATCAGTCAGTGAGGCGTCAGAGTGCCAGCAAGTAGCCTAGGTTGAAGTGCAAAGGAAATACTGACAAATATAAAATACTTATATTCTTAAGTGTCTGGTGCCAATTATAGCCAGTTAGCACTTGAAAAAAGTTGAGAAGCTGGGAGCCGTGGTATCAATATTGGAGACCAAAAGGCTTGTGTCTTTGATTATACGCATATGTGCATCTCAAGTACACACTTGCACATAGAAACCTTTCAGTAACTGGCAATCTTCATGAAAATGATGTAAGAAGGATAAGTTCATTCCTGGTTTTTCTTTCAACAGGTTCAGTTACATCGTGCAAAATGTTCACAGATCAGACCATTTATTCCCCGATGAATGTCTGTTTGGCCAGGACCCAAGGCCTGTGAGGTTGGAGGGTGATGGCGGCCGCAGGAGAAGCTTTGGCTACTGTGCTTCTTGTGCACATGCAGCTCCCACATTTTACCTGGATAGTCCCTCACAGAATACATTGAACTTGGAAGACTTTTTTCCATGTACTTTTGCAGCCTCCAAAATGCCCAAGGCTTTTCTTAAACTCCCAGTTCAATTGAATTTTGACGAGCTTTTATATAGGCATAGTTCAGTTTAATCACTTAAACAGAGGAACATCATGAAATATGTTTTCATTCTGATGATTTTTGCACCTAACTAGGAGACAATCACCAAATAAAAAGCCTTTCAAGGTTTTTTTTTCCTACTAGACTATGAAACCTCTTTAATCTTTAGATGGATGCATAGCTTATTAAATGAACTAAAGCAAGGGTTTCAAGGTCAGGATAGAAGGCTTGAATTAATGAACATTAATGCTTTGCCTTTTGGAGACACACTGAATGGGAATGAACTTTTTATTCAAAGCTAAGTTCTTCAAAATACCCAGTGAACCAGAGGATAAAAGTATATCCTTTCACAATTAAGAAACTGGCTTTGGTGATACCACTGTTAACATTATCTGCAAGTTACATGTACCATGGAAAAGGAAATCCTCTGTGCCTTAAGTCCAGAATGTATGTTTCTAATATACTGACTGCATACATTAGGCCAGGTACGAAGATACACACTGGCCCTGGTCTGTAGACTTTGAAATAAATTGGTGAGACTTGATCTTGGGATTGCCTTCCCCGAGGCTTTTACCTAGCTTGGGTGAAATGTCTGACAATATATTTCTAAGTATCTATCTATAGATTTCTGTCATTCGTAGTATATTGTAAAGTCCTTGAAGGCAGAGTCTATATTCTACTTGTATTTAAAACACTGCTACCAAGTTCAGTGGTAGAACACTCGCCTAGCATGCATGAGACCCTGGTTTTGACCCCCTACACTGCAAAAAAAAAAAAAAAACAGATAGAAAACACCACTACAAACAACACTGTATGATATAGAATAGATGCTAAATAAGTATTTGTCAAACTGTTGACAGAAGTCAGATAGTGGGACAAATGAAAATTGAGCAGGGGGTAGTCTAATGTAAACATTAAAAATATGGTCCACTTTTTAGTCTGCTTTCCATGACTTGGATGAAAATCTGACTCCTGAATCTGAGCCCATCTGCACGACAGGGTCAGGTTTACATAATATGATTTAAAAGCATGTCTTGCTAAATCTCTCTCTCCTGAACCTCATTACTTTATTCTTTCATTTTGTCTGAAATCTCAGGATAATAGGATCCCTTTTCTAAAGTTAGAGGATTATTGAGCACCTTTCAAGTGATTTGTCTTTCCTATTTTAGTATGAAATCGTTGGATTAGGTTGTTCTACTTTTTTAAAATTGGTTCATAATAGTTATACATAACATTAGGATTCAGTTTGACATAATTATACATGCATGGGATATAATTTGCTCCAATTAAGTCTCCAGTACTTACCCATACTCTCCTTTCTACCTCCTCCTATTCACTTTTCCTCTATTCTACTGATCTTTCTATTTATTTACAGTTTTTGGTAAAATTAGTTCTTGTGGATATACACGAAGGTGAGATTCACTATAGTATATTCATATATGTACCTTGGAAAGTTAGGTCAGATTCATTTCCCTGTCTTTCCTTTATCCTGTCTCTTCCCCCTCCCCCTCTATTCCCTTCTTCTATTCCACTGCTCTTTCTTTTATTTTGATGGAATCCCCCCCATTTCATATCTCTCTCTCTCTCTCTCTCTTTCTCCCTCTCCATCACTGTCTTTTCCACTAATTTTAGACTAGCATAACAGAGAAAACATTTACCAGCAAATGCCATAATGTCATTCTTCTTTATGGCTGAACCATATATATGGCTATACCATATATATATATATATATATATATATATATATACACACACACACACACCATATTTTCTTTATCTATTCATCTACTTTTAACACCCATCTGAGATTAGCACTGAGAAAAAAAGAGTTGAACCAAAGAGGTGGGAGGAAGAAAGATGGTGCAAAAGTAAGAGAGGAGAATGTTTTGGAGCATGGCAAGACAAGGTGAGCATAGGGGAAAATCCAGTCTAGGCAACTCACTACAGATTCAGGTCCTAAGTAGGGGCTGGAAGTGAAGCTTCCCTACAGAAAACTATTTGGTGAATGTCAAAGTCAAACTAAGAATCATCTACTCAGGGACTAGGAGAGTTGGAAGAATTATTACAGGTCCTCAATTATGATAGGATATGGAGATATGGAAAGGGTAAGTGAATTTCCAAAGGTCATATGGTTATTTCTTGGTAGAGCCAGAAGTAAACCTTTAATAATTCTACCACACCAACAACTACATTTGGTTCCATTGCTTGTTAAGCACCTACTACATGTTCAGCACTGTGCTATGTTCTGCTGAGAGTTGAAGTTCCATTTATGATCTTAAAGTGCTCCATTTTGCCATCATGAAATCCTCCATTTTCCTTTATTTGTAATGACTTTCTAATGTGAAAGTCAAATACATGAATAATACTGCCTAGTTTGTTCTAGAATCTTGCAATCTAAAGATAACATATGAAAGTGTCTGCATTGCAGCAGATCCAAACCAGCCAGGGAAACAAATATAATAAAGTCAATCACAAAGAACTAACTTCTCTCTTTGAGGTCAATTTTAACATCTGCTTCTGTAAATCCATTTAGTCATCAAGTCATAGATTCTGAACTTGTAATGTCTCTGAGGTCTTCTTCTTTACTTATATAGACTTCATTCTCATCTTAGTCTGCATCCTCAGCACCTCTCATACGGATTATTGCAAAACAGTTTCTAAATTGGTCTTCCTATATATATTTCTCTCATCTTTCAATCAATGCATACCTATAACAGGTTAATATTTGTAAAACACCACTTTATATACATTCATGATAACTGTTCAAAAGCATGTAAGGCTCCCTGTTGACCAAGGATAAAGGCCAGATTCTAATGCTTACTCCACAATCACCCTCTTTGTCTTCTTTGTAGTCATCTTTTTATAGACATGTCTCATTTCTGACATTACACTGTAAATTTGCAAAGGACAGAGACTCTAGGCTCTTCTCTTTCAGTTCCCATGTTCTACTATAAATTAGTCACCTTGCCCATGTTTCTTACTGATGATTGCTCCCTATAATATAATGTTAAAATGTTTTGATTTAATGTCCCTTAATCAAGTTCACAAAAGATATTTCTGCATTTGCTGAAAGCTTATGTTATTAGTTATATGATTTGATTTTTATTAATTTTCAGAATGACATTTCATATTATGTTTAATTTTATATCCATATACACATTCATATAGAATTAAGTCAAGTTTTGGCAGAGGTTGGCCTAATTCTTTGGTATATATCCCAGTCACCTAAACTATTACAATTTGACTTGCCTCTTGGTGTTTAAGCTTAAATCTGTCTTATCATTACTAAATATATAACTCATTCTGGCCAAGAATACTAAGAGGGAACAAATAATTCTTTTTTCTTTGTGCCTTATGTTTGTTCTTTGTACTGGTTCCCACAAAGGGTATATTCCCTGTGGATCCATAGGAAGTCAACAAGAGTTTTAACTGAAGGCAAATGATGGATTATGCTAGCTCAGAGAAATTCCATACCCATTTTTAATGACCTGGGAAACAAGATGTGGAAAAATCATTGGCTTAACAATCAGAATAACAGGGTGCTACACTTGGTTTTATCAGGAACTAGAAGTATGATCTTAGAGTCATATAAATACTTGTGAATCCATTTCCACATCTGTTGAAACTAAGAGTGGTGGATTTGATTCACTCATTTCACAAATCTTTGATGTTTATTGAATACTTGACAGACATGATGCAAGACCCTTTCTGGAATCAAAAACTGCCTTGAATATAACCTATATATGCATTTCTGTCTTTGAGGATCTTGTAAGTTTTGAAGTAGATTTGTAGAGCTGGGTGTGGTAGCATGTGCCTGTAATCCCAGTGACTCAGGAAACCAAGGGAGGACCGCAAATTCAAGGCCAGCCTCAGCAACTTAGCAAGATACTCAGCAATTTAGCAAGACCCTGTCTCAAAAATAATAAAAGGACTGAGATGTAGCTCTGTGGTAAAGCACCCCTGGATTCAAATAGCAACAACAACAATAATAGAAGGAGATTTGTACCCAAAGGACTGAAATACAAAGTAGAGAGGCATAAAAACCATGAAAGTGGTACAGATAAAATATGCAATGATTTCACAGATCCCTTCAGCTTAAACATTTTATGATTTGTAATTAATTTTTCATGTAAAATCTTTCATTCCAGAAATAGAGATGATGTAATTATTTATTAAAGTGTTTTCTCTGCTATCATTACCTCCCATATTAAAGGGAAAGTTAGGAAGATTCAATTGAATGATTGAAATCATAATCACCATAATCATAAGGAAATGTAAAAAGGATATTTTGCGGGAAGACTTATCAAGTCAGCAAAAGATAACAAGAACTTGTAAAATAATTTACATCTTTCCAAAGTATTTATTTTTAAAAGAATTTTGAGGACAAAAACCAATCACATGTTACTGAGTATGTTCTCTACATCTAGAGGCACAGAGGTAGCAAGCGTTAGAAAAGCTGCCTCTCCTCACCCTGATTAGCAAGTAGGTAGAGAGATAAAACTAAAGAACAAGATGGTTTTAAAACAGTTTAGCATAACATTGCCTAGTGCAAATTATGGTATCATAGAGGTGAGAGAAGAGAAATATGAGGATGATGGAAAGAACTGTCTTAGAATCAGTCAGACATGAGTTTAAAACCTACTCTGAGGATGACAAATGTGAAGAGGACAAACTTTATTCCTCAGATGAGGAAGATTTAGAAGAGGCAGCAGTCAGTTATCACAAGGAGGATCAACCTCCTATGGTCACTCCTTTTGTGGCTTCTGCACCTCCTAAAAGGAGTAAAAAGAAATAACCAATAAAGATAAAAGATGATGTAGGATTCTTAGGGACTGTTTCTCAAGCCCAAGCTGCAAGGGAAGAATGTCTTGCTTGTCCAATAATTTCTAATTGGAATGATGATGAGGAACAAAGCAAGCACAAACAGGTTGGATAAGTCTCATATTTAATTGGAAGCCCAATCTAAAGAGAGTATAAAGCAAGCAGCGGTGGTTCCTGGAAAAAGGGCTCCCCAGATAACTAGATCTTTAGACTGTATTCCTGAAGATGAGGCCACTGTTAGGAATGAAGAGGTTGTAACTGTCTCAGTAATAGGCAGGCAAGCGTATTGAATAAACAAGTTCTATAACATGAAAATGCTCACCAGAGTCTAAAATGGATTATTCTCTATTTTTGGTTTTTGAAGGTCAGTTTCTATACATCTTGGGACTTCAGTGTTGCTTTTCAGCAGTGAAAGACTTTCAAAATATCCCCAAAACTAGGGTTTGTGAAGGAAAAGTTTTGTGGGGTGCTCTGCAACCTCTGCAATAGAAGTGGACTTCTACAGCTCAATGTCAAACACAACCACAATATCAACTTGAAAACAGAGATACAGACAAAACCCAGTTGCATGGGACCCTGGCTGTACTCATGTTGTTGTATTTTGCATGTTTGTAGACATAATTTATTAAAGACATGTATGAATTGAAAAAAACCCAAAAAAACCTACTCTGTCACTTATTGGCTATGTGACCTTGAGTCTGTTTCTTAACTTCCCTGTAACTCAGCTTCTTCGACTGTAAAATGAGGATAAATGTAAAACCTGCTATGCGAGGTTGTTGTAAAGATTAAATGAACTAATGCATGTCAAGTGATAAACATTTCCTGGGCCATTTAATGACCTATTGTTGATTTTAATAATCATGGTGAGTTGGAATACCTAAGGAAGAAGTTCAGACTCCAAATGGCTTTTAAAGTTAGCAGAAAGGAAAAAGTAGGAGCATATATAAATAAAATCTGGTTATAATTTTGATCTATAAGAAAAAAATTAGACTACATTTTATCTTACACATTTCCACAATATACGCGGCAATAAGAATGTCAGCAACCACCAGCTGATAGCTAGAGATAATTAACAATCTGGTACTTGTCTGGTTGGTACTTCTCAACTTAGCCATTAAAGTCTCTCATCATAGAATCTTTAAATATTATGCAGTGCATGACATTAAGCAAAAACAAACGATTTATTATTTGCTAAGCTCAACAAAATTTCTTTTGATCTGCTAGTAGTCCTGAATGAGTACAGCATTTAGAAATATTTCCAAGTAGAATAATACCTCTTTCTTATATCAACCTTTATCAAGTTGTTGAAAATGGATGAAGTATTTGACCAACCTTGAACCTTTTTTATTTTATGCAATTAATATTATAATGAATAGCAGAGCAAAAATATTTTGGTGCTGTGGGATGCAATGCATCAGAAACATAAGATACAAATCATCTAAAATTAAATTGACAGAGGGAACTCATCCACATAAGTCAACTTTTAAGTAAGAAAACTGTGCATGCTATTGAGAATAGGTTTTCTGTGTTCATATAAACTATAGACATACTATTTTCTCTAAAGCATAAGCAACAACAGTCTCAGGATCTTTGACACACTAGAGCTTTTGGGAGGACATCACATCCCACTTTGATTCTTGTACTCTGGGTTAGGAAAATGAATTTGGGAAAAAAAACCCCTCAATTTAACTTCCCAGTGAAATTGCACTAGTTTTGTGTGTCCCTATTACTTGACTTTGAATAGAGGTAGCCACACTCTCTTCCTAGGGCTCTGTGGGATTAGAAAAACTCACAGCAGCATTTGGACTCTAGGTTGTCTTAACCTGACCCAGGCAATCACCCCTGGGATCCCAGGAAGGCATATTTCCAGTGGTTAGAAGAAAGCCATTTTTCTGAGGAATCAATGGCATTTTACAAAAAAGGGGGAAAATTCATAAGTCAATTGCAAAGACAACTAAGAAATGAATTCTTTTAATAGGGGATGTCTTTCTCTACATAGGCAGTGCTTTTAAGAAGTGAACCTCATTCCACCGTTCCCTTGTAACTGAAAGATGCTATCATTAGTAGAAATTAGCTTTGGGGGGGGTGCATTCCTTATTAGAAGATGAAGAAGCATACATCTAGTTACTTAAATCAATTATTGAAACATTCAAAGTTGATCAGGAGTCATGTGGTAATTTTAGGGTTTAGTAATGCAGGCATCCTTAAATAGACTTGAAACCTGAACCATAACCAAGAGGTATGTCATGATTCTATGGGAGAAAAATTCATTACTTCCTCCAAAAGACATTTAAGGAAATATTTAAAATAGTGAAGTAAAAAAAATAGTCAAGTATATCTTATGATAGAAATAAGACACATTTGGAGTATACAGGTAATAAAGATACAGGCACACAAAAGATGTCATAAAAATATGATGTCTTGCTGTCTAAAATGACTACATGTTTTTCACAATTAAAGATTCTAAGATCTTGTCTTTCCATCTGGAGAAGGTTTTAAACATGAAAATATGGTAGATGAAACAGATAATCCAGGTTGCAAGTCTATGAATTTTGTATTCCTTCCCAACTGCATGTTGTTTCTCCTCCCAAGATACCATTTCAGAGGTTTGCCAATTACAACAGTGTGACTGTTCTGAAAGAATGTTCATTTGGGTTCCCAGCAAAAATAATTTCAAGGAGACGTTGCCATTCAAAACATTCACAAATGAACTCCATACTTCATTACCTCAGTTGCAGGCACAACTATAAAGACAATATGACTTTTTCATTGAAAATATGCTTTTGACTGAAACAAACAATCATGCTCTCTGCTAGAAAAGAAAATGCCTACAGAAGAGCAAAGGTAGACTAACTACTTCTACTGCTAAAATGAACTTCATAGTCTTGCTTCTGACAATGATATATACTTTTTTCACCATGGTGCCCATTTTACTGTCTCTGACCACTTGATGGTTGCTTAGGTTTGTAGGCTGTCTAATATCTGGGCTCATGGCAAACCACAGGAGTTAAAATGTGCAGAGGAAAGAGAATGTGGTTTATGAGATGCTAAACTAAACTGAAAGTCAGCAAGACCTCAGTTCTATTTCTGGCTTTCTATGGACAAATCATACCTCCCTTGACCTTGAGCAAGTCATTTACTATCACTTTACCCCAGATGGTGCAATTAGACCTCATTATAGGAGAACTCCAATACCACATTTTTCCATCGCATAATTTATAAAGTAGGGAATAAATGTAAAATGCATTAATTGAAGAATTGCTCATTCAAAATGCTTCAGGCCCCACTGTTTAATGGTACCATCAAATGTACAGCTAAAAACAAACTCCAGGATAGGAATGGGAATTCAAAGGCTTTTTATATCTTCTGGTGAGATCTGAGGGGCAGTTATAGGGAGAAAAGGAGAGGCACAGGAGAAACGTACAGTTATTCTCTTCCCCTCCTTTCTTCAATGTCTTCCTTCCTTGATTTTGTTGGGAAAGGAGTAGGAATTGTTTAAGGTTCCTTGTATTGGGGAATACCAGTTCCACCTGAACAAGGCAAGAGTATAATAATAGGGTTTTATAGGTAAGGGGGGGGAGTGAATGGTTCACTGTCTGCACCTTTGATAGATTATTATCAAAGTTTCAGAAGGGGAAACTGGTATGATCTCCAGAATGTCTGGGATTTTTCAGCAACTAGGCTGTAAACCAAACAGCTTAGGTGGGGGTGCTTTTTGTTCCCCCAAGTCCGGGAATGTAATTTTTTAAAAAGTCAAGTCCCAGGAATACATCTTTAGCTATAGGATGGAAGGTAGTGGTAGAGTAGAATTGCTTTTATTCAGGGTTTCTCTAACCAACAAATAAAAATAATCTAAGGATATATTTATTTTATATATTGAAGGACAATTAAACCAGGTGTTCATTATTTCTGATCTACTTTATGGCATCAAGTGAATTTAGTGAAATGAAATTAGAATCCAAGAATTCTAGAGCTAGAAGAATCATTAAAAACAATTGCATCATTTTATAGGCAAGTAAACTGAGGCACATATAGGGTTGTCCAATATTTACACTTAGTAAATATTGAGACTAGAAACCAAATCTTCTGAGTCTCATTATAGTGGTAAATATTCCATTGCTTAGATTTAACATTGTATGATTTGACAAATTTCTAGTAGTAGTGCCACTTGAAATTTCCTTCTTTCTATAAGAGGTCCAAATACACATGAAACCAGTTACTGAGACCATAATTGACTTTAGTTGCATGTTCCTTAGTTTTGATTTTGGCTTTAATTTCTCCATCAGTATAGCATATGCTACTAATTATTATGATTGTTATTAGTCCCAACAAAATGAAAGGAGGAGAAAAATATGAAAAGCCTAAAATGTGTGATCCAACAAAGCCACAGGACTTCTACAGAAAATTTTTTAATAAAGAAGAATATTACTAATGTTTTTTTCTTGCTTAAAGATAGCAGGCAGTGTGAATTTTTTCCAAAGCCATATTCTACAAGTCTGCAGTGCTAGAACCTCTACTGGCACATACTGTGCCTTCTGGCAAATTACAAAATGGCATTTCCTGAAGGCAGATGAATTGAAAAAAAAAATCCCCTCTTAGAAGATGAATTACAAAAATGCACAACACTGCCTGTGCCAGTGGGATTTACCTGCCTCCTGTCCACATACCCAGATCCTCTATGCAGGAGATGTACAATCTTAAGCAGAGATGCGGAGCATCATTTTCTTCATCTTAAATGCTGTCACTTCTGTCTGCATAGTCTCCATTAATAATAAGTTTATATGCAGCTGTGGAAAATACACATCTTGGTTTGATTGAAATATCTACAGACAATAGCCCCAAATCTCTGTGGTTTGGGATTTTACATATCAAACCCATGGACCATTCCTGCAGATTCAGACTGCATGCTCTGTCTCTTCTTTCTAGTCAAAGTTAGTAGTGTTTTAAAGCCTCCTCTTCCAATCAGCGTTTGCTGACTCATTTCAATCATTATTATTTCTTCCTTACATTCCCTATGACTTGTTGTCTGTTGAGAATTTGGCATTAGTATGGCATTGAACAGCATTTGGTCAGAAGACTCAGAAATGTTTTCACCAGGATGCACCAGGGATGACATCAGCATTACTGCAGGAGCAGTTTCAGAGCAAAGTAGAAGTCAAGCCAGAGACTACCTAGCAGTTCTGTATTGTGGGGTAAGGTGAACTTACAAGGAAGAAATGGACAGCTGCCCAGTCTACCCAGAACTGGCAATACACAGCACAGAAATCCCAAATTTGGGGTCTGCAGTACAGATGTTCACCCAAGTCATTCTTCCAAAATCAGATCCATCCTTCCAGCTGGCTATTGTGAATATGTAGTGATTAAGAGTATCTGTCTTCTAGTAACGGAGGCAGGGCTTCTATCAACTTTATTACTTTAAACAATAGACATGTCTGTAGTCTGTTTAATAATAATATTAAAAAAGAGGGCTATGGATGTAGCTCAGAGGTAGAATACTTACCTAGCATGTGAGAACCCTCAAACCCTTGCAATAAAAAAAGAAAGCTAGTAAAGTAACTGTCATAGTAATGAAGATATTTATTTTAATAATTTAGCAGATCCCCTAAAATAGTTGCCACCAGATATCCACTTTCCTGAAATTGGTGCATACTTGCATAAAAACCATAAGCAATTTCAAATCTATCTTTTCAGATAGAATGAAAAGGATATTGAGCAGCCTGTAGGAAGAATAATAGCTATTGATGTGACTCCTGCTGATACCTTATCAAATATGTATGTAGAAGTGTTCATTCTTTTCTACTGGTTTGTAGTTGTTGTGCTAACAACTGCTACCTTCTGAGGTTGCATTGAAGTCAAACTTGCCTCTCCATGGAAAAAAACAAAGCAATGAAAAAAGAGTGAAATGAAAGGCTGTCTTACGTCCCTTTCTATTTCAAAGCTCAATCCCAATCTTAACACTCTAATTGAGGAAGGCTCAAACAGGTCAATGAAATAATAGCAGAAAAACACAAACTCAAGCTCCAGTGCCTAGATAAGTATGTATATGTGTGGTTTGTGTGTGGAGGAGGTGTAGAGGCTGGGATGCAACTCCTACATGAAAATGTCTTGTGGCTCCTCATAGCCACATGCACATGAACAAGCACTAGCAGACAATCGAATAGTTCCACTTACCCAGAGCAGCCCTTATGCTCTTGGAGAAAGGTTAAGAGCCCACTTCACTGTGGTTTTTCCACTAATCAGCAGAGTGACCAACCCCAGAGGCCATCATTATTTTGGAGGCATTTGCTTATATTCAATGTAGAACATAGATTAAGAACCTAGGGTGCTATTTTTATAAATGTTTGTCTTGAATCCCCAGAAAGATTAGAAACTCACTAAAAGCCAGGCCCAATATCCATGCTGGTTCTATTTCCCAATGGGCTTGAGACATGGAGTTAAGTGCTTAGTCAATATTTGTATGACTGAACGTAAAAATAAATCCCTATTTCAAAACTCAATATAACCTGGTTTTACTGATGTAAGGATACAGCAAATTGTGTTCAAAGGAGGTAGAAAATAATTAAGAATTGGCAATAGAGTTTAAACTGGTAGCTCCATTGGATGAAAAAAAGACATATCCCCCAAACCTTCTAATCATAGACTAGGCTCTGTGAGCTAATGACATTCTTTATAGACATGCGATTTTTTTTTTCTGTCTGGAAGTAACACACATTCAGAAACTGAGATAAACATCAATAGAACAAAAGCTGTAGCTCAGCTGTGTGGAGGAAATCAATTCAAACAACTCATAATTTGCAGGGTGACACATCATGAAACATTAAGCTAAGTGGCAGCACCTGGCTTCAGAAGCGTGATCTCTAGGAACAGCTACCAATTTGTGCTGAAAAGGAAACTTCCCTCCCCCCTCCTTTCATGTAAAGCTTATAAACCGAGACGATAATGATATAAAGGGCTCTAAAAAAAGAGCTTCCCAACAGACAGTTGTCTCTGTATCAAGTTCTTTCATGCAACTTTCTCAAACAAAGCAGACAAGTAGTACTAAGGAAATGCTTTGAAATCTCTAAGCTGTGAACAGAACATAGGAGGTTCTGAGGTTCCATATATAAGGGAGGCATGCAGTGTAGCAGGACATCAGAACAATGAAAGTCTGAGTCACAATTTAGGGAGGTTTTCGGCAGAGATGTTTTTTCAGGGCTGTGGTTGTAGCTCAATGGTAGAGTGCTTGCCTAGCAAATGTGAGGCACTGGGTTCCATCCTCAGCACATAAAAATAAATAAACAAAATAAAGGTATTGTGTCTATCTACACCTAAAAAAAAGATGTTTTTTCATTTACTTAACAACTGGGGTTATTAGTGATTAGAAAGCACAAGCACCCATGTACCTTACAAATAAATCATCATGATTAGCTGTGTACTGTCCCAGAAAGATAAATGGAAGTGGAGTTCACAAAAGGAAAAAGTGGAAGGTGGGGAGGAGCTGACTGAGAAAAATCATTAATAGGAATACACTGATGGTGATAAAAGAAAAAATTAAGTGTCATGGAGAACTTTGGGGGATTATTCAGTACAACATCATTGGCCATAAGTACACACTGAATGAACACTTTCTTTATGACTGGTTTGAGCTAGTTGAGATGAGTGATATAAAAGAAATGTAGCCACTTTCCCCAAAGACCATATATATTTTATGCTTTTATTAGTATAAAAAGTATTAGTATAGTTATACATAATAGTTGGGTTCATTTTGACATATTCATACATGCATGGAATTTAGTTACTCCATTTCAGTCCCCAGTGCCTCCTCTTTTTCTCCCCTCCTCCTTCCCTCTATTCCCTTCCTCTACTCTACTAGTCTTCCATGTATGCATGTATGTATGTATTTATCTATCTATTTATTTCTCTTTGGTACTGGGGATTGAACCCAGGAATGCTTTTTACCACTGAGTTATATCCTCAGCCCTTTTTGTTTTGTTTTTAAATTTTGAGACAGGTTTCACTCAGTTGCTTAGGGCCTTGCTAAATTGCTGAGGCTGGCTTTGACCTTGTGATCCTCCTACCTTAACTTTTCTGGGATTATAAGCATACTCTACCATGCCCAGCTTATTTATTTATTTTTTAGTTGGTGCTTTCTAGATGTATGAAAAGGTGGAATTCACTGTGGTATATTTATACATACCTAATTTTGTCAAATTTATTCTGCATTTCCTCCCCTTTCTAATCCCTCCTTCCTCCTCCTCAGTCTCCTCCTGCTACTCTACTGATCTTCTATCTTTATGATATTCAAACACCCACCCCCTTTTCCCCTTACTTTGCTGTAGCTTCTCATATGAGAGACAACATTTGACCTTTGACTTTCTGAGTCTGGCTTATTTCACTTAGCATGACAGTCTCCAGTTCCATCCATTTACCACCAAATGCCATAATTTTATTCTGGAACCTCAGCTGGTTCTATAACTTGGCTATTGTGAGTTGTACTACTATAAATACTGATGTGTCTGTAACCCTGTGGTACCACTGAGCTATATCCTCAGCCCTTTTCTGATTTTAGTTTTTTTGATTAATGCTGAGGAGTGGGATAGCTGGATCATATGATGGTTCCATTCCTAGTTTTTTGAGGAATCTCCACACTGCTTTCCAAAATGGTTAGTCCCACCTACAGTGTATGAGTGTATCTTTATCCCCACATTCTTGCCAGCATTTATTATTTTTGCATTCTTGATAATTGCCATTCTGACTGAAGTAAGATGAAATCTCAATGTAGTTTGAGTTTGCATTTTCCTGAGTGCTAGGCACATTGAACATTTTTTCATATATTTGTTACCCATTTGTATTTCTTCTTTTGAGAAATGTCTGTTTCTTTTGCCCATTTTTTTGATTAAATTATTCATTCTTTGGTGTTGAGCGTACTGAGTTCTTTATATATTCTGGATATTAATCCCCTGTCAGAGGAATAGCTGATGAAAATCACCTCTCATTCTGTAGACTCTCCTTTCATACTCTGACACATTTCTTTTACTGTGCAGAAGCTTTTTAATTTGATGCCACCCCACTTATCAATTCTTACTGTTATTTCTTGAGCTTTAGGAGAAAGAGAATATCATTCAATGAAGACAAGACTAATAGTGACCATTGAGTATTTACTGTCTGTCTAGAATGCTTCATATATTATCTCACAATATAATCCTCACAACATCCCAATGAAGTGGGTACTCTTCTTCCCTCCAATGTAAAGATGAGGAGACTAAGGTCAAAACAGGCTATCCATCTTGTTCAAAATTATTAATCCAGTAAGTGACATAGCCATGGTCTTACTCCAGGGCCTATCCACTTAATCACAAATGTCTACATTTTTCCAACTGGAAAATGAGGATAAAATGGTGTCTACCAGAGTTGAAATAAGAATAAATGAAGCAACATATGAAAACAACAAGGAGAGTGCCTGGGCCTGGAGCCAACATTCAAAAGTGGCTGGCTATCATCAATGTTGAGGTCGTCAGTGGTTTACTACATCCTAAAAGTATGATTCTTTTTTACAACATCCTTGACAGGTAGTTCCCAGCTCCTGATTATACATTTCCCTAGGGGCAGGAAGCTCAGTACTTGAGCAAGCTGCTTCATTGTGTAACAGCTCTTGTTTAGAGGAATTTCTGTTGATCAGTTGAAATAAACCTCCCTATCACTTTTGCCTGCTGGTTCTAGTTCTTCCATTGAGAAGAACACAGAATATACCAACACCCTCTTCTATTTGACATGATTAAATATGGCAAGAAATTGAGAATCATTCAAGATTTGTGGGCTGGAGAGCAACATCAGGAAAGGCAAGTCTAAAGTAAGTGTGTTTGATGAGAATAAGTAGATTTGCATCGGAGAGTCCTGAGAATGGAGACTGGGAGGCTGATGTGGAGGATGTGGACCAGGACAAGGCAGTGAGGATAGAGAAGCAGCACAGTTAAGGAAACTTTTCATGAGGAAAATTGGCAGGGGTCGGGGACTGGCAAAATATATGAGGGGTGAATGAATAAAAATAAATCTCCTTGAGGATCCTAAGTTTTCAAAACTAACTATTGTGAGTAGTCACATTTTTGGCTTTGTTTTGCTTGTTTGTGTGTGTACTTGGGGTGGGTGTGTTTGGAGGGTGAGAAGATGATGACTTCGAACTTGAGTTTACAATTAAATATACCAAAATAATATCCAGTAGATAGAGACAAGAGACTGAAAAGAGCTATCTGCGCTAAGAAATACAAATGTTAAAGTCATCAGCTAGAAGGGCTGGGTTGGTTAGACAGGCAAGACCTCAAAAGGGTCCAGTAGGTAAGACCGGCTCTATGTGAAACTCTGAAACACCTGAGATTAGGGAGCATTTCCACTGTTCCTTTCTTTTCCTTAGGTATTGCCTGTTGCCCTGCTACCTAGATCTGTAATACCCTTATCTCCCTGCACTTGCCCTCTGTGTTAGTCTATTTATGTGGCTATAACAGAATATCACTGTGTTAGCTAACTTTTCATCACTGTGTTTAATAACTGAGAAAAGCAACTTGGAGAAGGAAAGGATTATTTGGGTTTATGGTTTCAGAGGTTTCAGTTCATAGTCAGCTGGCTTTATTGCTTTGGGCCTGAGATGAGGAAGAACATCATGGCAGAAAAGTATGGAGGTAGAGCTACTCATCTCATGTCACCAAAGAAGCAGAGAGTGTGGTGGGGGAAGGAGCCACAGACAAGATATAGTCCCTAAGGGTATGCCCCTAAGGACATACTCCCTCCAACTAGGTTCCACCTCCTACAGTTTCCGTCACCTCCCAGTCCATTGAGCTCTCAAGGGTTAATCCGATGAGGTCTGAGTGAGCCCTCATAATTCAACCATGACCCAAAAGTCCCATCTCTGAACATTGTTGCACTGGAGACCAAGAGTTCAACACATAAGCTTTTGAGTGACATTATAGATTCACACTATAACAAACACAGACTGGATAATTTATTTAAATAAAGAAATTGACCAGCAACTCAGGAGGCCAAGACAGGAGGATTCCAAGTTCGAAGTCAGCCTCAGCAACTTAGTGAGGCCATAAACAACTTAATGAGATCCTGTCTCAAAATAAAAAATAAAAAGGTCTGGGGATGTAGCTCAGTGGTAAAGCACCCCTGGGTTCAATCCCCAGTACCAAAAAATAAAATAAGATATTGATTTCTCATAGTTCAGGAAGCTGCTAAGTCTAAGGTTAAGATCAAGGCACTGGTAAATATCATGTCTGGGTAGAGATAGTATCTTGTTGCTGTGTCCTTGGGAAAGGAGAAACATCATTTATGGAAGAAACAGAAGGGACTATAAGGGTACCAAATTCCCCTATTAAACCTTTTTATAATGGCATTAATCCATTCATGAAGGTGGAGCCCTCATGACCTAAACACCTCACCAAAGGCCCCACCTCCTAACACTGTTGCTTTGGGGATTAAGTTTTTAACACCTCATCTTGGGGGACACATTCAGATCATAGTACCTTTATCTTAATAGTATGATGAAGACAAAACTAATTTTAGTGGTTCAGGGTGGTCATGTGGTAAGAACCTAAACTAGGAATCAAGAAACCTGGTTCTAATCTCAGCTCTACCACTCCTCCTTTTGAATCCCAGAAGAACACTAAGGGTCCCTTCAACTAAAAATATGAGTGTGTGTCCAACCTGCCTGTACTGAACATTACCCCAGGTAATTGACTCAGAGCTGCAAATCTGTTTCCAGATTCTCCATTCACCTTTAAGTGCAAAGGGCAAAGAAAAGTTTAGTGTATAACTGCTAGAAAGAGATGAGTAGAGGGTAAATTTAATAGATAGCCCAGAAACAATAATCTTTGGTCTTGGCATACAGTCTGACATAGGCATCCAAACATATGTCTATTAGTACAACCACTCATTCACCCTCTCCTGAGTGGTTCAGTGCTAGAAATGGGTAAGATAAAGTGTATGTGTGGGGCAGGGAAGAGCTTATTGGCATTAAATAGACTTCTACTGGGGAAAACAAAGAGTTATCTCTATGTTGCATATAGTTGGTGCATAATTATGTATAAAGATAGGTATAAAAAGGTCTGAAGGATTGTATGGAATGGCTAACAGTAGATCCTTCTCAGGAAAAGAGTAAGATTAGAATGCAGGAATGAGATTGAAGGGAGACTCACATTGCATTCTAGATAGTTCAGAGTATGAATTTTCACAAGAATATACTCCTGCATTACTCATGTAGTATACCAAATAATAAAAACACATTTCATTTTTAAAAGACTGACAGCTACTTATTAAGTCTGAGAAGAGAAAAAGTTTAGAGTAGTATTTCTGGTATCACAGTGATCAACAATTCATATTTTAGGATGCTTATGTTTTGTTTTGGTTCCAAATGTGTGGGGGGGGGGGGGGGGGGGCGGGTTGCTGATGACAGAACCAGGGCTTCACACGTGTTAGCAAGTATTCTCCCACTGAGCTACACCCCCAGCTCTGCTTGTGTTCTTCAAATGATGGACAGCTTCTGCCTTCCCTTCCCAAGATCAGTAGCCTCTCCAGGCTCACAGACATTTAAGAAACAGAATTGAGAAAGGGGGCACTTAAAAACAATGCAGGGGGGCTGGAGTTGTGGCTCAGTGGTAGAGCACTTGCCTAGCATGTGTGAGGCACTGGGTTGGAGTCTCAGAACTGCATATAAATAAACAGAATAAAGGCCCATTAACAACTAAAAGAATATTTTAAAAATTATATTATAAAAAACAATGCAGAAGAGAAGTGAAGAGTTTAGAATGCATCAGGAAGGTTGACTAGGAGGTTCTATCATTCCAAAGGTTAGCCAAGCATTGTTCTAGGAAGAGGGTCTTCCTTAAACTCCTCCTACCATTCCATAAGCAAAGGAGAAACAGTGGCTGGTGAGTCCACTGCAGAGATGGGAACTCTTCCACACAGTAGTGATGGTGCCATGCCTCCCCAGATCTGGCACATTTCAGAAGCTGCTGACGTGTTGATGCCTGCTAAAACACGATGTGGGAAGAAGAATGAATGTGGGCAAGCTCAGCTAGCCACTCAGAGGGAAATGATCTCATTTCTCCTGCTGGGCAACCCCCAGATGATGGTAAATGGAATAAGACAGGGTAGCATTTAAATTCTATCATTATGGTTTTTTTCTCTCAAAAGCCACAAGTTTACCGATGATGGCTTCGATTGTCTTTTGAGCTCTTTATCATAGCTACTGCCAGAAAAGGGGAAAGATTCAGAAATACTGTCTTGGCTGGAATTTTATTCTCCAGCTTCTTTTTAAGAATATTTCCATCTCCCCCCACCCAAGTATACAGGGGTAGCCTTTGGCACTTGAGATTGTTGTATGTGCTGGCTGGTTGGAAGTCATGAATATGGGAGCCTTTAATCCATAATCTCTCTCCCAGCACAATTTGTCTATGAGATTCATTTCCTGTCCTGCCAGAGGGTAGTAGAGCTATAATTCATGATCCTGTGATCTTCAACATGGCTTCTGACACAGTGAGTAAGTTCTTTGTTCTTTTAGGACAGAACTGTCACTCATCACCAAACAGCCCTTCATTTTTTTCCCTGAACACTGACTCATAGAATCATAGATTCTCAGGGATGGAAGGCAGCCGAGAGGTCGTCAAATCCAACCCCTTACTAGTTGACTCCAGGCAGTGCCTAGGCTTGGTGAATTACTTCATGCCCCAAATAAGTAAAATTTAGTGAAGTAAAAGGGGTGATTTGTGAGGGTCAGAGACAGAACACCTCCAAAAGGATTCTAAACAAATGTGTGTGCTAAAAGGTATGATGAAAAGGCATATTTAATAACATCTTGTTTCTGAGAGCATTAATGAGGTACAAACCTAAATTCTAAGCTGAGAAACTCCTAATTATATAATAATAGGGATAATAATGATGATGGTGATGATAAATAAGAGCAGTTAAGATTTTCTGAACACTTCTTATGTGTCTGTTAGGAAGCAAAGTTATTCATGTGAATTATATAATTGTCAAATCACCCCTTTGGGACTGATATTACCCTCCATTTTACAGATGAGGAAACTGGGGCTTTAGAGTTTGGAGTTTTTTGCCCAAGGTCAAATACCTAGTAAGTGGTAGAATGAATACTGGGACTCAGGGCTGTGTAAGTCTTTGCCACTGTGCCATATTATTCTATTACCCTCAAACAAAGACAATTACTGTAGAAAATAGCTGTTTCCTGAGTTTATCCCCAGCTGCCTGGTTAATGAGGGGGATATGTTTCATAACCTTTTCCCTAGACCCCTTGGAGATCCTTCACAATATAAGCCCTTACTTGAGCTGAGGCAGAAATATTTCTTCTATCCTTTCACACAATGGATGTTTTGGTTTCAGCCAAGAGCTAGAGAAATGCTTCCCTGAGTTTTGAAATGTTTTAATCATCTTACTGGTACATTTGGAGCAGGTGATAGATTTAATGGGAAAAATAACAGCCTATGATCCTGGACAGCTGGTTTGAGAGCAATTAAAAACACTTCTCTGATCCAAAGAATAAGAATCTTTTATAAAAATCTCTGCCCGCTAGTCAAAAATTCCAAAATTCATACAATAAAGTGAAGTTTTTGCCTTAAAATGTCCCAAAGGTAAGTTTTCCTATTGTCTTTGAGTACTGCATTTTAAAAAGCTGGGTTGCTATGTTGTGATTAAATAGCAAAAAAGGGTAAGAATACCACAAAAATAACCAGAATCACTTATAAATAACAAAGGAGCTATGCTTTTGTTTCACATTCATACTTTACCAAGTACTTTCTGGTTCCTTATTGTATTTGATGATCACAATGACCCAGTGAGCTAGGGAAAATAATTTCCTAATTTGGTGAGAAAAAAGACTAAAACAGAGTTTAAGAGAATCACTCAAAGTTTTGTAGTGAAATGATGAAAAAGGCAGAAGCTAGGAATCTTTTTATCTTGATTTATCCACACTGGATAGTTCTATACTGATACACAGCATGTTCATAATTTTTAATCATTATAAAATATGTTTAACAATTTTATCATCTTCCTGAAATATCTTAACAATGTCCTTGTTCTTTGCTCTTCATGGGAAATTAGTATATGTCAAAGCATTAGTAGATTAGTTCTTTTCTGGAATTTCCTGAATCTTTATTTTTTGGTGCCGAGGACTCTGAATTTTATTTTTGAAAATGCAGTATGTCATTACTGTCCTCACCAAGTGTTAGTCAATGGTAATATTTACTGAACCTGGAAATGTGATTGGTTGTATGTTTGAAAAGAAGTGAAAAATAACACTTACTGAATATCCCACTACGCACTCCCTATTTTATGTGCATTATTTCATTTAATATCTCCAATATCAAAAAAGGGAACATAGCATTATTATCCCACTTTATATGTTAAAAATTGTCTCCCTGGCTTGAGGTGTAGCTCAGTGGTAGAGCACTTGCCTAGCATGCACAAGGCCCTGGATTTAATGCCAAACACTGTAAAATTAAATTAAATTAAATTAAACATTGACACTTAGAGATGTTAAGTAATACAACCACCTGTCTCACAGATATTACATCATAAAGCTAGGACTCAAACCTGGTGTAGTTAGACTACAAAGTCTACGTTTTTAACAAATGTGTACACTGCTTCCTAGTAGGTAAAGGTAACTAAATACTAGTATAGCTCATCTTGAGCTTGGTTTATTATCTATCAACTACTTTGCTATGAACTTGGACTTCCTCAATCCATTATTGTCAAAATCTATGAAGTACAGATCTCATTCCCATTTTATAGATGAGGAAACTGAGGTTAATAATGTCAACTAATTTATGTCACACAACTAGTACATGGAGGAACCAGAATGATTACTATACATCTCTGGGTTTCTGTGTGCCATTTGGACAACACAGTCTATGAGTACAAAAAAGGAGTAAAGAATTATTGTGGAGCAATATTTCATGTTGGCACATTTGTACACAAATGTACATATCAAAATTGCAAGGCCCAAAAGAAACATTACTTTTTTGTTCCTGACGTTTACTGACTGGTTATGAGAAGGTACGGATATTTTTGATATGCTAAGAAAACCTTAGTGAAGACAGAATTCATTCAATAAGTCAGTAAGGTTAAAAACGAAAATGTCAACTGGGGCACAGTTTAATTTGCTGGCTGTGATGATGTTAGCCACTTAATGAAGTTGAACCCTGACATAGATAATCTTTTATTTTGTATTTGTTTTGGAAATTTTATAGAAGAAAAATTTAAATAATCATGTAATTAATTGTTATGTGATGACACGAGCCATGCCATCAGAACTTTAGAAGATAAGATAGACACAGACAGGTATCAGTTTTAATCAATTTTGCTGTTTCCTAGCTATGTGATCTTAGTCACTTGCCCTCTCTGAGCCTTAGTCTACTAGTTTTTAAAATGAGACTAGACAGGCATGGTGGAACACGCCTGTAATTCCAGTGGCTCAGGAGGCTGAGGCAGGAGGATCAAAAGTTCAAAGTCAGCCTCAGCAACTTAGCAAGGCCCTAAGAAACTCAGCAAGACTCTGTCTACAAATAAAATAAAAAAAAGGGCTAGGGATGTGGCTCAATGTCTAAGTGCCCCTGGGTTCAATCCTTGGTACAATAAATAAATAAATAAATAAATAAATAAATAAATAAAATGAGACTAATTGCAACTATCTCACAGTGTTGTTGTGGGCTCTAATGAGTTTAAATATGCTAAGTGACTAGTCCTGTACTTAGCTTGTCATATTAACTCGGTGTCTATTAATGCCCTTTCCCTTGAGATTCACTAAAAGTAACCTCTACATAGCAAGGAATTTTAAAGATCTAAAACAAAATTTGATGTGTATTTATTATTATTAATAGTTTCATATTATTTTACCACTTCTAAATTTTTATGCAGTTATGGTTGCCCCAGATCCAATGCTTCTTCCTTAGTATGAGTTTCTGTATTAGTATGTGTAGAAACTCACCCAAAATAGATTACTTTGTGGCTGATTTAAATAAGATTTGCACAAAATTACTGCTGCATTTTCATTTGTTTACTCTTCTTTTCTTACAACTTGGCAGAACTGTTTAAATGACACTTAGAAAAGTGGAAAGACATGGGAAAGTAAGTTATCCAAGTCGACACCCAGAATTGCTTGGCCTACTTTATAACAACTGGCAAATTAACCTTCACACACTCTCATAATACCACAGAATTAAAGCAGCAACTGTCTGTGTCTCTAAGCAGCTGTCTCGTCTGCAAATGCATGTTCCTAAAATAAAAATTAAAAAAAAAAACGCACACACGCACATGTGCACGCGTGCGTACACACACACACACACACACACACACACACAATAGTGTCTTTCCTTTCAACAATCCAGCTACTCAGTCCTTCTTGAAGCCCATTTTAGTAAACACTGTGCTGAATAAGAAGTGTCTGGAGATGGGAGGATGGAGAAAACTTGTATTGTTTATTGAATATCAGAGGACACTTCCTTCAAGCGACCTAAGGCATGTGTGGCTATCATAAGAACCACATTTTAAAGGGGTGAAGTCATCACAAACACCGCCTTAGAAGAGTGTGCTAATGCCAAAACCTATCCTCAACAGCATTTCCAGATTTGCTTTTTTAAAAATCCTGAGATTTTTGTTTTAAATCTATAAATCAAGAATGAACAGGGCACAAGTTCAGCACTTCATTTCCATGTGTTGCTCCCCTTCTCGTTGGAACTTGATTTCTTAGCCAGGTTGCCTTTGGGGGCTAAACGAAAGGAAAACAGACATGGGGGAGACAGACGAGGCCAAGAATTCAATAAAGAGTTGAGCTGCACAAAGGTATAATAATCAGTAAGCCTAAGTAAGAGAAAGCACAGGGGAAGGAAAGCTACTTAAAAATCAGGGAAAATGGAGCAGAAGAAGTTTCTAAAAATTAGTTTAGAGCGGAAAAGAAAATAAAAAATAGATGAAATAGCCTCCATTTTACTGTTGAATGTCCTTCAGTCTGGAATTAGAATTCTATAAAGTCTAAACAAAAAGCCACATTTAATTCCCTGGGGAACTCCAATTTTAGCTTGGCTCTAACAAAAAAAATTGTGTGCAAATTCAGGAAGCACACACACAAATTAAAGGCAAAAGCCTCTCTTAGATAAGCACAGAAGACTTAAATAAAGAGAAAATGAAAATCTTTTACCTTTTACTCAAAAATTCTTCTAATCGTGACCTTTCCAGGTTTTATAAAGCATCAAATGCAGATTAAATGAAAATGAAATCACTGGGCATTGAACTTTAGAGAAAGCAAGGGGCTAATGAGGAATGTTTTTTGTTGAGAAGAACTGTTCAGGTGAATATGGTGCTTGGTAATCGTTCAGACAAGAAAGTGAGTACAAATAAACTTTCTTACCAGGAGGCTGTGTGCCCACTTTCTTCTCTGAAAATAATGAAAATCACCATGCATTGAATAAAGGTGATATATTCAGATTGGACATTGGTGGGGGGTCTGACCCATAGACATCTGTTCCTCTGTAGGAAATACCAATTCCCAGAGTAGGAAGTCTAAAAACACACACGAGTGTGATGCCCACTCTCTCCCTGACTGCACCTTTTGCCCCCAAACCTAAGGGACCAAACAGCATCTTCTTTTCATAGGCTCCTACTTGACACTCTTTGGCATTTCAAGTTTCTCCTAGTCCAGCACATAATTAACATTCTAGATTAAAATCATAGAATCTTAAAGCTGAAAATAATTTTATATATACATAGTTCACCAGTCAGTCAGTTCTTGCAATACAGACACAATTTAAATAATTTAATTGGCAAATTAAATTTCCTTGTTTTCAGAAAAAAAAACTTCCATAAAGTTGGGTTGGTTTCTACAAGGTACTTGTGCCTTAGTAATAATCTGGTCAGATATTTTAGTGCTCATTTATGAAAATATATCATTCTAAGTCCTTTTAGGCATTTAGAGGTGAATTGAAAAGTATATACATTAATGCTGGGGACTGAACCCAGGACCTCATACATGCTAGGCAAATGCTCTACCACTGAGCTGTACTCCCAGTCCTGAAGTACTTATTTCTTAATTTCTCTTCTATTTCTTATCACCCCCTTCTATCTCCCATACAATATGCCTGGAAAAGAAGGAAAATCAGAAAAAATAGGTGTTAGGAGGGGCTAAAGACAGCCACTGAAGTTCAATGGAATGAATGAGAGTGAAAGGGACTGAGATGCCTTTGAAATATTTTTTTTCTCAGCAAACAAAACACAGAATGGATGTTGCAGACTTGAAAATGGACAAACGCCATGTACACCCCCACTTTATCTCTTTGCAAGCACCTCGAGATTGAATTGTACGAATTGAAATGTATGAATGCATTAAGGACATTCAGTCATGCTTCATTTACAATATATTTCCTTTGACACCAATCTTCCTAGTGTCTGGATCTCCCCCAGATTAAGAGTAAGACTGGATTGACCAAAACAACAATGAAGAACCCATAATATTCAACAGTTCAAGGTTGTTTCCAAGCATTAAAGAGTAGAAAAACATATCAACACAATTTAGGGTAAACAAAACACAGTAACATTCCACATATCCAATTACCCAGTGTACAGCCATATATAGAAAGGCCTATAATTTTTCTTAGTAGTACAAAATGTGCTACCTGAAACCCTCCACAGCTAGATGATTGTTCAAAAAGTAAGCAAGCAGATTAGAAGGGATATATCTAGGTGTGAAAATTAATGCTGACAGGAGAAGAAGAAAATACCCATGGTTCAAGCTGAGCACATTATGGTTAATTACTGGAGAAAAGTAACAACTAGTTAGTCCTCAAGGACCCAAGAACATAACTATCTAATCCATGGTTTAATAATTACATTCATAATTGCCCCTCAAATAATCCTGTAGTTATCATGAGCTATTTTAAGCACTTCCTTCTAGAACTACCCCAAGGTTTTAGGGAGTCTATGGACTGAAATATCTTACCTTCCATAAGGCCTGTAAATATTTTAAGGTATTCTTCCCTGAGTTCCTTGCCAGTCAAAACCAGGATAGTGGCTGGGAGTATAGCTCACTGGTACAGCACTTGGCCCTAGGTTCCATCCCAAGCACTGCAAAGAAACAAGACCACAATCAGGTTAGATTTTCTACTTTCATGTTAAAATTGCACTGAAGTTTTCACTCAAAGCACTTATCAAAAGCGGGGGGTGGGGGGTAGAGAATAGAAGTTCAGTGGATTAGACTGAAGGGAAGGGAGGGAGGATCAAAATAGGAAAGACAGTAGAATGAATCTAACATAATTTTTCTGTGTTCATATATGAATATACTACCACAGTGAATCTCAACATCATTGTACATCTGCAAGACTGGGATCCTCACTAGAAGAAGACATATTCCATGCTTCAATAATTATATCAAAATGAATTCTACTGTCATGTATAACTAAAAAGAACCAATAAAATAAAAGGAGGTGATACAGAAAATACAAAGTAGATAAATAAAGAAGGGAATTTCTACTAGTAAAGAGCACCACATAATAAGACCAAAAAAACTGTAATTAATTACTTGTATAATTATTTTGTTAATCCATAGGCTCATTCATTTGGCACATATTTATTGATAATCTACCTTGAGTCATGCACTGTGCTAGGCACTGGGATACAGTAGTAAACTCAACAGACATGGACCCTTCACAAGGTAGCAGAGGAGACTAACACTAATTGCACCGGTCATTACGCAGGCACATTTGTTTGGTGACAGCCTGCTTTGCTAGACTATAAACATAGTAACCTCCTTTCCTGTCTTGCTCGATCTTGAAGGGTTCTCAGTGGGAAAGAGTTTAGAAACCTTTCGCATCAGTTAGAAGGGGTAGGCAAGCAAGGCTATTCTTGCCAGCTCTCAGAAAGCAACACCCCAGGCCCCTCCGTGGTCAAGGGAGAAAATCTGAGCTGCCTTGCTTGGTTCTAAACATTCATTAGGTCAGAACCTAAAGTTAGATCAGTCAGTGAGGGCTCTGACAAAGGAAATGGTATTAGGAATCTGGAATTTATTGGGTCCTGGCTCTGCTGGCTTTGCTATACTTCTAAATTCCCAAGACTGACCCTGAGGTCCAGGGGATTTAACAGTGGCAGTTTTGCAGATTTTCAGGGCCTTAGGACAAAAAGCATATAGCTTCAACAGCTACACATGAAAAGCATAAGGAGAGTAAGTGTTGGTTCCTGCTATAGACTGAATGTTTGTGTCTCCCCTAAATTCATATATTCAAATTTAATTTCCAATTTAATGCTACTTAAAGGTACAACCTTTGGGAGGAGATCAGGCTTTGAGGGTGGAGCCCTCATGAATGGGATCAGTGTCCTCACAAAAGAGACTCCTTCCCCTTTCTACTATGTGAGGACCCAGTGAGAAGGTACCATCCATAAACCAGACCCTCACCAGACACCAGATCTTAGAGAAATAGCTTTGTAATTTTACTTATCATGGGATTTCCCCTAAGGTCACATAGCTAATCAACCTGAGATTAGAATGCAAATGCCTTGGAATCAAAACAGCTTGCTATGCTTTACTCCTAATCCCATTTCCCCACCAGACCTTGCTACTACATTACCAAAGACATATTTACGATATTTTTTGTCCCCAGTACATTGTTAAAATACAACACATACTAAATGGAAAAAAAAACATCCTAGTTTAAAGAAACTAAACAAGCATCAGAGCCAGAGTCATTTATGGCAAAAATTTTGGATTTATCAGACCAACAGTTTTGAAAAACTATGATTAAGGGCTTTCATGGAAAAAGTAGACACATACAAGAACACGAAGGCATGTAAGCAAAGGGATGAACACCAATCCTAGAGATCAAAAACAGTGTAGCAGAAAAAAAACCAATGCCTTTGATTGGTTCATTACAAATATCTATAAGACTGGATATGACTGAGGAAAGAATCTCTGAGTTTGAGGATATGACAATAGAAACTTTCAACCCGCCCCAAATAAAGACTAAAAAGAGTTGTTAAAGACACAGAACATAATATCCAACAATTGTGAATCAATTACAAAAAGTATAAATATGAGTAATGGGAATACCAGAAGCATAAGGAAAAAAAGAAATAGGAGAAACATTAGAAGCAATAATGACTGAAAGGGCTCAGTTGTAGCTCAGCAGTAGAGCATTTCCCTAGCACGTGTGAGGCACTGGGTTCAATCTTCAGCCGTCCACATAAAAATATAAAGGTATTGTGTCCATGTACAGCTAAAACAAAATGACTAAAATTTCTCCAAATTATTGTCAGACACCAAGTGATAGATTCAAGAAGCTCAGAGAACACTAATCAGGATAAATGCCACCAAGAAACCAAGACACTAAAACAGTTATGCATATATATTCAAACTTCAAAAACTCAAAGAAAATATTTTATGCTCATACTACCAAAACCACTGTACAGATTTAATGCAATTCCTATTAAAATACCAATGACATTCTTCATAGAAATAGAAAAAGGAATCATGAAATTCATTTGGAAAAACAAGAGGCTGAGGACAGCCAAAGCAACCCACAGCAAGAAAAGTGAGCAGGAAGCATCACAATACCAGATCTTAAATTATACTACAGAGCTATAGTAACAAAAATGGCATAGGATTGGCACCAAAACAGACATGTAGACCAATGGTACTGAATAGAAGACACACAGATAAACCCACAGAAATACAGTTATCTCATATTAGACAAAGGCACCAAAAACATCCGTTGGAGAAACGATGGCCTCTTCAACAAATGGTGCTGAGAAAACTGGAGATCTATATGTAGTAGAATGAAATTTAACCCCTATCTCTCAGCCTGCACAAAATTCAACTCCAAATGGATCGAGGACCTAGGAATTAGACCAGAGACCCTGTGCCTACTAGAAGAAAAAGTGGACCCAAATCTCCATTAGGTCAGCTTAGGAACCAACTTCCTCAACAAGATTTCTAAATCACAAGAAGTAAAAATCAAGAATCAATAAATGTGATGGTATCAAATTAAAAAGCTTCTTCACAGCAGGTGAAACAATCAAGAATGTGAAGAGAGAACCTACAGAATGGGAGAAAAATCTTTGCTACCTGCACCTCAGATAGAGCATTAATCTCTAGGATATATAAAAAACTCAAAAAACTACACACATACACACAAAACCAAATAACCCAATCAATAAATGGGCAAAGGAACTGAACAGACACATCACAGAAGAGGAAATATAATTGGTCAACAGATACATGAAGAAATGTTCAATATCCCTTGCAATTACAGAAATGCAAATTAAAACTATACTGAGATTTCATCTCATTCCAGTCAAAATGGCAATTATCAAGAACCCAGAGGACTTAAAATCAGCATACTACAGTGACACAGACACATCAATGTTTCTAGCAGCTCAATTCACAATAGCTAAACTATGGAACCAACCTAGATGCCCTTCAACAGATGAATGGAGAAAGAAAATATGGTGTGTGTATATATGGATATACACACACACACATATATATATACACATACATATATATGTATATACACACACACAAACAATGGAATATTACTCAGCTTTAAAGAAGAATGAAATTCTAGCATTTGCTGGTAAATGGATGGAATTAAAGAATATCATGCTACATGAAATAAGCCAAACCTAAAAGCCAAAGGCCAAATGTTTTCTATGATATGGGGAAACTAATTCACAATAAGGGGGGGATAGGGAAGAATAGAGTTACTTTATATTATGTAGAGGGGAGTGAAGGGAGGGGAAGGAGTATGGGGGAAGAAATGATAGAAGAGTGAAACAGACATTATTACCTCATGTACATGTATGACTGCATGACGGATGTGATCCTGCAATATGTATAATCAGAAATATGAGAAATTACACTGTTTACGTGTGATCTATCAAAATGTATAAATGCATTCTACTGTCATGTATAGCTAATTAGAACAAATAAAATAATTCTTAAAAAGAATACAATAAATAATAAATGTTGGCAAGGATGTGGGGGAAAAACTACTCTCATACATTGCTGGTGGGACTGCAAATTGGTGCAACCACTCTGAAAAGCAGTATGGAGATTCCTCAGAAAATTTGGGAAGGAACCAGTTATTCCATTCCGCAGCATATACCTAAAAGACTTAAAATCAGCATACTATACTGACATGGCCACATCAATGCTTATAGCAGCGCAATTCACAATAGCTAAGCTATAGAACCAACCTAGGTGCCCTTCAACGAATGAACGGATAAAGAAATTATGGTGTTTACACACAATGGAATGTTACTCAGGCTTAAAGGAGAATAAAATTATGGCATTTGCAGGTAAATGGATGGAACTGGAGAATATCATGCTTAGTGAAATAAGCCAATCCCAAAAAACCAAAGGCCAAATGTTCTCTTTGATATGCAGATGCTAACACACAATGGGGGGGCGTGCAGGCAAGAATAGAAGTTCATTGGATTAGACAAAAGGGAATGAAGGGAAGGGAGGAGGAATGGGAATAGGAAAGATAGTAGAATGAACCAGACATTACTTTCCTATATTCACATATGAATACATGACCAGTGTGACTCCATATCATGTACAACCACAAGAATGGTAAGTTGTACTTCATGTATTCATAATATGTCAAAAAGATTCTACTGTCATGTATAACTAAAAAGAATAAAAAATTTTTAAAAAGAAAAAAATATTTGAAAAGATGCAAAGGAAAACCCACCATATGTACAGAAGAACAAAGAATTTCCTCCACTAATCCTCAGAAGCCATACAAGAAGAAAGTAAAGTGAAGTATGTTTTAAATATTAAGAGAATTTCCCACTAATCTAGAAAGGAAAATCATCCTTCAAATGTGATGAAGAAATTAAGATATCCTCACACAAAAACTGAGAATTTGTTGCCAGTAGACCTGCCATGCAAGAAATGTTCCCTTCCTCAGAGAGAAGGAAAATTACTAAGGTCACAAACATAGAATTACATAAAGGAAAGAAGAGCACTGGAGAATAATATGTGAAATTTTTCTTATTTTTCCTTGATCTAACAGATAACAGTTTGTTAAAAACTAATAATAGCAACAATATATTCAATTATGCATGCTTATGCATGTGTGTGTATATGTTCATGCATGTTTATATATAAATGAAACGAAATACAACAATTACATAAGGGACAAGTATGGAGGAGTTAGGAATATTTTGTTATTATAAGGTAATTGCATAACCTCTGAAGTGTTGAAAATGGGCTTGAATTAGTTGTAAATGTATATGGCAAATTCTAGGGCCACAAGTGAAAATATTTTAAAAAGGAGAACAATTGATATGCTAAGAAAGAAGACAAAATGGAATCATTCACAATAGCAAATTAAACCACAGATAGTAACAAAATATAGAATGCAAATATAGGAACCAAGAATAAGAGAAGTAAATAGGAAAGAAATATGGTAGATCAACTCTACCAATAATCACTAACAGCTCACGGTCTAAAGACACCAATTAAAAGACAGATTGTCAAAGTGAAGCAAAAAACAAGACTCACCTGTATGTTGTCTACAAAAAAAATCCTCTTTATACCAAAAGACTTAAAATCAGCATACTACAGTGATGCAGCCACATCAATGTTTATGGCAGCCCAATTCGCTATAGCTAGATTGTGGAACTAACCTAGATGCCCTTCAATAGATGAATGGATAAAGAAATTGTGGTATATATACACAATGGAATATTACTCAGTCATAAAGAAGAATAAAATTATGATATTTGCAGGTAAATGGATGGAATTGGAGAAGATCATGTTAAGTGAAATAAACCAATTCCAAAAAAACAAGGGCCGAATGATTTCTCTTATAAGTGGTTGATGATACATAGCGGGGGTGGAGGGAGGTATGGGAAGAATGGAGAAGGGATGGATTGTATAGAGGAAACTGAGGAGTGGGGAGGGGGTGGGGAAGGAATGATAATAGAATGAGACAAACATCTTTACCCTATGTATATGTATGAAGGCAAATTGTATGATTCTACTTTGTGTACAACCAGAAAATGATAGTTGTACTCCATTTGTGTACAATGAACTAAAATAATAATAATAATAATAAAATCCACTTTAAATATAAAGACACATGTAGATTAAAAATAAAGGGATAGAATTGTGGTTTCCAGAGTTTGGGAGGAAAGGAAACCCCTAAACAAGAGGTATAAAATTTCAGTTATGTAGCAAGAAGAAGTTGTAGAGATCTGCTGTAGAGCAATGCACCTATAGATAATGATACTACATTGTATACTCGAAATTTTGCTTAGAGGGTAGATCTTATTCAAGTATACTTTAACATAATAAAGTTCAAAATACATAAATGAATAAAAACAAAAGGAAAAAAACATGAATATACAAGATGGTGGAATAGAAGAGGTCACTTTCCTGACTGCTCTGTGGTGTGAAACCAAGAAAACAGGAAGTTTCTCAGCAAGTGGGTGAACATAAAAAAAGGGACAGGGTATACTTTACTGGAATTTAAAGCTGGACACTCAAAGTAGACCAGAGACACAGGAGGTTGAATATAATAAGGAAAAAATCCTTTTTGGCACAGGTACTGCCATGACCAGGCCAGAAGCACCAGCCCGAGTGGTTCCTTCAGGAACCAGAATTTTTGGGAGGCCCAAGGTATGTCTGGGTACAGAGCATTTAAAGATCAATGATACTGCCCAACAAACCTGAAAAACATGCTGTACAATAGTCATGTGTGTGGAAAAAAGCTGCCATCTCTCCAGGTGGTATGTGGAGGACAAAGGAAAGAACCATTTTGCAGCCACTGCTGAGGGTCCAGCAGCTGAGGGAGTTGATTCCTGGCAAACCTGAATTTGGCCTCAAATAAGGCCCAGTAAACACACACTGCACAACATAGAGTGTGCTTAAGTGACCAGGAGAAAATCAAATAGGGAGAGAGGTTTACACAGGGGATAACTGGTCATGGAAACCCACCCAATCCAGCTGCCTGCAGGACTGGCTGGGAGAGATGCATCTGCAGGTAACATAGGGAACTAAGAATTGGCTCCCTCACCATATGAATGAAACCTAGAGGAGATCCCTGGGGGACAGTCTTCCAGCATGGACCAGCACATACTGGACACTGGAGGTGTACTGATTTAAAATCTTCAGACCAATTGGCATTCAGTGAAGAGCCTGGAGCCCACCTAAGCCTAAACTCTGCCTCCAGGAATTCTGCCTACAGGATTATCTTTCTCACTCCAGCAATCCACAGCATGGAACAACACACTTCAGACAACCCCACCTGAAACTGCTAAGAGAAGCTAAGAATATTTTGAACTCCAATGGAAAGAATTCTTTAACTTCCCATCAAGATTTTTTTCTTTTTCTTTTTTTAAATTCTTTTTCTCTTTAATTGTGACCTTAATGGTACATGAACATTTATACATTTTCATATTTGGTTTTTTCTCATTGCTAGCATGTTTCATGCCAGTTATTTTTCGTGGATTAGTTTTTTCTAAACTAGGATGTTTGAATAGTATACTTTAGTTTTGTTCTGTACTCTATTTTTTTTATTTTTTTTTAAATTTTACTTTATACATATATACTTTTTCTCCTACCTGTTTCCCTTGATTCTCTCTTTTCCTTCACTAACATCCAATCTCTATTGTTCTCTTTCACTCTTCCTTTAATTTTTTACTTCTACCTCATCTCCTCCTCCCTCCTAATCATCACATCCTATATCCCTTCTGTTCTCTTCCTGTCCACATTGGAAATTATAAATGCTTTTGCAAACTCACTGCTTTTATTACAGGCAATAACTGATCATATCATTTCTGTTTATTGTGATAATTAACATTGTAGATATTATAGCAGGAACTATTTGGTTTGATGCTACATATTGTTTGCATTGGTCGTGGATATTATTTGTCTCCTCCTAAACAGTGAGGTACTGGAAACCTTCAGGAATACTATAAATATATAGGGTAGAAACTCTACTGCTTCAGATACATACTGTCATATGGGTAGACACACAAACAACATGAAAAAGCAAGGGAACAAATCTCCCCAAGCAAACCAAGATACTCCAATAACAGAATACATCAACACCACAGCAGAAGAAATGTCAGAGAAGAAATTCAGAATGTACATAGTTAAACTGATCTGCATAGTAAACGACAATATAAGGAATGAAATCAGAGAGAAAATACAGGAAGTGAAAGATCACTTCAATAAAGAGGCAGAGATTCTTCCAAAAAAAAAAAAATAAGCAGAAATCCTCAAAATGAAGGAAACAATAAACCAAATGAAAAATTCAATACAAAGCATCACCAACAGACTAGACCCCTTGGAAGACAGAAACTCAGGCAATGAAGACAAAATATATAATCTTGAAAATAGAGTTGACCACAGAGAGAAAATGTTAAGAAACCATGAACAGAACTTCTAAGAACTATGGGATAATATGAAGAAGACCAAATGTAAGATTTATTGGGATAAATGAAGGCACAGAGATACAAACCAAAGGAATGCACAATCTTTTCAATGAAATAATAACAAAAGATTTCACAAATCTAAAGAATGAAATGGAAAATCAAATACATGAGGCTTACTGGACCCCAAATGTACAAAATTACAACGGACCAACACCAAGGCACATTATAATGAAAATGCTTGGCATACAGAATAAGGATAAAATTTTAAAGGTTGTGAGAGAAAAATATCAGATTACATATAGGGGGAAAACAATTTGGGCTCAGCTGATTTCTCAATCCAGACCCTCAAAGCCGGGAGGTCCTAGGATGACATATACCAAGCTCTGAAAGAAAATAGATGCCAACCAAGAATCTGATATCCAGTAAAATTAAGCTTCTGATTTGAAGATGAAATAAAAATATTCCATGACAAAGTCAAAAGAATTTGTAACTAGAAAGTCTGCACTATAGAATGTTCTCAACAAAATATTCCATGAAGATTAAATGAAAAAAAAAAGTGGAAACCAGCAAAGGGAGGAATAGTCAATCAAAGGAGAAACTAATTCAAATTAAAAACTAGAAATAAACCAAAAATGACCAGGAATACAAATCATATCCCAATAATAACTTGAATGTTAATGGCCTAAACTCATCAATTGAAAGACACAGACTGGCAGATTAGATTTAAAAAAAGACCCAACAGTATGCTATCTCTAGGAGACTCAACTCAGATGCAAAGACATCCACAGACTGAAGGTGAAAAGTTGGGGAAAAAGCATATCACTCACATGGACTGCATAAGCAAGCAGGGGTTTCCATCTTCAAATCAGACAAAGTGGACTTCAAATCAAAGTTAGTCATAAGGGATAAAGAAGGACATTTCATACTGCTGAAGGGAATCATACGTCAACAAGACACAATAATCATAAATACATATCCCCCAAACAATGGAGCATCTATGTACATCAAACAAACCCATCTCAATTTCAAGAATCAAATAGACCACAACACAATAATACTGGGTGATTTTAACACACCTCTCTCACCACTGGATAGATCCTCCAAACAAAAACTAAACAAAGAAACTATAGAACTAAATAATATAATCAATGATTTAGACTTAATGGACATATATAGAGTATTTCATCCATCATTGAGCAAACACACTTTCTTCTCAGCAGCACATGGATCCTTCTCCAAAATAGACCATATGTTATGCCACAAAGCAACTCTTAGAAAATACAAAAAATTAGAAATACTACCCTTCATTCTATCAGATCATAATGGAATGAAATTAGAAATCAATGATAAAATAAAAATAGAAGTTACTCCAATACCAGGAGACTAAATAGCATGCTATTGAATGATGAGTGGATAGCAGAAGAAATCAGGGAGGAAATAAAAAAATACTTAGAGGTAAATGAGAATACCAATACAACATACCAAAATCTCTGGGAACTATGAAGGCAGTGTTAAGAGGAAAGTTCATTGCATTGAGCTCATATATTAAAAGAAAAAAGTTAACAAATAAATGACCTAACATTACATCTCAAAACCCTAGAAAAAGAAGAAACCAACACCAAAGCAGCAGAAGAAAGGAAATAATTAAAATCAGAGCTGAAATCAATGAATTTGAAATAAAAGAAATAATTCAAAAACTTGACAGAACAAAAAGTTGTTTCTTTGAAAAAATAAATATAATTGATAAACCCTTAGCCATACTAACAAAGAGAAAGAGAGAGAAAACTCAAATTACACAAATTCATTATGAAAAAGGAAACATCAGAAAAGATACTACTGAAATATAGAAAATAATTAGAAACTATTTTGAAAATTTATACTCTAATGAAATAGAAAATCTTGAAGACATTGACAAATTTCTAGACATATGACTTACTTCAACTGAAGCAGGAGGACATACACAATTTAAACAGATCAATTCAAGCAATGAAATAGAAGATGCCATCAAAAGCCTACCAAGAAAGAAAAGCCAAGGACCAGACAGATTGAGTTTTACAAGAACTTCAAAGAAGAATTAATGCCAATACTCCTCAAATTATTCCATGAAATAGAAAAGGAGGGAATCCTTCCAAACTATTCTATGAGACTAGTATTGCCTTGATACCAAAATCAGACAAAGACACATCAAGGAAATAAAACTTCAGACCAATATCCCTGATGTCCACAGATGTAAAAATTCTCAATAAAATTCTGGCAAATTGCATACAAAGGCATATTAAAAAGATAGTGCACCACAATCAAGTAGGGTTCATCCCTGAGATGCAAGGTTGGTTCAACAACGGAAATCAATAAACATAATTCATCACATCAATAGACTTAAAGAATCATTCATATGATCATCTAAATAGACACAGAGAAAGCATTTGACAAAATACAGTACCCCTTCATGCTCATACATTGTAAAGCTATCTATGCTAAGCCCATGTCCAGCATCATTCTAAATGGAGAAAAACTGAAAGCATTCCCTCTAAAAACTGGAAGAAGGCAGGGATGCCCTCTTTCACCACTTCTATTCAATGTCATCCTCGAAACACTAGCCAGAACAATCAGACAGACCAAAGAAATTAAAGGGATACAAATAGGAAAAGAAGAACTCAAACTATCACTATTTGCCTTTGACATAATTCTGTATTTAGAAGATCCAAAAAAAACTTCCACCAGAAAATGTCTAGAACTAATAAATGAATTCAGCAATGTAGCAGGATATAAAATTAACACCCTTAAATCAAATGTGTTCCTATACATCAGTGATGAATCCACTGAAAGACAAATTAGGAAAACTACCCCATTCACAATAGCCTCAAAAAACATAAAATATTTGGGAATCATCTAACAAAAGAAGTGAAAGACCTCTACAATGAAAACTATAGGACACTAAAGAAAGAAATTGAAGAAAATCTTAGAAGATGGAAAGATCTCCCATGCTCTTGTATATGCAGAAATAACATTGTCAAAATGGCCATATTTCCAAAAGCGTTACACAGATATAATGCAATTCCTATTAAAATCCCAATGTCATTCTTCATAGAAATATAAAAAGAAATTATGAAATTCATTTGGAAAAATAAGATACCAAGAAGAGCCAAAGCAATCCTTAGCAGGAAAAGCAAAGCAGGAGGCATCACAATAACAGATCTTAAATTATACCCAGAGCCACAGTAACAAAAATGGCATGGTATTGGCACCAAAACAGGCATCTAAACCAATGGCACAGAATAGAAGACACACAGAAAAACCCACAGAAATATTTATCTCATATTAGACAAAGGCACCAAAAACATACATTGGAGAAAAGAGCCTCTTCAACAAATAGTGCTGGGGAAACTGGAAATCCATATGTAGCAAAATGAAATTAAACCCCTATCTCTCTCACCCTACACAAGATCAACTCAAAGTGGATCAAGGACTTAGGCACTAGAACAGAGACCCTGTACCTAATAGAAGAAAAAAAAAAGCCCAAATCTTCATCATGTTGGCTTAGGAACTGACTTAACATTTTCTCAGACCTCAAGACTCTTTATTTCCCTACGAAGTTCCTAATTCTTTGCCCTTATTAGATACAGGCCTTCATCTATATATTTTCAAGGACTTGTCTATCCTTTTGGAGTTCACTTTCTAAGACTTGCTCAGACTTTGAATATAAATAAAGTGGATATAAATATGAGGAACAATTCACTTATGTATTCTGCCTTTATATATAAGGTGGGTGAGGATAACTACAGAGGACAAAATTTTAAAGCTATTGACTCTCTAACATGTGGAATAAGAATTATAGTTCTGCTTCTCATTTCTGGGGAAATGTATAGCTCAGGAAAATGCAATGTGTTTATTGTGTGCCTAGTACAGTGTCTCTGGTGTCTGTCATGGTGTCTCAAAATTTGCTGCTCAATTATAATTTGAATCAAACTGGCAGTCAAAACAACAGATTATTAGAAAATGCCTCATTTCCCTGGATCAGAATCAGAATTCATTCCTAGAAACAGATATATCTGCTAATCAGAGTTCTGGAGTGAAATAAATTTGGATAGCAGGCCAAATTAAAAAAGAGAAGATTGTTTTATTTTCTTGAATAATCTAGTATTCTTATACTGCCTATACTCTCTCCCACCTTACATGCAAGGAACAGTGTTAAAGTTCTCTCTGTCTGCTTTGGTTGGTTGGATGGTGTGACAGAAAAAAAAATAAGCCATGAAAATTGAAAGTCAGTGGAAGTGATTACTATGGGATGACCAAGGCCTTATTAAAGGGGATTTTCTTCTGGAGAAGGTGTATAAATACGTCAAATATAGGAAAGGTATCCTTGGAATCTTGTCAGAAAGATTTGAGTCTTCCTCAAGGTCAGTCAAGAAACCAGAGTGCCTGGCATGCGATGACTGAAAAATTGTAATCTATTCCACTGTGTTGGAATTTCCCTGGTATGACAGGAGGTTGATGTGAAAATATAAGAGGAAGATGGGAATAAAAACAGGGAATTTAAAAATGGGGAAAAGGAGGAAATAATTTGTCAGTTTTCAGAAAAGAGTAGATTCTGGCTCTTTCCCTGTATTACTGATAAACAACAACCTCAACAAAAGGACATCAATCTAACTATGCTTATTTGATGAAAATAAAACTATAGAACCAAAGAACATCCCTTTTCTCCATTCAGATTCTGTGTTTACCAAGCAATCTTCCCTTCTATAATTTGGTTCCTTCAGTGACATGCCTATCCAGAAGGAATGCCTTGAACAAATGACTGATGTGCATTATCCCACCAGATCCAGATGTAAATAAATAAATGACTCTATGGTTTATTTGCCAGTCTTTTATAAATGTAGTTAGTGTGAAGCAGTCCCCAAAACTTAACTACTCTGGTGCACTAAATAAACTGACTTTCTAGATCTGAAAAGCTGAGAATCTAACCCTGAACTCAAGAAAAATTTTTAATCAACCTGCTCATTGAACTTTGGTAACTTTGGCATATAAAACACACTAGTTGTTGTTCCCTAGTTCTTCCATGGGCTCCAGGTCAGATTTATTTATTCCAGTCAGAATAAATATTTGAAAAAGAAAGAGAAATAGCAAAGAGGAAATTTAGATAAGATACCCAAGCTCCTACCCTCCATTTCCTCATTTGAAAATGGGATTAAAGATATCTACTTCTCAAAGGTTTCTTGTGAGATTATATAGAGTATCTATCAAATTGAGGGGGTTCCATAAAAATACAAGTTCCATTACTACCATCTTAGACCAAACTTATATTTTAAACATATACCTAGACTTAACCCCAAAGCATAAACATCTTAAGGAGACATCTCAGACACCAGCCAGGAAGCAAAGTGGCAAAAGAATTTGGGAATTCACGCATGGTGGTGTATGCCTTTAATCCCAAGTACTCATGAGGCTGAGGTGGGTAGATTCCTTGAGTCCAGAAATTGGACCAGTTTGGACAAAACAGCAAGACCCCATCTAAAAATGCATACATACATATGAGAATTTGGGGGACCCAGTACCTATCAAGGTCTTTGGGAATTGTACTTTAGGGACCCCAAAATTAGTCTTCTGGTTATTCTCTTATTGAAGATGAAGTAACTAGGGAGTTATCTTAAACACGCTGAGGGAGGATACAACAATTAAGGAGCTGCTGCTGGCAAAACTGTTGAGCAGTGGTTTGTTCATAGAGATCTGCTACTCCTAAGAAATTATCATGAGGTATTTTCTATTTTCATCCAGAGAAGCTTGCTGGGAAGGAATACAAATAATAACTAACATTTGTTTATTACTTACTTAGTGCCTCAGACTGTGTTAGCAAAGTATTTCTATAATTATTTTCATATGTATTTGTTTGTCTCACCAAGAATATTCTACACTCTTTGGGAAATTCATGTCCCCCTCATTGAGTAGCACCACGCTGGGTGTAATGGAAGAAAAAAGGCTATGGGTGATGATACTGACCTGTTAACATTTACTGATCTGTTCCTATGAGCCAGGCAGTGTGCTAAGTGCTTTTGCATGCATTATCTCATTCAGCTTGATGTTACTAACCTGATGAATCAGGTACTAATCTAGGGCTTGAAGATTTGACCATTTGCCCAAGGTCACTGTAAGTGACCAAGTATGGATTTAATCCATGTCAGTGATTCCAAAAAGCATTCTACTACTATCCTACTTTTTCTAATATTGTCTTCCCCACTTACCTCCAGCAAGTTAATGCTTTTAAAGTACACCTGTGCTATGGTCTGAATGTTTGGGTTCCCTGAAAAATCTCATGTTGAAATCCTAACCACCAATGCAATGGGAGATGATTATGCTATGAGAGCGGAGCCCTAATAACTGTGATTAGTTCCCTCACAAAAGAGACTCCAGAGGGCTCATTTGCCAGTTCTATTATATGTGGACAAAAAAAGTTGGCATCTATGAACCAGGAAATGGGCCCTCACCAGACACAAAATCTGCTGGTGTCTTGATCTTGGACTTCCCAGCTCCCAGAACTGTGAGAAATCCATTTCTGTTGTTTATAAGCTACCCAGTTTGTGTTAGTTTTATAGAAGCCTGAATGGACTAAGTATAAAACTGAAATAAGGATACCAACCCTCACCAAAACAGGGCTTTGTGAATTCATCATTTTAACCTCAAGAATGATGAAACTCCAAAGAGACTGCTCCTTAGAAAGGGTCCTGGTAGGCTGGGGTTGTGGCTCAGTGGTAGAGCACTTGCCTAGCATGTGTAAGGCACTGGGTTCAATTCTCAGCACCACATACAAATAAATAAATAAATAAATAAATAAATGTTCATCAACAACTAATAAAAAATATTAAAAAAAGAAAGGGTCCTGGTATATTTAATTTTATAATTTCTCTTGGATTAAACAAAAAGTAAATATTAAACCTTTGCATTTTAATCCAAATCATAATATACATTATTCATTTAAAACAGCACAAAATAAAGTTGAAAAGTGATAGCTATATTAGATAATAAAATAGATGAAAAACTAAGAGTCAGGTTGGGGTTGCAGTTCAGTGGTAGAACGCTTGTCAAGCAAGTGTGAAGCACTGGGTTTGATCCTCAGCACCGCATAAAAATAAATAAATACAATAAAGGTACTGTGTCCATCTACATCTAAAAATATTTTTTTAAAAAATAAAAACTAAGAATCACACCTTTTCAGTAAGAAAACTGTATAAGTTGATCTGAAAAATTAGACTTCTATAATGTATTATGGAAATAAAATGGGAAATGAATAAAAACACTAAGCAAAATGTCATTGACTGAAAATTGAATAAAGAACAAAGTCTTATAAAATACAGATTAATTAAATATGACCCAGGAAAATTGGACTGTGTGGAAATAATAACCATAAGAGTAAAACCACTCCTGTATAAAATAAATTTCATTATAATTCGTATGAAGAAATACATCAATTCTGATAAAAATAATTAAAACAAATTAAAAGTGAAAATGGAAAAATTCTAAATATTTTAACTTCAGTGCATAGAAAAATTGACAAAAGAAATAACTGGTTATGTGATGTTCTCTCTAGGAAACAATGAAGATTAAATTAATTGGTATTATTATATTTAAAAATCATTAAGGCAAAATTGCTTTTTAAATGTGGGCTCTGGAACCTGACTTACCTGGGTTTGAATTCCAGCTTCACCACTTGCTTTACTGGCATCTTCCACTAGTAGTTTAACATCCCTGTACCCCTGACAACCTCCTCTGTAAAATGGTGATAAAATAGTATTAGATTCTTGTGAGGAGTAAATATGAAAGTGTATTTGAAGGGTGAAAAAAGTGCCCAGAAAAACCACTGTGGACACCAGAACTCACACAAGAGATTTTTATTAGACGAACAGCGTCTGCCCTGAAGAGAAAGAGAGAGAGAACATGGCCGGGGAGCTTCTTTTAAGCTCTCGAACTTCGAGGGCAAAATGATGATAGAGCCAATTGTTGAAATTGAATTTTGGTGGGCTAGGGATCAGCCAATGGCTGGCAAGGACAGGCTGACCGACGGACCAATAGCGAGTTAGCTGTAGGGAAGGGGTAGAGGCGCCTCGCCTTCCCCTCAGGCATTTCCTGCACCCAACCGCTGGGGAGGGAGCCCTGCGAGGTGGGACAGTGGGCTGCTAGGCAGCCAGAGGCCTGAGGCAAGGGACGGACTGCAGGGTAAACCCAGCACCGAACTGCTGCCTGTGGTGGTGAGCCGACAGTGGGGCAGGGCCATGCAGGCAGAGTGCTGCTGACAACTGAGGTTGCCAACAGGTGCGACCATTGCAGCTTTTACATTACAGTATTTAAAGCACTTAAAAGAATAACTGGGTTGGGGTTCTGGCTCAGTGGTACAGCACTCACCTAGCACGTGAGAGGCACTGGGTTTGATCCTCAGCACCACAAAAAATAAATAAAGTAAGGTATTGTGACCAACTACAACTAAAATATTTTTGAAAAATAATTGGCACATATTAAATGCTATATAAGTATTAACTATATACAAATCTTTCCTCATTAATTGTTTTTAATTAGAGTTTTATGGTTATACCTAGTCATTGAGTTCATCCTGACAAACTCATATATACATAGAAATCAATTTTAGTTCATGATCCCCCCTTTTCCCTTGCATGCTACCCCCTTTCTCCTTCTTCTACTAGACTTCCTTTTGCTGGGCTATTAATTTGTATTTGATTTGTTCCTTATGCAATCTTGTCATTCCCTCTACCCTTTCCTTTATTTTACTCCAGCTTCCACATGAGAGAAAACATTCGACCTTTGAGTTTCTGAGTTTGACTAATTTCACTAGTCAATTTCTAGTATTAGTATTTCATACTAATTTCTAGTACGATATTCTCCATTTCCATCCATTTACCAGCAAATGCCGTAATTTCATTCTTCTTTATGGATGAATAAGAACATATAGCCTGTCCTCAGTGCCTGAAGTTCTGCCTTCATTGGCTGAGGTTCTGTTTTCTGCACTATGTAGTCTGTTATAGATGCCTTCAAGTAAGTTTGTAATTTGCTTGATGTTCTCTTTCATTTCTAGGAGTTCTGCTTGGTTTCTTTTCACTATTTCTATTTCTTTATTAAAATGGTCTTTCATTTCCTCTAATTGTTCTCTAATTCCTTCCTTAGATCTTCTTTTAGTTCATTGAACTTTTTGATAATCAGTTTTTTATAATCTTCCTCAGGGTTTTCACCTACCTCACTATCACTGGGCTCCTTTGTTGGGGGTTGTGGCTTTTGGGGGATTTGTTTGCCTGTGTTCTCATGTTTTCAGAGGTACTGGTATTGCACATCAGTTAAAGTGTATTCCTCTACCTCTTTTTTTAGGTGTGTTCTTTTGTGTGTAGTTATATTATTTGCTCTGGTACTTTTCTCTGTTTTTGAGGTATGAGTAGATGCCAAGGGGTGAGACCTGAGTTTCCTAACTGTTCCTTCTTGGGTCCTTGTTGATGGTTCATGATTTTTTGTCTTCTCCCTTCTTTGAGTAGGAGTAATGTGAGGGAATGTTTACTTCTGCAGCAGAATCTGTAACCTGTGAACTTTTAGTGATCCTGCAGGTTCCCAGGACCTCACAGAATTGAGGCAAAATAAACTATAGTAACAACTGTTGCAAGCAACAAACAGTAAACAGTGTTAAAGTAAATACCCAGCTCCTATTATGACATCTTCAATGTTAATTGAAACCAAAAAACAGGAATGGTGGTTTCAGCAATTGTCAGCAGTGAAAACAATAACCACAAACTAGCTCTGGTGTTAAAGCAAATAGCAGGTGTTAGATGTATCATCCACAATGGTAATGATTGTATTAGCATTAATAGTGGGGGCAGGGGTTATATCATCATTTAATTCTGAAATATGGTAAAAATACAGTTAATTTCAGGAAAAAGAAATGTGGTTAGGGAGTTAGCAAAGACTTCACAATTTCAGAAAGTGAACAGAGAGAATGCAGAACAGTAGCAGTCGATGTTTATAGAGGGAGGGGAAAAGTAGAAGAAACACAGTATTGGGAAGGAGAAAAAACAATAGAATTGTCAGGTTGAACTGAAGCAGCTACAGGGGCGGAAGCAGATAAAAAACCCCTAACAACTCACTGCGAGCACATAGGGCTAGGTAGTGCACCAGAGGTGACCAATCAGAAGGAGACCTGCTGATCCTGATGTCCACCTTGGTCCACTTTTCCTGGGCAGGACCCCCAGCCCCTTCCCCTGTATAAAAACCCTGAGCAGCCAAAGCCACATGCGACTTCTTCTGGCTCTCCCACTCCCCACTTTCACCCAGAAGGGCTGGGATCTTGCCCAGAAGCGCAATCTCTAATAAAGTCTACCACTTCCATCTGGCTCTGGTTTGGCCATTCGCTGGTATTATTTATATTTCCATCATGGCAAGCTAATAATTTGGTTCCAAATCCCCTCCACTGAATTTACATCTGGCACCGAAACCTGGGAGAGAGCTCTTGGACCTCCCCCATTCGGGGTTGAGGTCCTCTCTCTTCTCCAGAAGAACCAGGAGATTCCTGCACTGCTCCATTCCTCTTAATCCGGCCCAACAGAAGTAGGGTAAGTCCCTTTCTGTTTTTTTTCCTGTGGCCATTTCAGCATTCCCGTACCATGGGGACTCTGTCCTTTGCCTGCGCCACAGATGCCCTGCCCATTCCATTTTGGGCTTTGGTAGGTTGTGAGAGACGTCCCACCCCTCCAAGCACCCCCTCCCCATTTATTCCGTTTTAGACCCCAGGGGATAAAAGACGTTTTATCTCCTGGCCCATCTAACCATACCTTGGTGTTCACAAGTGGAAAAGAGGGACGCCTTTTTTCCACTCCGGTTCACCCCAGGGGACAGTCTGAAAGATCATGGGAAATATTGGGACTACCCTGCACCCTAAAACCCCCCTGGGCTGTATTTGCCATAATTTCACTGAATTAGGACTCGCCCGAGACCTGTGCCACAAACAGGTGGTCTTTTACTCTACAAGAGTCTGGCCTCAGTACGTTCTAGACAATACTTCAAAATGGCCACCCGAGGGCACGCTGGACTTCCAAATTCTTACCAACCTGGACCACTACTGCTGCCAGGCAGATACATGGCAAGAAATTTTGTACCTTAGAGCTTTCTGGATTTTGCGCTCTCACCCTACTTTCTTTTCTACCTGTTCTACCTCCCAAGTCCTTCTGGCTGGAGATAATCCCAAAACTCTGCATTTTCCTGTCCCCTCCTCAGACCCACCAGAAATGCTCTCTGCTCCTGCCCCTCGCCTTCCGCCACCTTACTCCTGTCCAACTTCTTCCACTTCTTCTTCTCTTCCAGTAACTACAGGCCCACCCCTTCTGCTTCTCGCACTGGCAGCCGAAACTGCATGTGCATCTTTCCTGCCAGCAGCAGCAATTGCACATCCATCTGTCCTGCTGGCAAGTCCAACTCCCCCACCAGCAGCGGAGACGGCATGCCCACCCCTCCTGCTCACAGGGTCAACCACATGTTCGGCTTCCCCAACCGCAATGGCCACTGAAAGCCCTCCCCTTCCCCCTGCCACTACTGCTCCTCCTCCACCATCTCCTCCCCCAACCCCACCCCTTCCTTCTGCGGCCACACCTCCTCCTACTCCCAATCCTCCCCCAAGCCCACCTATTCTTCCTTCTACTGCTGCTTCTGCTTCTGCTGCACACTCCCCTGTGAGCGCACATACCCGGTCTTACAAGAACCTCTCACTACCTAATCCAGAGCTCCTTTGCCCACTCTGGGAAGTAGCTGGTGCAGAGGGTATTGTGCAAGTCCACATTCCATTTTCACTCCATGATCATTCTGAGATTGAGACACATTTAAGATCTTTCTCTGCTGACTCCTCTACTTATATTAAGCAATTTAAATATCTTTCCCAGACTAATAATCTCACCTGGCATGATGTTCACGTTATTTTTTTCTTCCACGCTCACTCCAGATGAACGAGCCCGTATCTAGCAGGCAGCACAGGACGATGTTGACCAAGCCCATCTGATGGATATAACTCTGCCCACAAGTAGAATGGCAGTTCCTTTAACTGACCCCAACTGGATATATCAGGAAGGTCAACAGGGTCATGGTCTCTGTGCCCACATACTCCAACATCTCATAGCTGGCTTGCAGGCGGTCTCCAATAAGGTAGTAAATTTTAATAAACTGAGGGAAATTACCCAAAATCCAGATGAAAATCCAGCTTTATTCCTTAACTGCCTTACAGAGGCCCTTACTAAATATACAAAGCTGGACCCTGAATCTCCTTCTGGGGACACAGTGCTAGCTACCCATTTCATTTCCCAATCCGCTCCTGATATAAGGAAAAAGCTCAAATGAGCTGAGGAGGGACCTCAAACCCCTATCCAAGATCTGGTAAAAATGGTCTTTAAAGTCTATAATGCCCGAGAGGAACTGGCTAAATGAGGTAAGCAGGCTAATTTACAGAAAAAGGTGAGCCTCCAAACCCAAGCTACTGTGGCTGCCCTAAGGCCTACAGCTCCAGCAAGAACTTCAAAGGGGAATCAACTGTCCTCTCCGCCTGGGTCCTGCTTCAAGTGCAGATGTGAAGGTCACTGGGCTCATGGGTGCCCAAACCCACGGCCCCCCAGCAGGCCATGTTCCACCTGCAAACAAGCAGGACACTGGAAGAGTGACTACCCTATGGCTGGCCATTCTCTAGTGCCTCTACACCAGGGTGTGACCAGCCAGGCGGTTCCTTCCCCTGAACTGTTGGGATTCACAGAAGACTGAGGAACCCTGGACTCGAGGACCCCAATTACCCTTGACGAGCCTAGGGTCAAGCTACAGGTAGCGGGTAAATCCATAACTTCCCTTGTCAATATGGGGGCTACCTATTCTGTTTTGCCTGCCCACTCTGGGCCTTTATTTTCTTCCCAGGTTTCAGTTATGGGGATTGATGGAAAACCCTCCTTCCCAAACAGAACAGCTAAGCTAGCCTGTGCCCTAGAGGGACATCCTTTCACACACTCTTTCCTGGTTATTCCCTCCTGTTCAGTCCCCCTCCTAGGCAGAGATGTTCTCCAACTTCTGGGAGCCACCCTACAACTTCTTCCCAGGCATACTACTAGTACTCACCTTCTTCTACCTCTGTTTCTTACATTCTCAAGCTCTCCCACACTACCTACCCTACCGTTACCCCCAGACCTGGTCGACTCCCAAGTCTGGGACACCTCCAAGCCAGTCATAGCCTCCCACCATAAGCCAGTCCTTATCCAACTGAAACTTCACACTAAGTTTCCTTCACATCTTCAGTTCCCTATTTCCTGTACCCACCAGGAAGCACTTAAACCCATCATAGATCAGTTACTTAGGGACTCCTCATCCCCACTGACTCCCCCTGTAACACTCCCATATTGCCAGTACATAAACCCTCAGGAGCTTATCATTTAGTCCAGGACCTCCACCTAATTAATGAGGCAGTTATTCCCATCCACCCAGTAGTTTCAAACCCTTACACTCTTTTTTCCCACATCCACCCTTCAACCACTCACTTCACAGTCCTGGATCTCAAAGATGCGTTCTTTATAGTTCCTTTTCACCCTGACTCCTATTACCTCTTTGCCTTCATATGGGAGGATCCTACATCCTTTAGGTCTTGGCAGCTGACATGGACAGTATTACCCCAAGGCTTCTTGGACAGCCCCCACCTCTTTGGGCAGGCCCTAGCCCAAGATTTGGCTACTTGTGACTTAGGAGATAGCACACTCCTACAATATGTGGACGATCTCCTCCTATTTAGCCTGTCCCTCAAGGCCTCGCAGACTCACACTGCTCAACTCCTTAACTTCCTTGGGTCTCGAGGCTATCGGGTCTCCCCAGCTAAGGCCCAACTAACTACCTCTTCAGTCACATATTTGGGCATATTCCTCACTCCTACCTTTAAGAGTCTTAAGACAGACAGAATCCAAGCCCTCTGTGACTTACAGCCACAAGAAACAGCAGACTACATTCTCTCCTTCCTAGGTTTGACTGGCTTCTTCAGGCATTGGGTCCCTAACTTTGTGCTTCTTTCCAAACCCCTATATAAGGCAGCAAAGGAGACTCCTCAGGGGCCCTTACCTCCCCCAGGATGATAGCCAACTCTTTTTACAAACTCAGGGATGCTCTCACATCATCCCCCACTCTTTCTCTTCCTAACCCTAACCATCCTTTCCAACTCTTCATGGATGAAAAACAGGGTATTGCCACTGGCCTCCTCACTCAACCAACCAGACCTTCCTATAGACAGGTGGCATAACTCTCCAAGCAACTTGATTCTATAGTTCGTGGGTGGCTACCATGCCTCTGGGCACTGGCAGCAGCAGCTGAGCTAACTAAAGAAGCCCTAAAACTCACCCTACATCAACCAATAACTGTGTTCTCCACTCATCGACTGCAGGACCTTCTAAACCATAAATTCCTTCCACTCCTGAGCCCATCGCGGATCCAAGAATTTCATCTCCTCTTTATAGAAAACCCCACCATTACTCTGTGTTCTTCTTCTTCTCTCAACCCTGCTACACTTCTCCCACTGTCCCCACCCCCTTCAACCGTCACCCATTCATGTACACAGGTGCTGGAAGCCCTGTGTTCACCTTGTGAAGACCTGTTCGATTACCAACTCCCCTCACCTGACTTAATCATTTTTGTAGATGGCAGTTCTGTGCTGAGTCCTGATGGATGACACAAAGCTGCTTACGCAGTGGTCACTGCTGCCTCAATTCTGGAAGCCAGCTGCCTTCCAGAAGGGACCACTTCCCAAAAAGCTGAACTCTTTGCTCTGAATAGGGCCCTAATTCTGTCTAAAGGTAAACGAGTCAACATCTACACTGACTCCAAATATGCCTTCTTAATTGCTCATTCACATTCGGCTATTTGGAAGGAACGTGGATTTCTTACCATGAAGGGGTCACCAGTGGTCAATGCCTCCCTAATCTCTAAACACTTGGAGTCACTTCAGCTGCCATGCCAAGTTGCCATTATACACTGCCAAGGACACCAAACTCCTCAGACCCTGTAATCATGGGTAATAACAAGGCAGATTCTATAGCGAGGGAACTAACAACAAAGTCCTCAGCAGCCCCCATTTTATTCTTATCTACAACTATCAAACCTATATATTCTCCATAGGAACAGGAGGACCTAATAGTCCAAAATGGTCATTTCGGAGATGATGGCTGGATCTTCCTTGGGGACCAGATTGCTCTTCCCAAGCAGCAAGCTTACAGCTTATTGATGGACATTCATAACTCCCTTCATATTGGTCCCAAGCCTCTTTTACAGTTTCTCCAACCCCTCTTTTACCTTCCAGGAATGAGAACCATTCTCCAGCAGATCCACTCCAATTGCCCGGTCTGCTCCACAATGTCCTCACAAGGGTGCATCAAACTCAAGCTCCCCACACATCAGATGAGAGGCCATCAGCCAGGCAAAGACTGGCAGATCAACTTTACCCACATGCCCAGACACAAAAAGCTCCGTTACTTACTTACCTTGGTTGATAATTTTTCAGGCTGGATAGAAGCCTTCCCCACCCCCAGGGAAACTGCTGACACAATCACCTCCATCCTCATCAAGCAGATTATTCCCAGATTTGGACTTCCTGCATCCATCCAGTCAGACAACAGTCCAGCCTTCACCTCTCAGGTTGTTCAGCTAGTCTCCAAAAACCTCAACATCACCTGGAGACTCCATATTCCCTACCGACCCCAATTCTCAGGTAAGGTGGAAAGGGCTAACAGCATTCTTAAGGATCATCTCAATAAACTTGCCATTGAACTTAGACTTTCTTGGCCTAATCTTCTTCCATTGACCCTCACCAGAATCCGGGCAGCCCCTAGAGTCCCCTTAGGCCTCAGCCCCTTCAAGCTACTCTATGGGCACCCCTTCCTAATCAACCAAAATTTCCCAATTGCCCCTCCTCCCCTAGCATCTTACCTACCTTACCTCATGCTTTTGCACAAACTCCTAAGGGAACACGCAGACTGCTACCTTCCAGCACCGTCCACAGCCTCATCTCCAGCTGGACCACAAACTGAATCTGCCATCATTCCTCTTCAACCAGGCAATGCAGTTTTACTTAGAGAATTACATCCTCAGTCACTACAACCTCGCTGGACTGGACCCCACACTGTTATGCTTACCACCCCAACAGCAGCCAAGCTTCTGGGTCATTCCCCTTGGTACCATGTTTCCCGCCTTAAAAGAGCACCCTTCCAGGATGCCCAGTCCTGGACTTCCACCATGCTGGAGCCCACCAAACTCAAAATTTCTCGCCAACCCCTTATTACTGCTACTACTCATTAATTTCTCTCAAGCCTCTATCCCAACCTACAGGTGGCATTTCTATGCTGAGGAAACATACCAGCTGGGTGGAGCCTCCTTCTCTAACGTCATAGCAGAAAAGGACTATTCCCCCACAGGGTGTGACCGGGAACTCACCCTCAATCTCAAGGATTTTAAAACTACATCTGTTTCTTCTTGTTATACCTGTATGGTTTGCTTCCTATATGACCAATACCTGTCATACTGCAAAAAGGACCCCACCATATATGGAAGGTGCCCCTACAATAGCTGTAAGAGACATTTCCCTGATTCCAGTTGGGGATATGCAATAAGAATCAACATCAAAGACCCCTGGACCCCAAAATGGGCCTCGGGGGTTGACGGTAAAGTTTACACAGGGATAACAGCCAGTTGTCCCGAGGCTTCACTTAGAGTCTGGAGAGTTTATATTCAGGCGGTTCCTCAGCTTCACCTAACCAGGAGCAGGAAAAGGAGATCCAACACCAGATCAACGCAGCTACTCACCTTAATGCTAATCCTTTCTCATGGCTTACTCTGATATGTCAAGATCTTCAACTTCTCAATCTCTCCAGAGTTAATAACATCTCAGGTTGTTTTCTTTGTGCAGGTTTGGACCGGACCCCACTAACAGCTGTTCCCATGAGTACATCCCTTAATACTTCCTTGAAGCCTCAAAGGACCCCCTCTTCGCCATTGGAGGGAGTTCCCCTTTACTATAACTCCTCAGAGAACTTTGCATACTGTTACAGTTCCTCTAATTCTGTCCCTTGCAACCAAACCATTCAGGTCTCTTCTCCTATATTTGCTCCTCCAGGATTCCTTTTCTGGTGTAATGGTACTCTAACAAAAAAAATTAGATCCCATTATGCCCTTTGCTTTCTGTGTGCCCTCCACTTTGGTTCCTCAATTAACACTATATAGTGAAGCTGAATTAATCTGGCTTCTTCAAATCCCATTCCTAGGGTGAAATGGGCTGTTTTCCTACCAGTGGTGGTTGGGCTCTCCCTGGCCTCCTCACTTGTGGCCTCTGGGTTGGGGGCAGGAGGACTCAGTTATGCAGTCACTGCCACCCAAAAGCTAGAACAGCAACTCCAAGAGACAATAGAGGCATCGGTTGCCTCCCTGGCATCCCTAACAGAGACAAATAACATCTGTTGCCCAAGTTTCCTTACAGAACCGCCAAGCGCTAGACCTTCTGACAGCAGACAAAGGAGGAACATGCCTATTCCTAAAGGAAGAATGCTGCTACTACATCAATGAAACTGGACTCGTGGAGAAAAATGTTGAAACTCTCCAACATCTGAGCGAAAAACTTAAGCAACAACAATCAAGTGACCCCTGGCCAGGATGGATAAACTCTACTCTTGCCAATTGGCTGACCCCCATCCTCACCCATATATTTGTAATAGGACTCCTACTAATGATTGCTCCCTGTCTTCTCAGGTTTGCCCAGAGCCGCATGAGTAAGGTTGCAAGGGTGACATACAACCAAATGCTCCTACACCCTTATAGCCGCCTCCCCACAGACCCGGCACCTGAACCATTTTTTCCCCACGACGCCCCTAACATGCAGGAAGTAGCCAGACAGACTCTGGCGCCCTATATCACCAAAAAGGTCGGGATGTCAGGTCGAACCGAAGGGGCTACAGGGGAGGAAGCAGATTAAAAAAAAACCCTAACAACTCACTGTGAGCACAAAGGGCTAGGTAGCGCACCAGAGGTGACCAATCAGAAGGAGACCTGCTGACCCTGACGTCCACCTTGGTCCACTTTTCCTGGGCAGGACCCCCAGCCCCTTCCCCTTTATAAAAACTCTGAGCAGCCAAAGCCATTTGCAACTTCTTCTGGCTCTCCCACCCGCCACTTTCACCCCGGAGGGCTGGGATCTCGCCCGGGAGCGCAATCTCTAATAAAGCCTACCACTTCCATCCGGCTCTGGTTTGGCCATTTGCTGGCATTATTTATATTTCCATCACAGTGAGCTAATAATTTGGTTCCAAATCCGCTCCACCGAATTTACAAGAATTAGGCAGTTAGCAGGAGAAGATTAAAGGAGAAATAAACACATGAAAATAATACAGAATCAAACCAATGAACCCGAACCCTCCCAAAATAATGCTAGAAAAAGAATTATATTAAAAATGCTAAATATGAGAGAAAACAAGGCAAGTTAGTGCATGCATACATGTCCCTGAAAGAATTGGGACTGCCAGAATTCACACAGGGAAGAAATAAGGGAAAAAAAATTTTTTTAATATACGTTAAAAAAAGAAACAGAAAAAAAATCCAGTATCTTGGTGTAGACTGAACTGAAGGGAACTTCTCTACTGAAGTGGTCAAAATATTTGATTGAAATGGGTGGTCAATGTCTATGTCAAATAGTCTTTAAAAATTTTTTTTAGATGTTGATAGACCTTTATTTATATGTGCTGCTGAGGATCAAACCCAGTGAGCAACAACCGCAGCCCCAAATAGTCTTTCTTACCAATTATTCTTTTTTTTTTTTTTTGGTACAGGGGATTGAACCCAGAGGTGATTAACCACTGAGCCGCATCCCCAGCCCTTTTTATATTTTATTTAGAGACAGGGTCTCGCTGAGTTGCTTAGGGCCTTGCCAAGTGCTGAGGCTGGCTTTGAACTCTTGATCTCCTGCCTCAGCCTCCCAAGCTGCTGGGATTACAGGCATGCACCACCATGCCTAGCTTTTATCAACTATTCTTGATTAAAGTACTGATACAGAAAACAAGGGGTGGGGGATGTTAACCCCTTTCTGTTGTTGTTTTGCTGAGTTACCAGTTGGAGTGGCCTAAGACTGAAGCTGATTGATATAGGACTCAGTTTCTCTTCTTGCCAGTATGAGATGGGATGGGTTAAGATGTACTTTTGGTTTGTGCTTTGACCCTTCTCACCAGATCCGTGCACTCCCAGGGTACTGCTTCTACAGATGTTCTGTAAGGGGAGATAAGGCAGGTGACACAGATCTCTTCAGGCCTCAGGTCTAGTCAGGCTAGGTTTGAAAAGTGCCTTCTTGGAGAGACTAGGTTCATCTGCCCCAGGGTTAGGTTTTGGCCAATCACTTTCATGGGTTTGGTTCTCAGCTGCCTCCCAAGAAATGCAATCATGGGGCAGAGGGCCCATCCTGTACTCGCCTGTGCCCAGAAGTTCAGCTCCCCTGAGTGCAGTTCCTGAATGCATTCACCCCTGAACCACTCAGACTCCCAGGCTGCGTGAAGTTGTCATGTGAGCTGTAAGACACAAAGGCCCTCCCTTGCCCTTCCAATTCAAGTCCCCCTAGGTACAGACCACTACAGGCCCATTTCTTTAAATGTTACACCTGAGGCTGCTAGGTACCTGCTAGGATACAATGCTGTACATGTGTGTTTTCTTTTTGTTTGTTTGCTTGCTTTTTTTCTGATCTCCCGAGTCCTGTTGATGTCATGGAGGGCACTCTGACCTCAAGATGGCTCCCACCTCAGCTCTCTGCAGGCAGTTGGGATACATCACACACTTATTTAACATCCAAGTGTGCCTGTCAAGGACGTGCTTGGTTTGCTGCCTCCTGGTTCAGATAAGTTCAGGCAGTGTTTTTGATCTCAGATTTCTCTGCACCAAGACATGCCACAGCACTACCTGAAATGCACTTTCTCTAGTCTCCCTCCTTTGGCCTATGGTGGGTCAGCTTGTGCAGCCACCGCTGGCAGTGGGTTTTCTTTATTATATTGTATCCAACCTTCTGAGTTTCCAAGCTTCTCTGAGTGTCCAGTATTAAATTCCACTGAAATGTCTCTTTCACTCACTTCACTGAGAAGCTGTGTATCTGCAACCTTGGTCTCGTGCCACAGAGCAACTTGGAAAGTCGCCTTCTCTATGCCTCCATCTTCCCAGCTGTTTTCCTCATTAATTCTAAGGCCTGCATTGCTTAATATTGGATCATAGGAAGGTGCTGTTGAATCATTATATGCCTGATGTTGAAAGATCCAGTGTGTTTTTAAGGGTCAGGATTCCCATGTTTGATAAACAAGTTTCAGGCCATTTTAACCACCAGAACTAAATTGTTTTACAATAATTGTGGAAAAGTAAGTTACTGGTTTTTCAAGAATTTTATGAATTGCTTCAATGTAGATTACTTTGTTTTCTTATCTATTACTGGGAAGGTGAGTGGGTATTGTTTACAGAAAGGATCTAGTCTTCGTAAAATAGATTATTGATGGAAATCCACACACACTCCCTCCAAACACATTCTGGCTATAAATTTGTGTTTTGATTCAAAGATGTTGATTCCAGGCACTTCCTTAGTAGGTATTACTGTTTTCTTCTTAGCTTGATCCCTTTCCTACTAGATAAAAAGTATGTGATTCACATAGATAAAACAGGAGGCCATTATGTTTATTGAAATAAACCAGGCATAGATGGACAAATTCTGTAGGATATAACTCATACGTAAAATTTAATGAAGTTGATCTCATACAAGTACAGAGTAAAATGGTGGTTACTAAGGGTTGGGTGGTTTGGGAATGGTTGGGGTTAGGAAGATGCTGATCAAAGGATACAAATTTTCAGTTAGGAGGAATAAATTTGAGAACTCTATTGTACAACATGGTGAATGCAGTTAACAATATATTGTATTCTTTAAAAATGCTCAGAGTGGATATAAAGTGTTCATGGCACAAAACTATAACTAGGTGAAGTAATACATATGTTAATTAGCTAGACTTAGTTATTCCACAATGTATATATACTCTAAAACATGTCTTGATATAGTAAATACAATTTTATCTGTTGATTTAAAAATGTGTCTCCATTAATAATCTATTCTGATGTTTAAAACAGTATGTAATGATGTCAAGAACTAAATGTGGTGGGAGTGTGGAGAACCAGAAAATTTCAGATTTTTCCATGTTCTAGATGCCAGAAATATTTTCTACCACCCTGCCCAGTTTTAAAGGTTCAGTTCATTTTCCATCTCCTCCTCCTCAACTAATAGACATTTTCTTTGAATTCACTGTACATTCTTTACCATAACCATGAAACTTCAGACTTCCTTATTTGTATTAGGTCTCTTAGTCATGTTTATTTGGTGCAGTATTCTCAACCACAGCAGCCAACTGGAAATACCTGGGGATATTTAAAAACGTTGATGCATGAGTCCTACCCCAGAAATTCTTATTTAATTGGTCTTAGATGAAGACTGGAGATTGGGATTCTTAAAAGTTCACCAGGATATCTATCTTAACATACAGCTAGGATTGAAAACCACCATTTCAGTTCATCATGAATGTAAGTTCCTTTATAATGGAGATTGTTTTCCATTAGCAGTCCTGGGACTTGTTCAGTTGCTAATATCCCTGGAAGTTACAGTGTTCTTCAAAGAACACTATAAAATATTGATTTATTTGATTGTTTTCTATAAATGAAGAACAATTTTAGTAACAAAGAAACAACTGTGGACTGAGTATAAAATATAAAAGCACAGCCCTTAGCACATACAAGCAAAGACAAACTTTTGAATTTAACATGATTGGCTGTTTCCCAATTTTGGGGGGGGGGTTCTGCGAAAGATAGGACATGAATGGCTGTGAGAGTGCACCCACATCCTGGAGATGACAGGATGATATAAGCATAGAATATTTGGCTTCGCTTAAATTTTCTAGAAGATAAACTATCTATCCAGAAGTCAACATGGATCTTGATGGGCCATTTATAATTAAAAAAGGGGAGTTCATATGAAGAATACCAAAAAAAAAAAAAAAACACCATTTAATGAAACAGGTGTTCCCTTGGGAAGGGTTTGGGGGCTGGGCTGGTGAGTGAAGCTTTATTTTTTCAAGAAGCTTGGGTAATCTGAAAATGACTGATCCCATGAAGGTTCAGGTTAATAGCCCCTATAGATGGCTAATAAAAATAAACAACTATCCCTAAAACTACCAAGCCATAAATTCTGTTTAAGTGAGACTACATTTTTGCAAAAGAAGCAGGAAAAAATTATGAATTTGTGTTTTGGAAATGAAAACAAACAAATAAACAAACAAAATAATAGCAGGGTGTGGTGGTGCATGCCTGTAATTCCAGCAACTCAGGAGACTGAGGCAGAACGGTCACAAGTTCAAGGCCAGCATCAGCAACTTAGTGAGACATTGTCTCAAAATAAAAAATAAAAAAGCTGGGGATGTAGCTCAGTGGTAGAGTGCATCTGGGTTCTATCCCCAGTACTCCAGGGAGGGGGGACATAATATCCACCCTGGAGACTAATTATCTGCCTTGGTCACAAATTACTCCTAAGCTTCATCTTTGTTTTAATATCCACTTAGTGGTGTTTATTTCTCTTATCCATGAATGCAAATATTAGAGTAAAGTAGTGTAAGTAATATATAAGAACTAAGAATATAAAGCAATTTGCTTCACATGCAGCCAAAGTTCAAGTCATTAAAACTTAAAAAAGCAAATTATTTGCCCTTTCTAGGTCCACTAAAAATCACATTCGCCAAAGTGATTTCAGAGGAGCATAGTTACTGAATTAGATACTGCTGAATTAGTACACTCCCCCAAAGAGTATTTAGTAACTCAGCACATCTGTAATTTCTAAATTACTCCTCTTATAAACAAAGACAGAGATAACTGGAGGCTACAATTTAATAACTCTCTAGGTAGTTATCTATTCCAGTTCATCAGCGGGTGATATCTTTATGGGGATTCTTTATATCATGTAACTCAATAAAAAGGTGATAAAATTAGAAGGTAGTAGTAGCAAGCTCTCTGTCTTGTGTGATGGAAAGCCAGGACTTTGTCCCTCTAGTGGGGATCCTTGTACTGCAAATCTAACCTCAGAAAATCTGGATCATCAGTGTTGACAATCACATATCCTGTTCAAATTAATACTTATCAGGTCTCTTGAGAGTAAAACAGATGACTTTTTTAAAAATAGTTTTTAGCCATCAATGGACCTTTATTTATTTATACATGGTGCTGAGAATCGAACCCAGTGCCCCAACACATGCTAGGCAAGTGCTCTACCACTGAGCCACAACCCCAGCCCAACAGATGACTTTTTGACTGATAGTAGGTTCCTGTTTCAGAAATATTAAGAACTTCAAACAACATATTGGGACAATGGTTGCCTCAATCTTAAGGAGTGTGGAGAGTAGAGAGAATGATTAGGGAGCCCAAAAGCAAAAAACATTTGAAGAGCCTAAACACTATCACAGACATTAGGTTTCTGATTTGGTTTAGAATATGAGGTATCCCCCAAAAACTCATGTGTGAAACAATGCAAGAAAATTTAGAGGTGAAACGATTGCATTTTGAGAGCATTAAATTAATCAGTGTATTAACCCTCTAATGGGGATTAATTGAGCAGTAACTATAGGCAGGTAGGGTGTGGCTAGAGGAGGTGGGTCGATGGGGGCATGACTTTGGGGTTTATATTTTGTCTGTGGTAAGGCAAAGTCTCTCTGCTTCCTGGTGGCTATGTCCTGAGCTGCTTTCCTCTACCACACTCCTCTGCCATGATGTTCTGCCACACCTTGGGCCCAGAGCAATGGAGCTGGCTGTGTATGGACTGAGGCCTCTGAAACCATGAGCTCTAAATAAACTTTTCCTCCTCTAATTGTTCTCATCAGGTCTTTTAATCACAGCAGGGAAAGAGCTGACTAAATAGTTTCTCTTGGCAGGGAACTTAGCAAGACTCCTGTCTCTCAAATAAAAATTTAAAAATGGGCTGAGGGTATAGCTCAGTGGTAAAGCATCCCTGGGTACCCACCCCTCCCCCCAAAAAGGAGAGAAAGAAAAAAAAAGAAAAAAAAATCAAAGAAAACTACTCAAAATCATTTGCTTATTTTTAATTGATTATTGATATTGGTCCTGCAGTCTTCAGCTCTTGAACAACTGTTCTCACCAAAAGGCTAATCATTTTAAACAAGTTTATTTTCTCTAGGCATGCTTCTTTAGCTGTTGCAATAAAACATGATTTAATTAACTCACCATCAGTAAATGGATTTCTTTGGCTAACAAATGAGCCACTTGGAAACTTACTTTGGTGACAGCCTCATTTTTGTTTTTTTATTTTTGTGAAGAAATTCTGCTGTGATGAGATAGTCCATTTTTTTTGAGGTGCTGGGGATTGAACCCAGTGCCTCATGCTTGCAAGGCAAGCACTCCACCAACTGAGCTATATCCCCAGACCCGTCCATTTTTAACTTTCTAATTTTTCTGGCCATTACTTCCCAGTGAGTTGGGAATATTGAATATTGTGAAGAGTGTTTAGTCTGGTAATGCTGACATGTATTTATTCTTCTAGTATACTGGAGCTGTAGTGTCATTGCATAATAAACACAATGCTTAGCTATCTAATTAGATAACTAAATAATCTATACTTCAATATGCCCTAAAAATATGACAAAGTCCACTTTGTTTTTCTTATTTGACATAAAAGATATATACTGTTGTTTTTGTTTTTGTTTTTGTTTTTGTGGCACTGGGAATTGAACCCAGGGGCACTTTACCAGAGATCACATTTCCAGATCCTTTTAATTTTATTGTACTTTGAGACAGGGTCTTGCCAAGTTGTCCAGGCTGGCCTCAAACTTTTTATCCTCAAGCTTCAGTCTCCCAAATAATTGGTCTTTTTTTTTAAAGGCTGTAGTATGGAAGTAAGTATGACACTTGAAATGCTACAGAGTTATAAATTCATCTCTGTAACTTACAGTTCACTGAGCAGCAGTGTGAGGATATGAGAGACCTATATTTAGTCTCTGTGGCAACAACTATTTACTTCTACTGTTATAGCATGGTAGTAACCACAGAGAGTGCATAAATGAATCAGTGTGACTGTGTTCCAATAAAACTTTATTTGTGGTCTCTGAAATTTGAATTTCATATAATTTTTACATGTTAAGAAATATTTTTCTTCTTTTGATATTTTTCACTCATTAAAAATTTTTCTTACCAGAAGAAAACAGAGGGGAAAATATTCATGACTTTGGAGTTAATGGTGATTTCTTAGTTAAGAAGCCAGAAACCACAGGCAACAAAAGAAAAATTGACAAATGGAACTATATCTTCCATGCACCAGAAGACACAAACGAGAGTGAAAAGGCAACCTATGCAGTGGGAGAAATATTTGGTAAATGATATGTCAGATAAGGAGTTATTTCAGATTATGTAATCCTATAGTTCAACAGAAAAAAAAATTGAGCTAGAACTCAGAGGGATTATGTCTGTAGTTCCAAGGATGATATACAAATGACAAATCAGCATATGAAAGGACATACAACATCGCTAATCATAGAGAAATGCAAATCAAAACCACAATAAAATACCACCTCATACCCATTAGGATGGCTACCACCAAAAAACCAAACCAAAAAAAAAAAAACATACAATGAGTGTTGACAAAGATGTAGAGAATTTGGAACCCTTGTACATTATTAGTGAAACTGTAATTTAGTGCAATCACTATAGAAAGCATTATGGTGTTTCCTTAGAAATAGGATTATATATGATCTAACAAGCCTACTTCTGGGTATATTCCCAGAAGTCAAAGCGGTCTCACAGAGATACTCATTTTCATATTAGCATTATATATAATAATCAAGAGTTGGGGGAAAAACAAATGTCCATGGACAGAAAAATGAATAAACAAAATATAGTGTATACATACAATGGAATATTATTCAACCTTAAAAAGGAAGGGAATCCTGTCACATGCTACAAAGATGAACCTTGAGGACATTATTCTAAGTGAAACAAGCCAGTCACAAAAAGGCAAATACTATATGATTCCACTTGTATGAGGCATCTAAAGTAGTCAAACTTAGAAAGAATGGTGGTTGCCAGGGGCCATGAGAATGGGGGAAAGGAAAGTTATTTAATGGATATAAAGCTTCAGTTTTGCAAGATGAAAAAGTTCTAGAAATCTGTTGCACAACAGCATGAATATACTTAATGCTATTGAACTGTATACTTAAAAATAGTTAAGAGGGTAGATTTTAAGTCATGTGAGGGGGTTTTTTGAACCACAACTAAAATTTTTAAAAAGAAAACATTCTTTGGTTACATACCATACAAAAACAAACAGAAGGAAGGACTTGGCCTGCAGGTTGTAGTTTGCCAACCCTTCTTTTGTCCAGTCTCTGGAAACTTCTCCCAGGTTCCATGCCTGAAGGTACTCTAAACTAAAACAATCAAGCCCACATTTGGAAAATCTAATAAAACATATTGAATAACAATGGGTAGAAGACTTTCTTTCCTTCTATACAAACTGACAGTGAGTGCATAGTGGAAAGACTAGCAAAGTTGGGATGGGAGATATTAGGGAGAGACTAGATAATGGATGGGAGAATGGTGTGGACAACCATAACAGAGGAGAATGTGTGGGGAATTGGGGAACCTATTTGAAGAAGGAGTATAGACATTTACAACCCATGGCTAACCTTTACCCCTTGGATAGTGTAGTTTAGAAGAAGAGTTAATTCATTCATAGTGTAAATTTAGGCAAGTCAGTTCCTCTTACCTTATCTGTCAGAAGGAGGATGGAACAAGATCTCTAGTGCCCCTGTCAGTGCTAAGAACCATAAGACTCTATCTCACCAAGATGACAAAGTGCCAATGACTTTGTTCCCTCATCTGAACAACTTTAAAGATAGAAGACTCTCTGTCTCTGTTAAAATTTATTTGTTTATTCTAGTTGATAGGTGTAAAAATATAATTATGTACTGTAGAATCGGAACTCCATTTCTACAGCTTGTCTTTTTCTTGATATCTCAAGAACTCCTTCCCCTGGGAACCTGAAGAAATAATGCAGACAGAAAAGAACTGAGAGTCATTGTTAACTTTAGTTTCTCAGTCCCATAGAAGCTACCCTCTCTTGTTTTTTAAAAAATCTCTGAGCTGGGCACAATGGCCCATACCTGTAACCCCAGCTACTTAGGAGACTGAGGCAGGAGGATCACAAGTTCAAGGGTATGCTGGGAAACTTAGGGAGACCCTGTCTCAATACTAGAAAATAAAAGAGGATGTGTGCTTGCCTAGCACATATGAGGCCCTGGGTTCCAACCCTAGTATAGAAAGAAAGGAAGGAAGAACAAAAGGAAAGGAAAAGAAAGAAGAAGAATGAAGAAAGAAAAAGATCTTTGAGGAATGGGTCCTGTTTAAGAAAGGAATGGAAATTTTAGTGTTCATTTTGAAAAATCATTATTATGTGTAACAACCTTGCCAAAAACAACAGCAATATTTTAGCTTTAAAAAATCCTTGCCTTCATCAGCGACTACTCAAAAAAAAAACTAGTTCAAACAGCTTCCTTCTTCAAGTTGTTAACTGGGTTAACCAGGCTTCTTCCTGTTGTTAACCAATTCACTTCCTTCCAATAAGGAAGAGGCTTCTGGGCTCTTGGCCTCTAAGGTGTCGGGGAGGGTCTTTATTACTGGGGCTATTCCAGTAGCTGTCTCATTTGCTTTCCAGTTTGCAGCTGTCTCATGATGTGTGTATTTGAACCTCAGTCTTGGAACTGACTTGTCTTTGTTTCTGGCCCAAGGAAGCTCTAGTTCAGATTGGAAAGTTCAGCCACCCTGTTCAAGTTAAACACATTGAAGGGAGTAAACATAAGCTTCAAGACTGCCAAGCACAGGTTAGAATTTTCAAACTGCCTTTGGTCCTGTCATGCTTTTGCTTACTTCTGGGGTTGGTTATCATATTAGCCTCATGTTGCTCAGAAATTTTCCTGGAGTGATTTAATTATCGTAATATTTTATCCAAGAAAAAGGAAAGTAAAAGTCCATTTGTCCCCTTCATGCATCCATGGACATATTTTGGTTAGGGATTTAATAATAATAAAATAATAATTCCTTGCAGATCTAAGGTATGATTGATTCTATTACACCTACATATACATGCTTGTTTAGCACTACAGACCCTGTGAGATAAACAGAGTAAGAATTTTAGTACCATTTTACTGAAGATGAAATTGAGAGGGAGGTAAGTGAATTGCTTTAGTTAGTGGTTAACCTGGGTCTGGAATCTATCCCAAGACTTAATAGCTTTCTAGAGAATATCATATTGTCAATCTTCTTTCAAAAAAAAGCAGAGATATGCTTTACGATAGGGCTGAGATTCAATATATAGTCAAGAGGAGTGGCTGAAAACATGAAATACTTAGGCACTGACTGGGAAAAAGTTGTTGCCTTGTGTATTAGTCAGCTCTGCATTGCTGTGACCAAAATACCTGACAAGAACATTTTGAGAAGGGAAAGTTTATTTTGGCTCATGTTTTCAGAGGTTTAGTCCACAGTCAGTCAAGTCCATTGCTCTAGTCCATGGTGAGGTAGAATATGACCCAGTGGAGGACAGCTGCTCTGTTCATGGTGGCCAGGAAGCAGAGAGGAAGGGAATGGGACAACAGGGAAGATGCACCCTTCCAGGACACGCCACCCCAGTGCCACACCTCCTCCAGTTCTCATAATCTAATCATGTTACCTGTGAATGTTCCTGCATTAACATGGGAGCTTTTAAGGGACACCTCACAGCCAGATCATAACACCTTGGGTGCACCAACATGGGGCTGCTCTGGTGCCTTCCTGCTAGCTACCTTATGTAAGCTCCCATCTGTATGAGTCTAGATAATCAGAGTCCAGATAGGACCAGCTGGAGTGGAACCAGCACCCCTGGCAGCAGGACTGGCACCTTAGCTTGTAAATGTGTGCTTCTCACCTGAGCCCCCCCTGCCAGCAGCAGTTGCTCACTACTGGCCAGCAAGGACCTCAAGTGCCTTTGTTTAGCCTCTGATGAGCACTTCAGCTCTCCTCTCTGAGAGGACCCATTCTCTCCCTTGAGAGTGCCCCCTATCCCTTTTCCTATCCCTTCAATAAACTCATTCCTGAAAGAGAGAGAGAGAGAGAGAGAGAGAGAGAGAGAGAGAGAACGAACTTCAGCCTCTCAAATATATCATACTGCTTCTTAGCTTTAATATCACCTGGATATATAATCAAGATAAGCCAACAGCAAGACCCTAATGTAGATTCCTATCATTTACCTCTTCCTCACAGTGGATCTTCCACCCCTGAATAGGTATCTGCTTCCTTGGGTCACTCTTCTCCCCACACAGTCTGCTAATATACCTTCCCTGCATGCTGTCAGGCTTTTTCTCCTTTCCTTGTAGTATATCTACCTATCTAATCTGTCAGAACCTGACTTTTGAAAGCATTAGTGTTTAGTGAAGTTTACTAGTGATACTTAAAAACACAAGGTCTTAGAACCACTTTCCCATTGAAACTTCAGGCCTTATGGGGAGTGGGATAGGAAAACCTTTTTCAGAGCTGGTTTTTCTGTCCTCAAGCCATGTCATTTAATAAACACCTACAAAACAGGATGTCTTGATTCTTCAGTGTTTCCAATGAATATTGAGACATTTCTAAGATACTGTGTTTTTAAAAGTTTGATCACCTATCCTACAGGAAGATAGGGAATCACATTTAATGCCACATATATTAAATTCTTCAAAGATATAACTCTTAAGATAGACACAGATGCCATATTATGCAGTTAAGAGCACAGGCCTTCAGTTCCTTTTTACAAATGGCAAGAAAAGAGAGAGAAACCTACAGATTAAAAGAGACAAAGAATTGATATATCAACTAAATGTCATTATATGATATGGAAATAGTTTGGATTATGATTCAATTAACCTAATGTGAAAAAAAGAAAAAATGAGATAATTGGGAAAATAAACTATGGACTAGACATTTGGTGATATCAAGACATCATCAGCTGATTTATTTACTTATTTTTGGTGGTGCTAGAGATCAAACCCAGGGCCACACATATGAGAGGCAAATGCTGTACCACTGAGCCACAACCCATCCCCCATTATCAACTTTTATAAATATTATACTTATATTTTTAAAAAAGAGTCCATTTCTTTGGAAGATATTTTTGAAATATTTACAATGAAAATATGTGTAATTGTGTATACGTGTGTGAATGCATGCATATGTATTGGGGGGGAATGGGTGGCATATAGATGAAATAAGATTGGCAATGAGTTGATCATTGCTGAGGTTGGGTGATGAACACAGGTGGATTCACTATACTATCTTATGTACTTTGTTTTCTCTGAACACATTTAATAACAACAAAGGCTAAAACAAAATAGAGCATAAAGTTGAAGTCAGACTTCCCTGAATGTGAATCCTGGGCATATGTTGAATGCATTCCTAGTTGTATGCTGTCCTTAGAGAAGTCACCTCTCTGAAAATAAATGATTTCATCTGTGAAGTGTTGAAAATGTGAAGATTGAATGAAATGATATATGTGAAGTCCTTAGTATAGAAATTGGCACATAGTGAATAGTTAGTAAATAATTAGCTCTCATGATAAAATTATTCTTTCCAGTTTTCTGAGCATATACATTAATTTTAGATACTAGATAGTTTATATCCTAAGAAGTTTATTTTATTTTATTGTCCTTGGGATTGAACCCAGGGGTGTTTTACCATTTAGTTGCATCCCCAACTGTATTTGTTCATGTATTTATTATTTTTATGTCTGCATGTATGGTGATGGGATTGAACCTAGGGCCCCTTGCATGATAAGCACTCTATTACTGAGCTGTACCCCACCCTTGGTTGATTTGTTTGTTTTATTTTGAGTCAGGATCTTGCTAAGTTGCCCAGGTAGGCTCTAATTTACAATCCTCCTGCCTCAGCCTCCCAAGCAGCTGGGATTAGAGGCATGCACCACTGTGCCCAGCTTGCCTTAAGAAGTTCTTACCACTAAAGTCAAATAGTTTTTGCAATATACAAGATGCTTGCTGCTTCTTTCCAGGTGGCAAGCATGTCTGGGAAAGAGAGGCCACAATAGACACACAAGTGGAAATAATGGTGAAGAATCAGGCAATCGATTTTAAGTAAGAAAGCTTTGTTTTGCAGCTCTGAGCTTTTAAAAGCCCCTTTGAGAATAAACACATCTGACATTTCTTTCGTGTCTGCTTTCCTCCTTTCCTTCCCACTCACCCTCTGCCCCATGGTGAATGTTGACTTACTAATTAATTCTCCTTGGATTTCTTCAGCAAACAGGGGAGAAAGCCTGGTTGTCATAGATGCAAGAATACAGGTCTGTTCCTGACATAGTCCCTATGCTTTGCATAGGACTAGAGAAATCTGTAATAATACTTACCATAACTCTTGTTAATAAATATTCACCAAATGCTTACTATGTGCCAGTACTCTGCTAGAGAATATACATTATCTCAATAATCTTGTCCAGTTTCATTTTAGATACATGTAGACTAAGGTTTGGAGAGATTAAGTGGTTTGCCCAGGGTTCCACTGCTAGCAAACAGCAAAGCTATCATTCTAAACAGAGCTATCAGTCTCAAGCCATGTGTTTGGCTTCTAAATCTTTACTGCAACTTCATACCCATTATCAGAATGAGGGAGGGTTCTAGATAAAATTTTCTCTTTCTGCGCCTTGTTAATACCTCCACAGATTTGTCTCGGTGTGGGTTATTTATGTTGCTAAAGATATGATGTGGAAATAAAAGGCAACTTTAGAGGTGCAAGGTGTTCTATTGGGTTCCATATGGTTTCCACGAGTCTTAGAGATACACAAACCCAGAACTTTGTTTGGCTGTCAATCCATCAATACTTCTGAAGGCCACTTGGCCTGTGAAGATGAGAAAGTTACAGAACAAAGAGGTCCTTCATCTTTAGGAGAACATGCTGCTCTTGAAGGTCCAGACTAAGGGGCAGCATCAAACCCAGAGTTTGTTTATAAGGGAGGTGGCTGTCAGATAGGACCTTTGCCACCTCTGGGCCATTACAGGCTTCCTGGTCCCAGCCAATTTACCTGCTTTTCAATAAGATCTTTATTTGTCCTTCTATTTTTGTCTAAAAGCTGTTGTCATTTCCTTTTCTGCCTAGTGACATTGGGAGCTGCCTTTAGGCAGTATGACCACACTGGCCCCTGGTGCGACCCCCATTTCACCAAGATGAAACACATCTTAGACTTCCCTTTGTTTGGCTTTCTATTCCTTATTGAGCAGAAAACATGTTGTCTCATATTTCAGAACTTCAACTATTCAAATTCTTTAGTGGATTCACAAGTAGCTCAAGGTTTAGGGTAAATGAAAAGTGCTGCCCTAGAAGCTGTGGTTTCACTGGGAGACATCAGAGCCCCTTAGAGCTGCAAAGCCCTCAGAAACTTAGGACTGGAAAAGATCTGGGAGACTGCAGCTTGACTGCTAAAGGTTCATTTGTTTGTTCATCTATTTCCCCCTTTATTCCACATGACTTTTCTGAACTGCCTACTAGATATCAGTACCTTGGACCCATTGTTAGGAAACTATCATCTTAAGGGAGGGGATGGATGGACAAGTGAACACATGATTACAGTACAGTATGACTAGTTCTGGAAATAAGAGGTGGTATTAGATAGTGGTTTACAATCACACTGTCCTGGTTTAAATCTCAGCCTTGCTACATTTGCTTCATGGCCTTGGGCAAGCTATGAAACCTCCTTTGCTAGCCCCAGAGCCTGGAGATAATGGGTGAACCTACTCTGTAGGAAAAGTGCCTGTTACCAGAGCAGCACAAATAGGTAGTAGAACATCTGTGTCTGACTAGAGGGGTTCCAGAAACCCAGATGTTTGTGATGAAGATAACAAAATAGGTTTTTTTTTTGGTACCAGGGATTGAACCCAGGGGCATTTAATCACTGAGCTACATTCCCAGCCCTTTTTATGTTTTTTTATATTGAGATGGGGTCTCACTAAGTTGCTTAGGGCCTTGCTAAATTGCTAGGCTGGCTTTGAACTTGCAATCCTCCTGCCTCAGCCTCCCAAGTCACTGGGATTACAGGCACGTGCCACCAGGCCTACCAACAAGGTAGAATTTTATCCTTAAAAAATCCTACAATGACCAGAAGAATGAGAAATTATACTCCATTTATTTAGGATGTGTCAAAATGAATTCTATTTTCATGTATAACTAATTAGAACTTGGATAAATTTTGAAAAATTATTTTAAAATATTCTACAAGGAAGGCAGGCAACCTGCAGGTATACAGTTGGGGTAAGGTTAATTTTCCCACCTGAATTGAGAATCTGGCCATGAGAGTTCATGACAGATTCTTAATGCTTTGAAGGATTTAGGAAGCAAAGCAGATCTTAGTCCCAGAGATATGTATGGCTGAACTTACAAAATTAGAGTATAAATTAGAACTTGAAGACAAGGATATAGATAAGAATAGGCTTTCATAATTAGGGCATGGGGAAGACCCTAAGTAGTACAGAAGCCCTGCTGACCATGCTGAGTTTGGCAAATGTGACAGCTATGACAATGATCTCTCAGATCTCTGACTTCAGAAAGAATGACCAAGCTACTGTTGTACTCTGAAAGCATCATTGCATTTGCACCGAGGCCACACTTTCTATGGGCTGCTCCTACTCAGTAAATAGACACAACAGCAATCCTAGACAGGCATGCTCATGGGAGACACTGAACTCTTAACTGGTGATTTTATCTAGAGGTCTCCCTGATGATTTTGTTGAGTCTCTTCCCTCTCTCTCCTTTATTCAGGATCATACTTAAATTGTATTGCAATGGAGGTTGGTGCTTCTCCCAGACTGTCCTTTCTCCCTCCCCACTTTCTATCACATGGATTTCCCCTAATAAATTTCTTTTGCTTTTCTTTAAAACTGGAGATTGGACCCAGAGGTGCTTTAGTACAGAGAAACATCCCTAGACCTTTTTATTTTTTATTTTGAGATAGGGCCTAAGATGCTGAGACTGGCCTCAAACTTGAGATCCTCCTGCCTCAGCCACTGGGATTATAGGTATGTACCACCGCATCCAATTTTCTTGTACTTTTGATTCTATCATTTTTTCTACTTCTTGGAGGACCTGGATCAATACAGGGGGTCACCTATATATGTAATTAAGAGATCCCAGCTTAAAGGATAAAGATTGGCATCAACAAAGATTTCATTGAACATTCAATGCAATGGCTTTCACATTTCATTCTCTAAAGAACATAGAGTCATTAGCTAGACCTCAGGGATCAGGCACAGTGCTAGGCTCTAGGAATACAGTAAAGAATGAAATGAACAAGTTGCCCTTACAAAAATCTATCAAGAAAGACAGATTCAGCAATAATTGAGAAAATATTTTTAAATTTAAAAGCTAGTGATAAGGGCTGAGGATATAATGAAGTGGTAAGGTTCCTGCCTTGCTTGTGTGAGCAATCCCTAGTACCACAAGAAAATTAAAAATAAAAAATTTAAAAACTAATGATATAGTCCAAACCCTTCACTACAGCTTTACGATCTAGCTGTGACCTAGCTCACTATCCTGTTTCCTCATCATATCCTTTTTGCAGTCTGCATCGTCCAGCATGAAATGCCTACACTTTCCAGAAACTTCCATCTTCTTTTCTGGAGCTTTGCCCAAACTACCCTTCACTTACCAACCTTAGTCTGTTTCCATCTGCTATACTTAGTTCAGGCATCCCTTCTCTGGGAAGTTTTACCTGAGCAATTGAACATCCTGTTCCTCTGTTTCCTATAGCACCTTCTATGCTGATCATAGACTTCATTAAAGGAAGGTAAATGGAAAACTACAGAACAACAAAAATGATGGTAAGCCCAAGAAATACATAATCCTCTCCAAATTGGTTGGGTGATATTTAAGAAATGATATTCCTATTCCTACAAAACTTGATTCGTGTTTTGTTGCACAGGCTGCTGCCTACCCAATATCTGTGCTGCCATGCCTCCTCACTGTAATAATGTGTTCAGCTAAAAATATCTATTCTGCCTAGTCTTTTCTACAGATAGAGGTAGACAATGAGCTATTAGCAGAAGTCATGGGGTGGGACTTCTGGGAAGCCCTTTTTGCCTTTTGACTTCCTACTCCCCACTGTCTGGTATTTCAATGCGATGCTTAAAGTTCCAACAGACATCTTGGGACTCTGAGGGAAAGGTCAAGAGAATTACAAACAGCCCTGACATTCTTGAGTTGCTAAACCAACACCAGCAACCGCCTACCTTTGGACTTCTCTTGACATGAGACAAATAAACCCTCATGTGTTTCAGTCACTGTAATCAAATTTCTTTTATTCACAGATTAATGCAATTCTGAACAGATCTACTTCAACAAGTTCTGCTCCTCCTTCTGAGCTATATTCAGGACTATAATGTTTTCCTTCCTCCCTACCATCCTTGCCCCAAAATCTCTGCCTTCCAAACCCAGTCTATTAATGAAGAAGTAGTTCAAATGACATCTACTTTTGGGGATCATATTATTCCCTCCCAATCTAGATATACTATTTCCTCTTGCAATTTATCCATATTATACTTTATCTGACCTCTGTTGTTTATATATATATATGTATATATATATATACATACACACACACACACACACACACACACACACACATATATATATATATATGAAATCTGCCTGTGGCACGGGTACTACTACTCTTATTTGTATTACATATTTCTTTGTATTTTCTACAGAGAAACACAGTAGACATTTAGCAAATCCTTGATGAATTAAATATAAACTTGCAATATAAGGATAACTTCTCTTTACACACATATAGACACACAGAGTTAACTACTGACTACAGTATTTTCTGGAATCAATTTGAGAGGAATGCAAACAACCAAATAGATAAAATATAACTCCAAATGATAATTTTAATTGATTTGGAAAATGATTTATTCATTTGACAGTGGAAACTTACTTTTAATTTTAGATTGATCATTTTTCACTTCAATGTTTATGTACTGAATGTCTCCACTATGTAGTCATAGTGCTATGAACAGGGTTATATTAAGATGCATGAGGATTTGAACTGGGAATGTTATGATCAGAGCTAGAATATAAAGGCTATGAAAATCCCAGGTGAATATGATGAGATCCTGTACTGAGTTGAGAATAGTGACTATGGAAAGCCTGTACTAGCCAGGCATGGTGGCACAAGCCACCATGGAGGCTGAGGTAAGAGGATTACAAGTTCAAGGCCAGCTTCAGCAACTTAGCCTACATCTCAAAATAAAAAATAAAAAAGGCTACACATGGAACTCATTGGTAGAGTATCCCTAGGTTCAATCCCAAGTACCCTACCACCACACACACACACACACACACACACACACACACACCAAAAAGCCAGTACTATTTAGGTCAGACTCTGAGAACAGGTATATAAATGTTATTTAAAAGTCTGCCATTTATGCTCATATCAGATACTGGGCTATCATTGAATATTACATGTCCCAAATGATGTAGATAAAGAGGGAAAGTTGACAGTCTGTGTTTAAAGGGGATATTTCGATGAAACATAAATGAGTATTCATAATTCTAAAAGAGAACAACCATGAGATAAACAATTGAGTGCTATTAGAAAGATAGGAGGAAAACCTCCTCTCTGCTCACTTTGTTCATATCTATTATAGCCTTAATCACATTGGATTATACTCCTTTATTTCCATTTCTGCCATAATTTTGAGTACAAGGATCACATATTATCTTTGTGTACACCTGGCATCATGCCCGACACATAACAGACTATAAACGATTGCTGATTATCATCTTTCTTGACGGGTCTGTAACATTTAAAAGTATTATTAATCATGGAGTTTGGGGGTTTGGCTCAATAGTAGAGCACCTGCCTATCAAGCACAAAGCCCTGGTGCACTGGGTTCCATCCCTAGCACTTTAAAAAAAAAAATGACCAAAGCTTTCTTGAAATACTCCCTCTTTGCATCATGACATTGGATTCTTCTGGCTTTCTTTTGTTGTTGTTGTTGCTTTTCTGAATTCTTTTCCCTGTGACTACCCTTTTGATGTTGGTATTCTTCACAGTAGTGCTCATTTCCCCCTTCCTTTCATTTATGTTATTATGTTAAAACTAGAAAAATTCTTAGCACTTTCTCTCTTGCTCTTTTTTCTTCTCCTTCCCTCCCTCCCCGTCTCTCTCTTTCTCTTCCTTTCTTTCTCTCTCTCTCTCCCTCTCTCTCTCTTTCTCTCTCCTAGGAATTGAACCCAGTGTGCTTTACTACTGAGCCACATCCGTAGCCCTTTCTACAGGGCCTGCCCTTTCAGACAGGGCCTCGCTAAGTTGCTGAGCTGGCTTTGAGCTTGCGATCCTCTTGCCTCAGCCTCGCAAGTGGCTGAGATTACAGGTGTGTGCCACCGCACCTGACTGTACTTTATCTCTTTGAACATATCATTGCTTTAACATTATTTTCCCTCTTGCCTTCTAAAACTTCAACCAGATGTTGTTTAGACTTTCTTATTCCATCCTCAATGTTTCTTAACCTCTATCAAATTATTTCTTACTTTTGTGCTTCCTACTGGGTAACATCATCTGATGTGTTTTCCACTTGGCAAGTTCTCTTCAGTTCTGTTTAACTTATCCAAGGATAAGTTTTGTATTTAAATTAGTATTTTTTTTTACTTCTCCAAGTCCCATTTGGGTCTTTTTCCCCACCTACCTGTTGTTCAGTTTTCAGAATTTCTTATTTCTTAATCAACTTGAAATTCCCTTTTATTTCTTTTGGCATATCAAACATATTTTATATCTAATGTCTGATCATTCCTATCTTTATAAGTCTTTGTGAATCTGTTTTTTCAGACTCCTACTCATAATGGCTCAATTTTTTGTAGGTTTAGTGATTTTTTTTTTCATTGTGAGCTCAAGCTCTTTGGAATTTTATCTGGGAGAATTCTTTGAGGCCACTTTAAAATTCTTTAAGAGGAAATTTTCACTCGCTGCTGTAGTGTGCCTAGAGGGTCTGTTAACCAAGGACCACCATAAACTAAGTTTTCTGCTTGGTGGTTTTGAGACAGTATTTTGCTCCCCAGTGTTTGACTATACACATGTAGTTGGGAATTCTCAGGGGAAACATTTTTCCCCACACTTTCCTTACTAGGGAGAGTGAGTATCTCATCTAGAGATAGGGCATATTCTAGGCTACTTTAGAGGATTTTGACTTTATGACAGTGTCTAATCAACCTGACTGCCTTTCTTGGGTCCCCTGTTTTATCTCCTGCATTGGTCCTACCACACAGTCAGTCCTTTAATACTGACTCTAGTTCATCAGGGATAAGCAGATACTCTCAAGACAAACTCTGGCTTGATTACCTCGAGAAAACCAAGCTTCAGTCTCTGGTTTCTGATTGTTTCCTGTATTCAAGTTCGGCTCACCTCCACTTTAAAAACAACATTTTAAATATTGTATCCAAAATTTTAGACATTATTTATTAGAAAGGTTTACTCCAAAAATCTATCCTGTTATCTGAAGCAGAAAATGTTCTTTTACCTAATTATAATCTATCTGGATGGTTTTGTCCTGTTTAAATAAAATTCTTCCTCCAGAGGATAAATCACAAGTTTATCTTCTTACCTTTTCTATGAGCTTCAGGTATTACAAACAACTGCCTACTGTTCCATACAAATCACCCAATTCTTGGTCTAGCCCCCCTACTTCAAATTTACTCTTTGTTCTATGTCAATTTCCTGGCCAGAGGCATGGCAATTTACCTACTCAATTGGATGAGAAATGTTGATATCCTCTTCAGGTCTCTCCCTGTCTCCTAGTTATCATCATTACAAACTATGAAATTGTTTCTGATTAGCTGCTTCTTCCCCACTCCCCATGAAAACACCCCAGTTCAGTCTCGTACCCATCCTCACCTAGATAAAATCCTTAGTAACACAACTAACCTGTGGCCTCTAATCTACTTGATACCCATTTCATTATGGAAGCTGCCACCAGAATTCTCTCCAAATCACAGATCTGCTCATGTCACTTGCCCACACAAAAATCATTATTGACTTTCCATTGCTTATTATGAAAAGAATAAAATCCTGACATTTTGACTAGGTGTTCGAAGTATGGGCACTGGGGTGCAAATTTTACAGACTTTTCATTGTAATGCTCCAGTTAAACTGCCCTTGTCACTCTGTGACTTAACTCATTTACTTGAAATACCCTTTCCCTCATCTCTACCTACCACAATCCTACTTACCATTTAAGGCCCAGTTCAATTTTTACTCTCCTCATAAAACCTCCTCAGAAATTAATAAGTCTTTAATCTGTATTCACATAGCAGTTTCCCTATATCTTTTGTAGACCTTAGCATATCATGCCTTTTATTGGAAACTACTGAGTATGTTTCTTTCACCTGCCAGCTCCAAGTCCTTGAAGGCATTCACCTATAGTGTTTACATGTTCTACTTTGCAGTCAAATAGATCAGTCTCAAACATGGAACATCACTAGCTATATGACTTTGGGATTAGCTTCTCAGACTGTTTCCTCAACCACAAAAGGGAATATATAGTAGTGTTATAAATTTAAGCTATCTAATTCATACACAGTCCTTAGCACCATGTCTGACACAGAATAACTGTTCAATAATTATTTAAAGGCAGGTGCTACAGCTTGTTCATCTTCCTGTCTTATCAATACATCCTCCAGCTTCCCCCTTCCTGCATACCCTGTCCCAATCCAGAGCTGAGCCCAGTGCCTTGCACAGGCTAAGTAAGCACTCAGTTCTTCTTGGGTGAATGCTGAAAACATCACACAGTTTTTATATAAAACATTTAATTCAGTCTGGGGAGAAACAGTTCACATTTGTATGAGACACCAACAGACGAATGCTTATGGGCTGTTCCAGCAAGATATATCAATGGAACATCCTGTCTGAGCACCAAAGAGCAGCCCCTTTCAGTATTGTCTGAACAAGCTGGCATTACCAAGAGTGGTGAAAGAGAAAGGGGAGGTTTCATATCCTAAGAAGTGTTTGGAACTTAACGAGAAGTGTAGGCTGAGAAAATGACCCTGCTCTTTGAAAACCAAATGCAGTCGTGAATGTGAGGCTTACACACAGCCGAGGCCATGTGTGAGCAACAGAGGCCAGAGTTTTGCAAAATCTTTTTCCTGGCCTGTGGTGAATTTTGAATCAAACCCACTCAGCATTTTGCTCTCTATAGACACAGCACATTTTTTCTCTAAATCCTCACTCTCAGCATGCTTACTAACCAACATTCCTGATAAAAACCAATGAAACCAAATGAATTATTTGGGGGTTAGATTTGAAGTTGGTCTTCCCCCCATTTCTTGTTCCAGCACTAAAGATGTTTGTACTTATTACTTTACATTCCTTAAAACTACCAATATTCCAAAGTTATCACTGCTTGGATTCCATAATCTTTGCTGTTCTATTTTAAAGATAAATATTCCACATTTTATGACATACCTGTTCTAGTATTATTGGTAAGATTCCCATAAAGGTGAAGGTTTTCAAAGACCACGTTTTGTTTTTTAAGTTTTCCTGAACTATATCTTGCATAGCTGCAAATCCATCACAGTGCTCCAGCAATTCTATGTGTTTCTGAGTTTATCTTTTTATGAATTTGAGAAAGATTTAGACTTTTGCTGCTTTAAGCTAACTATTTTAGGAATGTTGTGCTTTATCATTCAGAGATGATAAAAATGGAATTTTTCTTGAATCTTACAGCACAGAAACTCACTGGTATTCCTGAGATCTGATTATTTTCCCTTGAGTAAAGAGATACAGAACAGCTCTATTATTTGATATACTTCAGGCCACCCTCAGTAACCCCCAAATACAAGAAATTCAATTAAACTACTTTGTTCTTGAAACTAAAGGTTATGCATGGTTGTCTGACTGTTTTTTTTTTGTATATATAACCCTTGATTCCTAACCTGTCCCTTCCACTGGAAAAAAAAATCAATGGACCAGGATATAGTCAAGATTTTTCAATTCCATCCCCTAAATGGTTTTTCTTTCATAGCATCTGCCCTTCTTCTCCAGTATCTTATCTTGCTCTCAGCTAGCTACTAAGTAATCACTGACAATGTCTTGACTGATAAGGCTTAAACCAGGAGTGAGTAGTGTGTGTGTGTGTGTGTGTGTGTGTGTGTGAGAGAGAGAGAGAGAGAGAGAGAGAGAGAGAGAGAGAAATGTGAGAGAGAGAGAGAGAGAGAGAAGAGAAAGAGAGAGAAAGAAAAGAAAAAGAAGAGGAGGAGGAGGAGGAAGAGGAGGGGGAGGAAGAGGTGGGGGTGGGAGGAAAAAGACAAAGAAAGAGAAGAGAGGATCCATAAAATAGAAGAGTAGAATATAGCAGGGCATTGCAGAAGCAAGCAGGTTGGAGATCTGAAAAATGAAAACCAAATATTCTAGATAGAATTCTTAGCTTAAGGTGTTACTTGTCTCAGTCAATCAAAATTTCTTTAATATCTAACAGTTTTCAATACTTGAAGGAATGTTTTCCTCATGGCAGAACTTCAGCCACTTTGACAACTGCTAGAGAAGATAGTGTGGGGATGGTTTTGTGAGTCAGAATGATCAACTCACTGGTGTTGTCCATAGGGTGCTAAGCGGAATACCTGGCTCTGAGCATTACTCAGACCTAATTAAACCTGTGAAACAGAGTGGAAAACTTTCTTGCCATACTTTATGACCCAGACAAGGCAATGGGATTTTACTTCAAGGGATGAAATTTTTGGAGTCCTTTTCCTACTCCAGCTCCACTGTAACGTTATTGAAGAGGTAGAACGTGAGGCATAAATGGTTTTACGCTCTTAAGCTACATAAGAATAACTGACCATACAAATACCTCTAGAAAAGTAGCTGAATCTTTTAGATTGTGTTCATAGGAGGCACCTGACTTCATTTTCAAGTCTTACTTGTAACTACACCTGTGAGGTAGGTGAGGCATTTGCTCACTCCCCTCTTGAATCCTCATGTAGTATCTGTCCTCTTCTTCTTGGTATTCCTGACCCCAACTACATATGTCCCTAGAAGCCTAGTTTCAACCAACCCACTACAAAACTACCTTTATTGTAGGCATTAGACCTGCCCATGGTAATACCTTTTCATTATAATGCTGTTCCTCATGTGGTCTTTCTCTTATGGACAGGCACAAATAAAGATAGGTGAACCTTCCAAACCATTGAATTGGGCCTCTTGAAGTCTGACACTCCTTCAGAAACTTAATAGTTGTTGTTTTCTGCTCCTTCCTGCTTTTACCATTATGATTTCAGAGGAATATTGTTGGTCTTCAATGGTATATTTTGGACAAGTAACATGTGATGGGGAGGTACAGCAAAGATCCTCTTAGAACCCTTCAGTCATATAATCTAGGCAGCCAATAGTTCCATCTCCTCAGAAGCCCGGCCACATTCACAATGAAGAAAAGGAAAAAGCATCACACCTGTCTTAGTCTCTTTAGGCTGCTATAACAAAATAGCATGAACTGCATGGCTTATAGACAACAGATATTTATTTCTCACAGTTCTGGAGGCTAGAAAGTCTAATAAAAGGATGCTGGAAGATTTGGTGTCTAGTGAGGTACCATTCCCTGATTTATAGATGGCACATCTTACTGTGTCCATACATGATGCAAGAGGCAAAGCAGTATTCTGGAATCTCTTTTATAAGGGCAGTAATTCCATTTATAAGGGCTTTTTCTTCATGACTTAATCATCTCCCAATGGCTCCATCTCCTAACACCAAAACATGGGTGATTAAAATTCAATATATGGATTGGGCAGGAACACAAACATTTAAACCATAGCAATGCTACAGCAGGGATTCTCAGCCTTGCTGTATATTGGAATCATTGGAGGTACTTTGAAAGTACTGATGCTGGATACCACCCTAAGACATTCAGATTTAATTAGTCTTGTGTGAAGCCAGAGTTTGTGAAGCATGTCATGTGATTTTAACATACAGCCACCAAGATCATTAAACATTATTACAATGTGAAGTTCTTTACCTGCTGACAAATGGCATCCTATGAGGGATCCCACCCATTGATATAATATCAGGGTCTCATTATTTTTCTCTTTCAAAAATCATCTTTGGATGAGGTGAGGACCAAAAATGATGATCAATATTCAGCAAGCTGAATCCTGACAGTCAACTTCAACTGGAAGCATTAGTAATATTAACTCTTATTCTCTAGAAACCAGTTATTAGACTTTGGGTGCATTTAAGGAGACCAATGTCCCTATTGCCTAAGACTTAGGAAATTCCCAAGATGTGGGATTTTAGTTTTAAAACCAGATAGTGCCAGGAAATGAGGATGAGTAGGTCACCCAAGAAATATATGAGAAGTGGATATGAACCATACAATTATTTGCACACTTACATTCTGAGGAACATAAATTGGGAAAATGTCCGCCATGACTTTTTGCAGAAATATACAATTTTGTAGGGATAATTGAACTTATTTGGTTTAATTTACTTGCTATAGTCCTACAAAGAAAAAGTTCACAGTTGCTATAACTCAAAAACAGCAAAAAGAAAAAGGAACCACCAAAGCTCTACACTCACTAAACACTTCTTGACCTGGAATGGTATACCTTGGTTGTAGTCTGGCCTCCAGCCTCATGATTGTCAAGAGGCACCTGAACAGTTAGCATGAAAAATGGTATCAGTACAGAAGTCTAGTTGTGATGCAAAGCCCAGAAAGAATCCATTTCCATCAGTGGATGTTGAATAGAATTTGAGGATGGATCTGCTACTGGTCATCATCTGAAAACTTTTTATTTAATGGGAAGATATCCACAACAGGAAAAACAAATCATGTTGGCATGTACACGTCTGATGTACCTTACGCAAGTCTGTTTTCTATAAGATGATGCTATTTTCAGGAGAAGGACAGAGTTGAGTGATGAGCCCTTGGTGAACTTGGCTACAAGGAACACAGATTTTAATATACTAACAAATGCATTTCTAAAAAAATAATTTCTGAGAGACATAAGAATTTTGTAAGAGATATAAAGACTTTGATTTGTAAGACATAAAAGTAGTCAGTGTATCTTTCATACAAAGTGGTAATGTATATAGTGATTAAAAATTGATTTCAGGGGTTGGGGATGAAGCTCAGTGGCAGAGCATATACCTGGCATGTACAAGGCACTGGCTTCAATCCCCAACACAACAACCAAAAAAAGAAAAGAAAAAAAAATGACTTTAGAATCAGACAGACAGGTTCAAAATGTGGTTCTGTTTCTTGGAACTTTGCAATGTGACCTCATGAATTTTACTTAACCTCTCCAATTCTCCATTTTATTATCTGTGTGCAAGATCACTGTACCTCCTTTGTGGGATTGTTCTGAGGATTACAAGAAATAATTGATATAAGTAGGGTCTCTCAGCCTCATCACTACTGACATTTTGGGCTACATAATACTCTGTTGTGGGGACCTGTGCATTATGGGATACATGGCAGCATCCCTAATCTCTAGCCATAACTACTCCTTTAAGATGTGACAGCTGGAGCTGCAGATGTAACTTAGTGGTAGATCACATGATTAGCACACATGAGGCACTGGGTTTAATCCCCAGCACTCCCAGCCTTCCAAAAACAGACGTGACAATCAAAAATGTCTCCAGATATTGCCACGTGGCCCCTGGGGTGGAGAAGAGAATAGCCCTTGGTTGATAACCACTAGATATAAAAGTGATTAGTATGATACCTTGAAAATAGTAGGCAGAATTGGAGAAGCTATATAGTAGCTGTTATAATTATTAATACTATGTAAATATTGCAACTGTATTACTGGTGCTGGAACTTAAAGATGTATATTTAATTCTGGGAATAACCTCTCAGACTCCTTCTTTCAGGATATGTAAACCAATCTTATATTGCCTAGAGAAATACCAGAAAATATAACCTTCCTGTCTTGCATCCCCTGCACCTACTTTTCCTGCAAATCAAAGGACTTTTCAATATACTGATGTGTTATTTAACCATCTTAAACATTCAAAAATGGCTTAAAACACAGCTAATTTCTAAGTGAATATTTGTCCAGAATGGTATCATTTGTAACTTTATGAAATTTATGGCATGCTTTTTTCTTTCATTGATTTCATTTTCCCTTTCCTGACATTCCTGAGACAGAAAACCTCAACCTCTAATTCAATGATAAAATTATGGTAAAGCACCGTGAGCTTCATCAGCTACAAACATATCTTCTCCTTTTTCAAGTCTCTTTCTCTGCTCATCTTCATTTTATTTTTGTACTGGGAATTGAACCCAGGGGCACTTAACCACTGAGCCACATCCCCAGCCCTTTTTAAAATATTTTATTTAGAGACAAGGTCTTGCTGAGTTGCTTAGGGCCTGGCTAGGTTGCTGAGGCTGGCCTTGAACTTGCAATCCTCCTGCCTCAGCCTCCAGAGGCGCTGGGATTACAGGCATGCACCACCATGCCCGGCCCATTTTCATTCTTATTCAAGGAAGAGTCTTTCATCTGAATCTTCATGCCTCTGCTGCACTGTTTAAAATTGTTCTAATTATGGTATTTGCTGGCAAATGGATGGAGCTGGAGAATATCATGCTAAGTGAAAATCAAGGTAGTCCTAAAAAACCAAAGCCTGAATGTACTCTCTGATATGTGGATGCTAACACAAAATAAGTGTGTGGGGGGAGAACAGAAGTTCATTGGATTAGACAAAGAGGAATGAAGGGAAAGTGGGGGAATGGAATAGGAAAGATGGTAGAATGAATTGGACATAACTTTCCTATGTTCATATATGAATACACAACCAGTGTAACTCCACATCATGTACAACCACAAGAATGGGATCCTAATTAGAATAAGATACACTCCATGTGTGCATAATATGTCAAAATACACTCTACTGTCATGTGTATCTAAAAAGATCAAGTTAAAAAGGAAAAAAAAGGCCTCGTTCTAGTATTTATCCATTCCTTAGCCACATCTTCAGTTTATTCCTCTCCATCAGTTCCTTTGCTCTCCTAAAGATAGGTTCCCCCATCTAGAAAAGTCCTTTGCTACTGACTTGAGATTGCAGTATCATTTCTTTGCTGAACCCCACAACAATACTTCCATTACTTTTGTTGGATCCTTTGTATTTTCCCAGCCCTTAAATGTTTGTATTACTAAATATTCTGTCCTCAGTCATTTTCTCTTCTCACTCAACACTACCCTCCCTAGCTCCTCTCAGAAAAATCACCATTTTAAACTCAGGATTCAGTTATCAACTCTTTGCTGTTATTTTCAAAAATCTCTTCTTCAGATTCCGAACCTGAGATACATTTAGCCAAAATGCCTACTATATACCTCCACCAGGAGGCGTATGGGTATGTAGGTAGCAAATACCGCCACTAATCCAGCAGGTAGCCCAAAATCAGCATATACGAAACTGAACTCATCATATTCTATGTTAAAATGACTCCTTGACCAGTGTTTCCTAAACAGCACCACTCAGTTATCCAAGCCAAAAATCTTGATGTGATTCTTGACTGTTATCTCTCCTAAACCTCCCACAACCAACTAATTAGCAAGAACTGTCAATTCTACCTCCTCCACATTTATTGAGTCCACCCACTCCTCTTCCTCTCTATCAGCATACCATCTCACTCCTAAACTACTATAAGAACCTCATAACTGATAAACCTTGACCTTGCTTTGCCCCTGTGTAGTCATGGGGAGCTTTTAAAATTAGTACAAAACTGTATCACTCTCCTGCTTAAACACTCCAGTGGCTTCCCAATGCCAATTTGGGTTAAATTCAAATTCTTTGACATGGCTCCATAGAGTCCTTCATAACCTGACCCCTGCTTACCTCTGTGACAATATCACTACAAAATCACTCACTTAAACTTTCGGTTCCTCAAATGATCTTGCTTTCTTTTCTCTCTGGCTCCCACACAGGGTACTCTCTGTTTGGGTCATCCACTTTGGCTCTTATTTAGTTGATCCCAACTCATGCTGTGAGTCCCAGGGTAAGCATCACTTCCTCTGAAAAGTCTTCTGGACCCCTCAAGTCTGGGACAGGTGTCCCTCTTTATGTGCTACATAAGGTCTCCCCTATGTTGGTGTTTATCCGTTTGTGTTAAAATGACAATTCACATGTCTTTCTTCTCTACTAGACTACAATTTCTATGAGGGTGTTTCTAACCCTCTCACACACAGTAGGTATTCAAGAAATACTTGTAGAGAAGAACTGAATTAAATGTCACCAACATTCCTCACCAAAATCAAGACTTTTATTCTCATTTTAAAACTTTTTAAATACTCAAATTGTTTGAACCCACTATGCCTTCTTAAAATTATTCTCGTGTGTTTTCAGACACAGCACAGTGTGCAACTTTTCTTTCTACTTTTGGAGAATTTCTAATTATTTTTGTTTGCTGACACCTTTCCTGTCCCTTAACCTTGGACTTTCCCTGAAGATGCTCTTCTTCACTCTTCTATGTTTTCTTCTCAGTGTCTGAAATATAATAGACATTCAAAAAATATTTGGCTCCTTCCTACTTCTATTCTCCAGAAATTTATGTAACTTTGTGGCTTTAAGTATCCCAGATCCACATTTTGATTTGCACAAAGCAATGATGTCCTGATTCCCTGAAACCTCTATTGTGGTTTGGATTTGGAATGTCCTCTGAAAAGCTCCTGTGTTGAAAGCATGTTCACCAATGTAGCAATGGTCAGAGGTAGGCTTTTAGGCAATGATTGGATCACAAGAGGTCTGACCTCATCAATGGATTAATCCATCAATAGCTGAAAGGAACACTGGGAGGTGGAGCCTACTTGAAAGAAGTAGATCACTAAGGTCATACCTCGGAAGGGTTTATCTTCTCCCTGGCCCTGCCTTTCTTTCTCTCTCTGCTCCCAGGTTACCATGAGCTGAGTAGCTTTTATCCACCAGATCCTACTGCCATGATGTTTCTACATTAGAGTCAGCCAACTATGGACTGAACCTCTGAAATGATGAGCCAAAACAAATCTTCCCTCCTTTAAGGTGTTCATGTTAGGTATTTTGGTCACAGTGACAAACAAGTTGTCTAATACAACCTCAAATGGTCTATAACTAAAAGCCATGGAACTCAAACATCTCCATTTTGTTCATTCTTCTGACATAACTTCTCTATTTGCCAAATTTTGACCAAGAGTCTCTTAATCACTAGAACTCCATACAAGAGACATTTCTAGCTCTTCCACCTATTTTATATCCTGTATGCAATTAATCACAATGTGTTATATATTTTCCTTTGAAATGTGTCTCATATATCAATTCCTTTTCTTTCTTTTCTCCCCTTTCATATTCTTGTCCTCTTTACCCAGGGGTTAACTGTAACAGACATTTTCCTTGTTGACCTTCCTGAACTCAGTATCCATCTACTTTCAGATCCGTTTTGTATACTGCTGTCAGACTAATCACCTTTCAAGACCAAGGGCTTTTCACAATAATAAATATGAGAAAATTAATTATTCTCCTCTCAAGAACTTATACAGCCTATAAATAATCTGCTAAGTTCAAACTCTTCTTTCTGACTTTTGTATTTCCCTGTGGTCCTAACCAACATTTTCAGCTTTATCACAAGTCTATACTATTCTTCCTTAGGTCCTACTATCTTAACTTGCAGAACTTCTTGCCTTTTCTAAAATACACCTCACTTCATTCCATCACCCCTGTTGTTTCCTTTACCTTGAGAAAATCCACTCCCTTATCAGTGCTAAAAGAGTAATATTTTTAATATCCAACTAAAATGACACTTCTTCTATTACATAGGTAGAATTAATGCTCATTCTGTACATCTCCTATGGCTCATTTGTACTTTGTAATTAAAACACTCACTACTTTCCTCCTGGTCTTGTAGCAATACACATGTCTACACTGTAAACTTCATGAGGTCAGGGACTCTCACTTGTTCACCCTTACAACCTCTGAAGCATCCAATTCAGTGTCTGGAATGCACATATTAGTCATTTGGCAATTATTTCATGAATTGACTTGGCCACATGTGAAGGCTCCTTACCTACTCTCTTTCCTACATCTGCACTCTTGGTCTATACTAATGCAATAGTCAGACAGGCAGCTCTCTTTGAATGAAATCCAGCTGGACACACCCAGCTCTGATGAGATTCTCCCAGCTTCAGTAGAAGCAGTTTCTGGATGTTTGCCTAACTTCCACAACTCACTATAATTTGCCCTGTCCGACAAATAAAGCCTTTCTTCTCATGTGTCTCTAAGCATGTGTCCTTCACTCCACATTATGCTAACATTTTCAGTTCAGCCTTTGTTCATGCAATTGCCCGAGCCAGAAATACTCTTCCCTTATTCTGATCAAATCCCCCCAAAATTTAGATCCAGATTAAATCTTACTTTATCCATGATGTCATCTTTATTTGAGCCCACGTTTATCTCTCCTATGTCTAAATTCCTTTGCCAGAGATAGTGTAATATATTATGATATTCTCAAATTCTTCCATGCATATGTCTTGCTTTTCTCAGCAACAGGAGTGGCTCTTCGAAGTAAGGATCATGTGTAAATCTATTTTGATATAGTACTGCTGATTATTAGATTGATATATCAACAAAGCTATTTTCTTCCTTATCACTAAGTTCTCATAAGTGGGAAAAAAGAATTCCCTTATCCTACTTTTGCCTGGAAAAAAAAAACTATATTACCAGGTCTGGAAGATAAACTAAGGATTATCCAATACTACTCAAAATGAGAAAAATTTTTAAAAATCAATCTGTTTTTTTTAAACAACTAAATTCATATCTATGCAGAAAATCTAGATGGCCATTTTACAGTAGGTTAAGGCACTTGGGAGAGTGAATTTCAAATCTTGATTTGGTTAGTAGTTATGAAATGGTTGAACAAGACCCTGACAAATCAAATTCATTATCATGGGCTTTTTTAATTATAGGAAAAATAAAGCCTACATTCCTGGTGATTAGATCATTCTGGAACAGAAATCGATGTGATTGATATTTGGACTCATTTATCATAGATTTTGTCCATTCAAGCATTTAAGGGACTATTTATAGGGTTGAATAACTAGGCATGGTTTGACCCAGAGAGGTATGCATAAGCACCATATATGACACTAGGAAATACTGAAGGGCAGAGCGGAACCAAAGGCACAGTATAGCTTGTGGGAACTGTATTTTCAGGAGGTGCAGGGAGGGAAAATAAACATAGCAGCATTTCTGAACTCTTCTCATTTCTTTATTTTTAGGTTCATTTCTTGTTTTAAGAAATCAGTTTCCTCTTAAGCATCTTGACATTTTTCTAGCACAATGAACCACATTTTCCAATCATTATTTTCAACTCACTATAATTAACTATGCTACTGACCATGTCAGAAAGCAGATGACATCAGACATTATATGGAGGTCTGGTTTGCTTCTTTTTTTTTTTTCTTTTGAACCAGGGATTGAACTCAGGTGCACTTGGCCAGATCCCCAGACCTGTTTTCCATTTTATTTAGAGACAGGGTCTCACTGAGTTGCTTAGGGCCTCCCTAAGTTGCTGAGGCTGGCTTTGAACTCGCGATCCTCCTGACTCAGCCTCCCGAGTTGCTGGGATTACAGGCGTGCACCACCACGCCTGGCTGGTTTGCTTCTTATAGTCACTCATTTCTATATTTCTTATATTAATGAGGGTAAAACATTGCATTCTTTCTTGGGGCTTTGTTTTGTCTTCTCCAGCTGTCTGCTACAGAATGTTAACTATTCTATGATCAAAGTTCTCCAGAAAACCTTTAAACTTCCCCAGTCACTAGCCAATGGTTTAGTGGGTCACTCCAGTCATCATTTTCTTATCATCCACCCATATCTACTTACAAAGGTATTTGACTAGAAATGTTCCCTCAACTTAATAAAACCCTCTAGATTATAAAAAACATAAAGCACATTGAAACAATGCCACACAGAAACTTAAACATGGATGTTCATAATGGTAATATTTATAATAGTCAAAAAATTCAAAAGAACCCAAATGTCTACCATGCGATGAATGGATAAACATAAGGTAGTATATCTGAAGCAAGAACAAAGGGCAAGCAGTAGTGTAGATAGTTGATCCCTTTGGATCAGAAAGATGGAAGCTGATTTGGGTCTGGGAAGGTGGAGACTGCCTCTGGGGGACTGAAATGTTAATACCTCCAGAGCCCCACACCCAACCTCTTGTCAAGGTCACCTGTCTCCACAGGATTCTTCCTCCCAACCAGGGACTATTAATGAATGCCTCCTGGGCTACTCCCTTCCTGCTTGCCTCAACCCCTGGGCAGCTTCCTTCTTGCCCTCGGATCACTCCACCTTTGGCCCACCTTTTGGTCAAGAGTCACTTGGTCACTGGTCACCTATGCAGGATGGGGGAAGGAGAGGCCATGAGAACAAAGAAATTCTAAAAAGTATAAAAGGGGCAGGACACCCTCACTTCCTCGGATACCAGGTCTGGACCCCTTCTCTGTGGAGAAGTCTGTCTCTGTTCTATACTTTAAATAAAACTTGCTTCCTACACTTGCCTTGGCGTTTCTTGGCCCTGATTGATTTTCATCACCAGCTGTATCATATTCACACAACAGAAAATTATTTGTCACTAAAAAAGAATCAAATACTAATACATCTACAACATGTATAATACTTGAAAGTACTATTAAGTGAAAGCAGCCAGATACAGAATGCCACATACTGTATGATTTCACTTATTTCAAATGTCCAGAGCAGGAAACTCTATAGAGACAGCAGATTAGTTTGCTAGGGTCTGTATGTATGTCTGCAAAGACTGACTATTAAAGGGTGTGGGTATTCTTTTTGGAGTGATTAAAAATATGTAAAATTAGATTGCAATGATGATTGCACAATTGTGGATATACTTTTAAAACTTGGAATTATATATTTTAGATGGGTGAATTAGTGTGGTATTTGAATTACATTACAATAAAGAAAAATCACTTAGAAGCATCCTTTTAAGAATAGAGCAAGGCTGGGCGTGGTGGCGCACGCCTGTAATCCAAGCGACTTGGGAGGCTGAGTCAGGAGGATCGCGAGTTCAAAGCCAGCCTCAGCAACTTAGGGAGGCCCTAAGCAACTCAGTGAGACCCTGTCTCTAAATAAAATACAAAATAGGGCTGGAGATGCGGCTCAGTGGCTGAGTGTCCCTGAGTTCAATCCCTGGTTCCAAAAAAAAAAAAAAAAGAGCAAGCTTCCAATTTCAAATACTAGTTCAGGGTAGGGACTAAGAATCCACATTATAACAAATCTCTGGGTGATTATTATGCACAACTGAAGTTTAAGCATCACTGAATTAGAACACACAAACCTTGCACTGTCTCCATATAAATGCAAATGTCTCCACTTAAGGAGATAGGTGGAAATTACATCTCAAGTGAATAATACTCAGGTTCATTGTTGTTGTTGGGTATTTAAGTTTTGAATGTGTCATTCTTTGTATAGCTACTTAAAATTTTCAGATCACGTTTCTTCCTTTGGGAGAAATGTAAAAACACTAATCCTCTACAAATTAAAGTTAGAGAATTATTATTGCTATCATTTTTAAAGGCATTGATAGGAAACTAGTTCAGTTCTTTCTTCCACAGCTAAGGGGGAAGGAATAAAATCCAGCCTCATATGGTAAGTAAGACATGTGAGTGAAGTTAGAACTTATGATTGTCTGTCTTGAGTGTCTTTTGCTCAGCTGTCATCAAGATTCTAAATTGTATATTAGGCTGTGTATTAAATTGATTTCCTGAAAGACAAGGAATAACTGTGTAGCACATTCTAGCTCTACAAGTAAAAATCTCTTCATCATACATCATTTCAGGAATTAAAGCTCTCCTAATTTCCCCAACCAAATAAAAAGTAACTTCTCTGTAATATTCAAAGCACTGGACCAATCAGTAGTATTGGGACTTATTGAATGAATTGTTTGAATATCATTATGGAAAAATGTTTTTCTAGGCAGCAATCCAGCTGATCTTGGCAATTTTGTTGTCAGAAATAACTGAACAAATTGGATTGACATTTGATGGGTGACTAGATAATGGGCTAATCTTGATAATCATACAGTACCAATTTTGGGAATTGCTGGGTAAATATAGCATGAGTTTATAAATCTCGCATAGATTTCACATTGATGGAGTTCAGTGCTGTGAGCTATCTAATCATTCATATTGTAGTGGCGCCCCCTCCTCCACCAAAAATCTTAATTAAGCTTCTCCAGAGACCTTCACCATAATTTTCTTACACTATCAGCGAGAATTTCTACAAAAGATTTCAAATGTGGTTAGGCTTCCTATTTCCCGTTGCTCTGTCCTACAATAACTAAATTTGGCCGCAGGCTTTACGATCTTCTGTTTTTGTGGTAAAACATATAAAAATCTCTGAATAATCAAAAAATTAGACAGAAAGCACTCCTTGTGAAGTCAAAGAGAAAAAAACCTACTTTTATGTAGACTTCAGCAAATTGTGAGCCTCCAAGCACCTCACCCTCACCCCCACACACTGGGTATAAAGTTCTAAAAATTTCTGGACTCAGGGTTCAGAGGAAAATTAATTTAGGCAAAAGCCCCCCTCTGAACCGGCTGCAGCCAATAAACCTGCTTCCTGCTAACTCCTCAGTATCCAGTCTCGTCTGTCCTACATCAATATGGTAAAAATGTTAGGTTACTTCTTCATCATATTTTCTTTTCCAATAAAAAATGACATCTGTTGCAGAGCATAGTTTAGGAAATTTTATTTTTATGTGGGAACTGTGTACTTTCTTATTTCCTCAAAATTTAAATGAAGAACAGAATTGAGAATAATTAACTGAAATCTGATTTTCACATGTGATGATTAGAAGCAACTAATGTTCATATATAGTCAATAAAATTCAATGTCATATTAAATATCCATTGTCATGCCCTGTGTTGCCAGGATTTACACTAAGCAGGTATTATGATGTTGGGTGAATAAGACATGGCTCCTGGCCTTGAGGAGATCAGCAGAGGAACTATGCAGCTTTCCTTATTTATAAACTATATCTGTGACAATGGATTGTGGTTCTAAGTAGTAAAAAAAAATACCTGGAAATGAAATAATAGGCTAAGTATTTGAACTTGGCAAAATGAAAAGCTAAAAATCTTAACTTTTCATAAAAGTCACAATGACAAATAGACTCTGATAATAGCATTAAATGCTCAGTGTTAATGTTGAATCTTGGCTAAACTATACCTTGTTATTTTAGTAGGTTGGACATACGGTGTGGGACATATGCCATTCCTCTTAGTCCGCACATTTCCCACATTTTCATGAGTTTAAAATTTTAATCTTAGCCTTTGTTCTTACAGTGCTCGATGTTTAATCATTGAAAGCTGGAAAAAGGAAAATACCAGAAAATGTTAAAAATCCTCATAATGTTCATATTTCCGTAATTCAAGAAGTGTCTGCTGAAAATAAGATTGGTTGTGATTTTTCATTTCCTTGAGGCTATTATTGGAAACAACTTTTATAGATCATGCTACTCTTTGCTTTATGAATGGAATTTTGGCTGTGGCAGATTAGTACTGACTATCCTTCCCAGTCTAGCAGGCTGCAGACTAAAGTATCTTTCACCAGCACCCTTTCTTTCCCTTCCCACATCACAGAAATTTTTAGAACCCGACATTGGCTTTAAATGGATTTATAATTGTTCTCATGTGCATCATAAAAATGGTCTACTAGAAGCTCCTTTTCAGCTCTCCCTTGCTAGTAGTAAAGGAGGAGAATGATAAATAAGGTTTCCTAAGCCTTCTTAGAAGCTCAATGTCGGAAAACAATGTCGGGAGCTGGTCCTGAGTGGGAAAAATCAGGCATTTGAGAGTACCACAAGTATAATGTGAAGTTGGTATTAATTAAGATGGTTAATGGAAATGAAATGATTTCTTCCTTTAAAACTACATGAGACTGGGCATGGTGGTGCATGCCTGTAATCCCAGCAGCTCAGGAGGCTGAGTCAGGAGGATTGCAAATTCGAGGCCAGACTCAGCAACTAAACGAGACCCTAACCAACTTAGTGAGATCCTGTCTCAAAATAAAAAATAAAAAGGGCTAGGGATGTGGCTCAGTGGTCAAGTGCCCCTGAGTTCAATCTCAAAAAAAAAAAAAAAAAAAAAAAAAAGAAAGAAAAGAAAAACAAAAGAAATAAAAAGTAAAAAACAGAACATGGAAATAGTACCTATATTATTCAATTGTGACTTGTACAGTTAGTCATTAAATACTAGGCAACAAATATCTGTAGTGCCTACTATATTGTAGGTACTATACATTTTTGCTATAACAAGCAGACAAGTGCTATCAAATTCCTCATATATTAAGAAGTGACAAGGTTGCTGGGCATGGTGGTACATGCTTATAATCCCAGTGACTCAGAAGCTTGAGTCAGGAGGATCACAAGTTTGAAGCCAGCCTTGGCAACTTGGTGAGACCCCATGTCAAAGTAAAAAATAAAAAGAATTGGGGATGTAGCTCAGTGGTAAAATAAAAAGGATTTATGTATAATAGCTACACAGAACCTTGTTACATGATTGACCAAATCAAATCAACCATTTTCATGATCTAAGTAACCATTCACAGGAGAATGGACTCAGGGGAAAAATGCATTGATCTTTAAGATTGCTTAACTGGTTGAACTTGCTATACTGTGGTCTGCTTCAGCAGTCACACACAAGATATGAACAGTGGCCCTACAGGGAAATGGTTCTGAATCATTAACAGGGGAGATGGACTGTATACAAATCCCTACCGCCATCCCACCTCCACCACCACTTTCCTGTGATAGCGAAGGACTCTTGACTGATTGCCTTGGGAATCACCATAAGTGCCTCAGTTCTATTTTAGTATAGCCTCTATAAATAGAGGAGGGACTGGTGATAAGTTAGAATGCTTTCCAGTTGGTCAGTACCTGTGCTGTTGTGGTCATTAAGTTGGAATGTAACTGAACAAGTACAATTTGAGACTTTATTTGGAGATTTTCCTTGTGAAAGATTTAGGCATTAGATTAGTCACAAAGTCCCTGGGACAACTGACAGAAATGACACAGGGAGTCGAAGTGGTAGACCATGGGATTTCTTGGCAAAACTAATCCTATTGGCATATGGCCTCAAATTATGGGTTTCTGTTTCCTCTTTGTCCTTCTCCTTTTTATGGACAGACTTAACAGTGATTTTTATTTTTTCTCACTTTTGTTTTATTGGATTTTTCATAATGGACCAAAAATAAATAAATTCGCAACTGACTCATTGAAGACATTTTACTATATGTAATTTAATGTTTATTTCCAAGGCATCTCTTAGAATATATGAAGCTACTTAATTCCTTAGCTGTTAGAGTCAATCAAAATGTATATTCCCCCTTGTAGACTTCCAAATTGGTCTTCTCCTCTGTAACTCTTATGATTTCTTCCAGCTCTAATTGTCCATGACCTGTTGGCTATTATAATCAATATATAATGGACCATAATGCATGCTGGAACCTCAGCAGAAAGAAGAAAGGGGTAGGAAAAAATTTCACAAAAGGCCAGATTGAAATTTCATGGACTAACTTGGTTGTAGCAATATACCCTCAAGAATATGTTTGGAATGTCCAATCATATTTCAAAAGATGAGGTGCACTTAACTGGGCACAGTGGCACACATCTGTAATCCCAGCAACTCTGGAGAGTGAGACAGGAGGATTGCAAGTTTAAGGCCAGTCTCAGCAATTTAGTGAGACCCTGTCTCAAAATAAATAAAATACAAATGAAAAAGTGCTGGGGATGTAGTGTAGTGGTAGAGTATCCCAGACTCAATCTCCCCCCAAAAGAAAAAAAGATGAGTTGGGCTTTATTGAAGGAATGATTGGGTCCTGGGTGTGGGGAAAGGGGAAACAGTAGGACTACATATTTGAGGGAAAGACCTGGTACCGGATGATCTGTTTGTGTGAGAGCATGATACCAGCTAAAAGAGGAAACCATACAGAGCAATATCCAGCTCCCAGAGGCATTGGGAGGAGAAAGGATTTTTTAGAGAATTAGGGTCCTGAGCAATCAGACTGGAACTGGGGTAAGGTTTAGCCTCAAGACAGGAATTAAAACTGTAATTAGAAAGGCAAGGCAAAAGAATAATCTTAAAGCATAGCCCAATGCTGGGAGGTCAGAGAAGAGGAGGCAGTTTAGTGAGCACACATCGGACATAGAGGACCTCATGTAGTAATTATACTGTCAGAAGAGAATGCCTAATACTCTCCTGGTTTTAGGCAGAATTTGGCTTGCTAGATATAGGAGGCAGAACACTCTCATAACTTCTGTCAGAGAGGGCTAGGAAAAGCCACTTATACATTTCATTCAATTCTTCTACCAGTAGTTACAAAAATATCCTATTCATTGATTGCTGGCTTCTCCCAGCTACGATCTTTATTTCTACCAGAGTTATATGTAACTTTTTAAAGAATTAAATGTGCTCAAGCCTTAAATATTGAGCTATGAGATTTGTGTTTATTGGTAGACTTTACACTAAACCAGAGTTGGCAACCTTTTTATGTAAAGATCCAGATAGCAAACATTTGAAGTTTTGCAGGTCATGTGGTATCTGTCATGAGTATTCAACTCTGCCACTGTATCATGAAAGCAGTCAATATGTAAACAAGTAAGTATGGCTCTGATCCAGTAAATCTTTATCAACCCTTAAGTTTGAATTTCATAAAATTCCTATGTGTAATGAAATATTCTTCTTCTTCTGATTTTTTCAATGATTTAAACATATAAAAATCATTCTTAACTGAGGAGCCTACAAAAACAGGCAGCAAGCAATAGTTTGCAAATCTTGTACTAAACCTAACAAATCATGATTTATTTAGTGAGCAATGATCTTCCTAATTCTGCCTAGTAGGCCTCCAACAACACAATCAGAGTCACATAATCCTACTGGTAGGATTAGCCCTACTTCAAGCTCTGGTAAAAATCAAACCACACACCATGCGAATTAAGAAACTCTACCTAAGATCTATTCTCCATAAAGTCAATCCGTTTGATGGTTCTGCTCTATTTCTGTATTTCATTCTGGTAATAGCACTCTGATGTGGTTGTTATTGATAAAGCCACTTGGGTTGCATTCCCAAGTGGGTTTCTACAAAAATTCTTATATGTCCAAGTTTTCTGCTTGGCATCAAGTTCCTACAGAACTAGAGTCTTGCCAAGATTCCAAATCCAAAATACTTCTGGAGACAGAAGTGTCGCATATTAACCTTGTGCCTACAGCTGGGTTCCTGTGACTTTTTACGTGATCTTCCTAACCTTGACTCTCTACCTTCCTGATCATCCTCCAATTGCAAGTTGATTTATAGGCCTTACTGACCTGGCCAATCTCACCAAGCCTGATTGAGGAAGTTAGTATCATATGAACAGAAAGCCACAAAGGAAAATCCTAAACATCCAAAGACTTGTATGAATATCATTTATTTATTTATTTATTTATTTATTTATTTATTTATGCTGGGGATAGGACTCCATACCTTGCATATGCTAGGAAAGCACTTGGCCACTCAGCTATACCCTCAGTCCCAAAATAGCTTTTATTATAAACAGAAACCAAGATGTCCTGATTTCTTTGTCTCATTCTATCCTTAAAGAAGTGTTGGAACTAAATTTCTTCTTGTAACAATAGCTGCTTGACCCTGAAATAAAAATCACACACTATAAAACTCTTAGTGTCTGTATCAAACTACCCTAAACACTAGTTTGAGCTTTACAAATCCTGTCAAGTCTCTGGATTCATGATTTTGCTTCATTCCTAATTAATCAAGATTTTTCCAGATTTTTTTTGGAATATATGAAGTGATTTAGTCACACAACTTTAGTATTTTTTTCTAATTTTTTTTCACATGAACTGAATCCTATCCTATGACCCACAGCCATCCCCATTTGCCAATGTATAAACTACCTCTTCAAGTTGAAACTACACATTGTAGCTGGGCATGCTGATGCATGCCTATAATCCTAGCTATTCTGGATGAGGCAGGAGCATCTCAAGTTCAAAGCCAGCCTCAGCAACTTAGCAAGACCATGTCTCAAAAGTAAAATAAAGAGTTGGGTATGTAGTTTAGTGGTAAAGCACTTGCCTAGCCTGCATGGGACCCTTGGTTCAATCCCCATTATTCCCCACCTCCCAAAAAACACAATGTACTTACAGTGTAGTTGATACTACATTTAAACTGTTTGGCAATATATCACAAAACCTTTGTAGAGGCAATTAGAAAAATAATGCAAATGTAATGGGTGGGAAAATGAGTAAGAAGCTCCCCATTCTGAGTTCACGTACTTTCTAGAATACAGTCTTGGACTGTGTATTTCTTTTTCTTTTTTCTTTAGTACTGGGGTTTGAACTCTGCCTCACACATCCACAGATTCTAGCACCAAGCAACATCCCCAGCCCCTGAGAATGTATATTTCTGACCCATGTTGTACTTGATCATTCATCAAGAGGAGAATAGATCATCTTCTCCATGCCAAAATTTTCAAATGTGTTTAGTTATGAAAAATATATATTGCCTGCAAATCAGTGGCATTGAAAAAGATAGCATGACATAAGAATTTAGAGAATTCATTATTAAATGAAGGTCCTTATTGGAATGTGATGCTAAAAATCAAATATCTAAACATATGCCCATACTTTTGATTTCCAAGTAGACATGTAAATTTACAATTAACAGTTAATAACAGAATACACATGTTACTCTCCACAATCAGGACATACTTAATATGCTGCCATCAAATTGACTTTTTGATTATGTTGGTTATGTTTGTTCAACTGTTATTTGGCACAGACTAATAATATATTGATGCTTTGGAAACCACTCCAGGTTTTCTGTTGTACAAATATTACCTCAAAGCAAAACATATAAATTCTTCAGTAAATGTATTTGTCATATGGAAAAGGGTCTCATTACCTTATAGTTCCAGTTTTATACTTTATAGTTTGTTTTAATATATATATTTATCTTTTCTTTTTAGTTATACATGACAGTAGAATGCAATTTGGCATATTATACATGCATGGAGTATAACTTCCCATTCTTGTGGTTGTATATGATGTGGATTTACACTGGTCGTGTACTCATATATGAACATAGGAAAGTTATGTCTGATTCATTCTACTGTCTTTCCTATTCCCATCTCCCCTCCCTTCCCTTCATTCCCCTTTGTCTAATCTAATGAACTTCTATTCTTCCCTCTGCCCCACCCGTTATTGTGTGGTAGCATTTGCATATCAGAGAGAACATTTGGCTTTTGATATTTTGGGGATTGGCTTATTTCACTTAGGATGATCATCTCCAGTTCCATTGATTAATCAGCAAATGCTGTAATTGCATTCTTCTTTATGGCTGAGTAATATTCCAGTGTGTGTGTGTGTGTGTGTGTGTGTGTGTATCACATTTTCTTTATCCATTCCTCTGTTGAAGGGCACCTAGATTGGTTCCATTCCATAGCTTAGCTATTGTGAATTGAGCTGCTATAAACAATGATGTGGACATGTCAATATAGTATGCTGATTTTAAGTCCTTTGGGTATATGTGAGGAGAGGGATAACTGGGTCAAATGGTGGTTCCATTCCAAGTTTTCTGAGGAATCTCCTTACTACTTTCCAGAGTGGTTGCACCAATTTGCATTCCCACCAGCAATGTATAAGTAGACTTTCTCCCCACATCCTTACCAACATTTATTGTTACTTGTATCCCTGATAATTGCCATTCTGACTGGAGTGAGACGGAATCTCAGTGTAGTTTTAATTTGCATTCCTTTAATTGCTAGAGATGTTGAACATTTTTTCATACATTTGTTGACTGATTATATTTTGTCTTCTGTGATGTGCCTGTTCAGTTCCTTCCACACAATTCTTAATCACATGGTGTCATAGTTTGGATATAAGGTGTCCCCCAGAAACTCCTGGGCTAGTGCAAGAATACTTACAGGTAAATGATTAGATTTGGATCTATAACCTAATTAGTCCATTCTAGTTCTATTGACTGGGTGGTAACTGCAGGTAGGTGGGTCATGGATGGAGGAGATGGGTCATGGAAGTGTGCCCTGGAATCCATTCATCTTCCCTGAGGCCCCTCCCCTTTCCCTCTCTCTACCCCTTGGCCACCATAAATGGATCAGCCTGTGTCCACTTGCCTATGATGTCTTGCCTAACCCTGTGCCCAGAGCAATGGACTCCTCTGACCACGGACTAAATCTCTGGAACCATGACCCCAAATAAACTTTCCCTCCTCTAAACTGTTCTTGTAGCATATTTTGGACACAGTGATGCAAAAGCTAACTAACACAGAGAATGTAGTAAATGCACCATGAACCATAAAAGTATCATGGGAAAATACAAAGGAAACCAATCATGCTAATCTAACCAGCTCCACCTTCCAACTTCACCATTACTTTTATTGGTTTAAAATCATATCAGAACCAGGTGTGGTGGTACATGCCTATAGTCCCAGCAACTTGGTAGACTGAGACAGGAGGATCATATTTGAGGCCAGCCTAAACAATGTAGCAAGATCCTATCTCAAAGTAAAATAAAAAGGGCTGAGGATGTATGAGGATGTAACTTAGTAGAAGTGTGCTTGCCTAGCATGTACAAGGCAAGATTAAACTAGGGTTTAATCCCTAGTAGGCAAAACCAAAACAAAACAAAAAATCACACACACACACACACACACACAAACACGTTAGTGATTTTTGGTTACTGCTTGGAGCTTGAAATTATAAGAAAATCTTTCTTCAATTTGAATAATAAGAACAATTATTCTCATATTCAGATTAGAACTACAGGTTTTTATATTTTAACTTAGATGTATCATATCTATATTCTTTCTTCTATGCTAAACAGTTCAATGATATGGAAGGGGGAATGTGGGATCCTGGCAGGGTTTATTAAAATGGGAGAAACTGGAGTCTGTTTAATTGATGAGAACTAGCCAGCAGACCAGGGGAAATTGAAGGTAAAGGGTAACAGAGAAAATTGATAGTCTAAGATTCCTAATAAAGTGGGAATAGGAATACTTCATTCATAATATCACTAGAAACAAGTAGGGTATGGGTATAGGAATCATGCAAAGTCTTTGTCATTTGGATGGCTTCCATCCTGGATTCTGTGGGAATGTAAATATTCTTTTGTTTTGATCTTGTCATAGCAATTTAGGCTCAGGAGGGACATGGTATGTTCGTTCTCTGCTATGCATGGCAGCAGCAGACCTAGGAACAGAACTGACTCTGATTCCCAGGCCAATGTTCTTTCCCCACACCATACAGTTGTTAAGCACAATGTTGTTTCCAAAAATTATTTCATTATTTTTTGATTTTTGATCAACAATTTACTCTGCACTTCAGTACATTCTGTCTAAATGATGCAGAGCTGGTTTCTGCCTGTGAAATTCATCTGAGGGACAAGATCTCCTCTGCGTAGGTGTCTAAAGAAACCTGCTCCCACCACCCCCTCACACCCCTTTCAGAAACACTAGCTCACAGAAAAGATGAAGAAACTGAAAATAATGTTAATATAACCAGCTTCACATTCCAATGTTAACACTGCTTTAACTGAGGTCAGTGGTTTAAACCCATTTCTATGGTTTGTAGCTCACTGTGTAGAACCACAACCAAGGAACAGGTTGCCAACTCTTTCCTTTACAATATGAACTCTTATTATTGTGTGTGTGTGTGTGTGTGTGTGTGGTGCTAGGGATTGAACCCAGGGCTTTGTGCTTGTGAGGCAAGTACTTTACCAAGTAAGCTATATCCCCAGCCCATGATTTTTTTTTTTTTTTGCAATGCTGGGGATTTGAACCCAGGGCCTTTTGCTTGCAAAGCAGGCACTCTACCAACTGAGCTATATCCCCAGCCCCCAGCCCGTGAATTTTTATTTTTATTTTTTAATGTTTATTTTTGGTGCTGGGGGTCCAATCAGGGTCTTATGCATTCTACTACTGATCTACACTGGCAGCCTTATGATATAGGTTTATGTTTATAAATTTATCAGAAGCAAACTCAATAATAAACCCATAAGCAGTATTTATAAATGCCTTATTAAGTCAGTAATCTCCAAATCCTAATCCAGCTATCCTTTGACTACTTCATCCACCATTTTTCTAGCATGTGAATACCCATTCAGGTGTTCACCTTTTTTCAATATTTGAATTGTGATTTTTTTTTATTCTTGACCCTCATAACTTTGCTCTGTTTTGACAGGACCCATAAACTGTCTATTTTTTTCTCTTACACATTGGCTGAAAATGGTTCTTCTATGACACTTTATGAGACTGTGTTGTTACATGGCATGGTGGGTTAGAAACTAACCCCATCTACTATCTTCTATTTTCTTAAACTTGAAACCCAAAACTTAAAAACATCCAACAATTCTGTATTGATCATTTCCAGCCTCTCTTTCTCTTGTGGCAAGTTGCCTCCTGACTAATTCCTGAGGACCATGGCAAAGGCCCACCCTGGCAAGCCGAACACTATAAAGGGAGCCGTGCAGTAGACAGGGAACTGGCACGAGAACATTCTTGATTAGTTCTATAATTTTCTAATGATACAATTCCCAAGATGGTACTTCTTTTTCTGATGTCTTTAATCTCATGAACCAATTTTGTCAGCATCATTTTTCCCTGCAAAGAACAGTCAATAACTCTGGCTGGTTCTTCGTCCACCTTTTCATCTCATATGCTGACATTTCTCACTTGAGTCACCACATTTATAGCTTTATGCTTTGTTACACCAATTTTGGCTCCTGCTTCTTAAGCCTGCTCTTTATATACCTTGAAACCTATCTGTTTGTCTGTTGTTCTTGCCAGCTGTACTCACATCAGTTATGACTAACATGATTGACCATGTCAGGTCCTCAACAGAGTAGGTCCCAACTGAATAACTAGAAAAATTCCTAGATTCTGTAATTCAGGCACAGAAAAGCAGAGGTTGCCCCAGTGCTGGCACAGAAAAAATTTCAAGGTCCCAGCACAGAAACTGGGCCCAGGTGATATGAATTCCTTAATATGGAAATATTACTGTTATAGCTTGGATCTGGAACCATCCCCCAGCCTGCCATGCTAATGGGAGGTGTACAACCATTAAGAGGTGGGGCCTAATGGGAAGTCTTTGGGTCACTGTCGGCATGCCCTTGAAGGGGATTGTGGTATCCTGGTCTCTTCCACTTCTTTCTTTCTATCATCTATCTATCTATCTATCTATCTATCTATCTATCTATCTATCATCTCTCTCTCTCTCTCTCTCTCTCTCTCTCTCACACACACACACACACACACACACACACACCAGTCAAGAGGTGAGCAGTTTTATTCTTAAGGCAACAAAGCCAAACAGTCATGGACTAAAACCTCTGAAACTATGAGCCAAAATAGGTTTTTTCTCTCTATCAGTTGATTGTCTCAGGTATTTGCTATACTGACAGGTAAAGTTAAAACAGTTGCCTTCTATAATAGTAACAATTGTCTCTGGGTACTTAAATATAGACTATGCCAGGGAGAATATAACTCCCAAACCTGGTAGAAATTTCCCTTAGTGTTGGATGCCAAGTTTATAGAGAAGAAACCAAAGTAAAAGTGACCTCAAAACATGGACCAGATTTCCTGAATTGGTCTCCTGTAACTGGAGATCAACTTTTTAAAATTTTCACTGATCTGTGGATCTTATTACTGGGTATACAGGCAATGCATAGAGCAAGGAGCTCTGTGAGAGGATTTGCCTCACTCTTTGTTTCACATTCATTTCCCTTTCCCACACCTTTTATTCCAATTTTCTTGGCCTTTGATTCCAGGCATGCAATTGCATTGACATTCAGCAAAATAATTTATTCTTTCAAAAATATTAAGCACTTATACTGTGTGAGTACTCTTTATAGCACTGAGGATACAGCACTGCACAATAAAGGTAAAAATCTGCCCTTGTGGAACTGACATTAGGCAGTACATTAGATAGTGAGAAGTGATATGGAGAAAATAATATAAGCAAAAGAGCGAAGTAAGGAGTTCTAGGGACACCTTTTAATATGGTGATCAAGGAGAACACCAATGAGATGGTGACATTTGAGTAAAGACCTGAAGAAAGTGAGAGAATAAGACATGGGTTACCCTAGAGAAGATAGCATCTCTTAGAGAAAACAGCAGGTGGACGAACACCGAGGTGGGAACAGGCTTAGGATGTTTAAGAAACAGTAAGGTCAATATGGCAGTGGACAAGAGAAAGGGGGCACCCTATTGGACATTTCAAAGTGCCAACATGTATGTGCAGGGTACCTTTTACATACCCCACCATGGCTTGAAGATAAAGTCATGATTTGCTAGAGATCAAATAGCTTTTATTTATTCACCCATAATGAATATTCTTTCTACTGCCTTCATGAGCATTTTCTGCAATGTCTCAAACCCAAGTCTGCTAGATATCATGAGGATGAGGCACACTGCTCATCTTGCCTCTCTCGTGTGTCTGCTGCTAACTAAGAATTTGACATTCCAAAATGCCAATGGGATCCAGTTTCTAACATTCCTTATCTTCCTTTTAAAAACATTGTTGTTGCTGAGTGCAGTGGCACGCGCCTATAATCCCAGTGACTCAGGAGGCTGAGGCAGGAGGATCACACATTAGAGGCGAGCCTCAGCAACTTAGCAAGGCCCTTTCACAAAGTAAAAAGTAAAAAGGACTGGAGATGCAGCTCAGTGTTGAAGCACACCTGGGTTCCAGCCCCAGTACCAAATTAATTAAATAAAAATGTTGTTATACCCCATAAAGTAAAAGATATCACACATTGAATTCCTGCTATGTGGTTATAGATGTTTATCATTTAATCACCTAAAAACTATGTGGGGTAAATATTATCATCCCCATTTTGCAGTGAGGCTCAGGGAGAATAAATACCTTGCCTAAGGTTATGTAGATAATAAGTCCTAGAACCAGGCTTTAAATCTGTGCCTGACACAAAAGCTACCTATCCCTTTCACCATATTTTGCTGCCAATCGTCCTATAGAGATTGTTTTCCCCACTAGATCCTACATAGACCTAAACCTTGAGATCATCTTTCCAGACAGTGAGAACTTTAGTTTCCATCGTGGACCCTATCACTACCAGCCATCTCAGAAGGCAGCAAGACTTCATTTTGATCTTTTCTATAGCCTTAATTTAAATTTATCTCTATTCTAATAGAACTTAACTTTCCTGTTTCCATCTCAAATGTTCTCTGTTTTGAGACATTGATTTTAAGTCCAGTATGGTGGTGCACACCTGTAATTCCAGCAACTCAGGGGACTAAGGCAGAAGGGTCACAAGCTCAAGACTAGCCTCAGCAACTTAGGGAGACCCTCAGCAACTTAGGGAGACCCTGTCTCAAAATTTAAAAAAATCTGGGAGTATAGCCCAATGATAGAATGCCCATGAGTTCAATCCCAAGTTCCGCTCCACCTCCAAAAATGAAAAATAATTAAAAAAATTGATTTTAGTCACTACCTGAGCAGGATCAGAAGAGTCTTTCCCTTTGACTACACAGCACCCATTGTTCCAGTGTTTATGCCCTAGCAATCCTGTTTGGCCTATTTTTGTAACGTTTTTCCAGAGGACCTTGGTTAAATAGCCTTCACTTCAATGTTCTTGAAGTTTGAAACACTGGGCATATCTTTATTGCCTCCACATTATCATCTTTCTTCCTTGATGCAGTTGGCACTCCCTCCTATCATCATTCTTTGGTCAAATAACCTTCGATGTCTTTCCCCATCCATGTCCCCATATTGCTTTAGAGGGTCATATCCAAATTTGAGCTTTCACTCTCTTTAATCCATATCCAAGAGCAAAGATATGATGGATAATATTTTTGAAAACAATCAATATATCTGGTGTGTGTGTGTGTGTGTGTGTGTGTGTGTGTGTGTAGTGCTAGGATCAAACCCAGGGTTGTCCACTCTAATAATGAGCCCAAGCCCTCAATCAACATATGCTTCATTTTTGTTAAATCATATTGCCTTAAGATGTCCTTCATTACCCTCTGCCGTTAAATTGGTGGGTCTTACTGCTTTAAGAAAGGTCAGAAGCCAGATAGGAAAAAAGAAATGCTTACTGGATATTGTCCTTAAATTACATGGGTTTTTGGTCAAGTAAGTCTAATATTTTTAAAGATCACTTTGTAATACATTATTAGCATGATTTGGGGTAACAACATTATTTAACATTTTTTGTTTGATGCATTATAACTCTACCTATTTATAGGATACAGTGTGACTTTTTTAAATTTTAGTTCATTGTACACAACTGGAGTACAACTATCATTTTTCTGGTTGTACACAAATTAGAATCATACAATTTTCCTATTCATACATATACATAGGGTAAAGATGTTTGTCTCATTCTCTTTCCTTCTACGCCCCCTACCCACCCCTCATTTTCCACTATACAATCCATCCCTTCTACATTCTTCCCATGCTTCCCCCCACCCCCGCTATGTGTCATCAGCCACTTATAAGAGAAATCATTCGGCCTTCGGTTCTTTAGGATTGGCTTATTTCACTTAACATGATCTTCTCCAATTCCATCCATTTACCTGCAAATGTCATAATTTTATTATTCTTTATGGCTGAATAATATTCCATTGTGTATATATACCACAGTTTCTTCATTCATCTATTGAAGGGCATCTAGGTTGGTTCCACAATCTAGCTATAGTGAATTGGACTGCTATAAACATTGATGTGGCGGCATCACTGTAGTATGCTGATTTTAAGTCCTTTGGGTATAGGCCAAGAAGTAGGATAGCTGGACCAAATCTTCATCATATCAGCATAGGACTAGACTTCCTTAACATAACTCCCAAACCACAAGAAATAAAAGCAGGAATCAATAATTTGGATAGATTAAAACTGAAAAGCTTTTTCTCAGCAAAGGAAACAATCAGTAATGTGAAGAGACAGCCTACAGAGTGGGAGAAAATCCTTGCCACACACACATCAGATAGAGCACTAATCTCCAAAATATATAAAGAACTCAAGAAAGTTTACACCAAGAATACAAATAACCCAATCAAAAAATGGGCTAAGGAAATGAGCAGACACTTCATAGAAGAGAATCTACAAGCAATCAACAGGTATATGAAAAAATGTTCAACATCCTTAGTAATAAGAGAAATGCAAATCAAAACTACCCTAAGATATCATCTCACCCCAATTAGAATGTCTATTATCAAGAATACAAGCAATAATAGGTGTTGGCATGGATGTGGGGAAAAAGGTACACTCATACATTGCTGGTGGGGTCGCAAATTGGTGCAGCCACTCTGGAAAGCAGTATGGAGATTCTTTTGAAAAGTCGGAAGAGAACTAATGTGACATTTTGATCCATGTATATGAATCATTGGGTAATGATCAAATTAGGCTGACTGGCCTTAACTCTCACTATCATTCCTTTATGGTCAATACATTCAAAATCCTCTCTTCTAGATATTTTGAAATACATAATGCATTATTGTTAACTATATTCACTGAATTGAGCCATAGAACATTAGAAAATTATTCCCCCTACCTAAGTATACATTGTACCATTGATCAATCTCTCTCCATCTCCTCCCCCTTACAGTCCCTGGTAACTGCTATTCTACTCCCAACTTTTATGAGATCAAGTTTTATACCTTCCACATGAGTGAGATCATGAAGGAACAGGGGGTTTTAAAAGAGGTGATTCAAAGGCTACGTTCCACATATTCTCTGTTGGAGTAGTAATTCACTTGTTAATTTGGGAGATAGTCATTTCTGGGATCTTCTGGTACCATCCCCAAAATCTGGACTACTTTGTTCCTATTCAAAGCATAAAGTGGATCACTGTTACATTTCCTGAACTGTGGATTTCTACATTCCATTTCTATGGAAAAATGGGTGAAGACATCTCCAAGCTGCTTCCTACTCAAAGAGGGAAAAGTTAGGGGAAGTAATCCTTGTGCTCTATCAGGTGGGGTGTGGACAGTTAAGGGTATTCAGCATCAGAGCAGTCCAGAGGTCCACAGTGGCAGATGGGAGGTGATTGGACAAGGCATACATCGGGCAGGGATCATGTTAAGACAACAATAAATAAGACAGCAAAGCATTACATTTTTGTAAACAATTACCACAAAAGCAATTAGTATTTCATCCAGTCTCTGAAAACCATGAAGACAGTAACACGTAATTATGTCAGTGAAAAACGGATCAACTTTATCAATAAAGCTTAGGAAGATTTATAGGTTGATGAGATCAGGCTCAAATTAACTCAGGACAAACTTATGACTCTAGAGTCATTTGTGATCATTAATATTAGGCCCTTCCACACAAGAACCCTTCCTCTATAGCCTCCAGCTTTACTTACCTTTGGTAGGGCTGACACAAGTGTACATCTTAAGTCACAGTTAAAAAAAAAACATGGGGTTGGGGCTGTGGTTCAGTGGCAGAGGACTTGACGAACGTGTGAGGCAATAACTTTAGCACCACATAAAAATAAACAAAATAAAGGCATTCTGTCCATCTACACCTAAAAAGAATATTTTTAAAACATTGTTTTTCCTTTTAAATGTCCATGTAGGACTGTGCTTACGCTATATTCTCCTGCCAGGTGTTTAAAACCAAGGTGGTCAAAACTGACCTTGTTCCTATCTACTCTTAAGTCTCAGCTGAGATTCCTCAGAGTTTACTCTTGGGGACATGTGCAAAACCTCTTGGCTCCTTTAGCTTTCCTCCACCAGTAGTGCCATCTTCCAGGATGGGTTAAGGTCTTGCTGACCATACATGGCTTCTCTTGGAATCATCAGGAACATTTCCCTCTCCAATGACCCTCCTCTTTGCAGAATGTGCACTGGTTGTCTTTAGCCAATTTTTAATTGTATTATTTATTTTTGTGGTTATTCAGTTGATTTCTTTATAAATTATGAATATTAACCTGTTGTTAGATGTATAGTTTGTGACTATTTTCTACCAGGCTGTAAGTTGTCTCTCAGCTCTGTTGATCATTTTCTTTGCTGTGCAGAAGCTTTTTAGTTTGCTATAATCCTGTTTGTCTACTTTTGCTTTTGTTGCCTATGCTTTGGGGATCCAATCACTATTTAAGTTCTAATATTATTCTTCACAGGAAATTTTTTAAAATCCTAAAATTCACATGGAACCACTAAAGACCCCAAATAACTGAAGCAGAGTTGAAGGAAAAAAAACACAGCAGAAGACATCATTCTATCTTACCTCAAAATATACTAAAAAGTCACAGTAACAAAATTAGCATAGTAGTGGCATAAAAACAGACACATAGACAATAGAACAGAACAGAGCTCAGAAATAACCCTGCACACTTGCAGTCAACTGATTTTTGATGTAGGGGCCAAGAATACACATAAAGAAAGGACAGTTTCTTCAATAAATGGTGTTGGGAAACTTGATATGTATATGTAGAAGAATGAAACTAGATCTGTGTCTCTCACCAGATACAAATATTAACTCAAAATGGACTAAATACTTAAATGTAAAACCTGAAACTATGAAATTACTAGAAAAAAAACATAGGGGAAATGTTTTAGGACATTGGCCTGGGAAAATTTTTTGTATGACCTCCAAAACACAGGCAAATTACATTTTTTTAAGTCCTCTGGGAAACAGCAGACTTGGCATCAGAGATTTCTAAATTCCATTTATATTCTTTTTATGTCACATCTACCAGAATGGCTATGGTAAAAAAGAGAGATGATAACAAATGCTGGTAAGAATCTGCAGTAATTGGAATCCTCATATACTGCTGCTGGTAATATAAATGATGTGGTAATCATTGAAAATAATTTGGTGATTCTTCCAAAAATGTAAACATAGAATTACCATATGACCAAGCAATTCTATTTCACGGTATATATCCAAAAAATTTTAAAAATAAGTATTCAAATAAAAACTTGTACATGAATGTTCAAAGCAACACTACTACTTATAAAAGCCAAGTGGTGGGGGGTGGTCAAATGTCCAAAAATAGATGAATGAACAAGCAATATGTGATAGGTATAACCATACAATGTAATGTTATTTGGTCTTAAGAAGGAACAATGTGCTGATGTAGGATATAATGTGGATGAACCTTAAAAACAGTATGCTGTTTTTAACAGTAAAAGCAGTCATATATATACAAATGGGCAAATATGGTATAATTTCATTGTGAAATGTAAAGAATAGGCAAATCCACAGTGATAGAAAGAAAACTAGGGGATATCTGGCATTGGAGGTGGACTAAAGGCAACATTTTAAACTGGAAATGTGGTAATAATTACACACCTCTATAAATTTCTTTTAAAACCAATTGAATTGTACATTTGAAATGGGTAAATTCTATAGTATGTAAATTGCGTCACATTGAAAATGGTAGATCTCTGGTCTTCCCCGCCACTGTGAGGCGTCTCCGGGGGAGGTCTGGCCTGGAGCGACAGGAGTCGCTGGCTCCGGCGGGGAGTTTGGACCCTTTGGCGCCATTTTGCAGCTTCCCTACCAGAGGGCGACCATCTGCAGCTGCCTGAGTCCTCAGAGCTGAGCTCCGATCTTCCGGTCATCCCCGTCACTGCAAGGCGTCTCCTGGGGAGGTCTGGCTGGGAGTGGAGGGAGTCGCCGGCTCCAGCAGGGAGTTTGGGCCCTTCAGCGCTATTTTACAGCTTCCCTGGCAGAGAGTGACCACCTGACACTGACTGAGCCCCAGCGAGGAGTTCAGGCCTGCCTGGGCTCTCAAGCCCAGTGTCTCCATCACTGAGCACAGTTCTGTGCCCCAACCCCAACCCCAACTTGGTCTAGTGCCCAGGTCCACATCCTGGCCCGGGGTCTAACACCTTGCTGTATCTGATTGTCTATCAACACCAGGCTGCCTCCACCCAGAAGCACTGATCATTCCCAAACTGGAGGTAGTGGGACAGCAGCTTTCCTGGGTCATCGCTTGATCAAGCACCTCTCAAACATCACGTGAGTTACTGGAAATCTGCAGGGACATTTTAAGTCTTTACAGGGAAATTGCAATCCCTCTAATTTGCACTACTAGAGGGGAAGATACACGAGCAACATGAGAAAACACGGGAAGAAAGTGTCCCAAACAAACCTAGACGATATGTCAAGAGAACCCAAAGACAGCATAGTAGAAGGAATGACAGAAAGGGAGTTCAGAATGTTCATAATTAAGATGATCCAAGAAGAGAATGATGTGATGAGAGAGCAAATTCAGGCTATGCATAATCAGCTAATAGAGCAATTGCAGGAAGCAAAAAATCATTTCAATAAAGAGATAGAAGTTCTGAAAAAACAAACAAACAGAAATCCTTGAAGGAAACAAGGAAATGAAGGAAACAATAAACCAAGTTAAAAACTCAATAGAAAGCATAATTACCAGAATAGATCACTGGGAAGACAGAACCTCGAACAATGAAGACAAAATATTTAATCTTGAAAACAAAGTCGAACAAACAGAGAAGATGCTTGTGAATCATGAACGAAACCTCCAAGAAATATGGGACATCATGAAAAGACCAAATTTAAGAGTTATTGGGATCGAGGAAGGCACAGAGATACAAATCAAGGGTATGAATAATCTGTTTGATGAAATAATATCAGAAAATTTCCCAAATATGATGAATGAGATGGAAAATCAATTACAAGAGGCTTACAGGACACCAAACGCACAGAATTACAACAGATCCACACAAGGCACATTATAATGAAAATACCTAACATACAAAACAAAGAATTTTAAAGGCTGTGAGAGAAAAGCATCAGATTACCTACAGGGGGAAACCAATACGGATATCAGCAGATTTCTCAGCCCAGACCCTAAAAGCAAGAAGGGCCTGGAACAACATATTTCAAGCTCTAAAAGAAAACAGATGCCAACCAAGAAACTTATACCCAGCAAAACTTACCTTCAGATTTGATGAAAAAATAAAATCCTTCCATGATAAACAAAAGCCTAAAGAATTCACAAAGAGAAAGCCTTCCCTACACAACATTCTCAACAAAATATTCGAAGAGGAAGAAATGAAAAACAACAATCTCAGTCAACATGGGGAGGAATTGCCCTAAAGAAATAGCCAATCAAAGGAGAAACAAAGTTAAGTTAAAAGTCCAAAAAAAGCTAAAATGACAGGAAATACAAGTCATATCTCAATAATAACCCTGAATGTAAATGGCTTAAACTCATCAATCAAAAGACATAGACTGGCAGATTGGATTAAAAAGAAAGACCCAACAATATGCTGCCTTCAAGAGACTCAACTCATAGAAAAACAAGCTCACAGACTAACAGTGAAAGGTTGGGAAAAAACATACCATGCACATGGACTGAGTAAAAAAGCAGGGGTTTCCATCCTCATTTCAGATAAAGCAGACTTCAAACCAAAGTTAGTCAGAAGGGATAAAGAAGGACATTTCATACTGCTTAAAGGAAGCATAAATCAGCAAGACATAACAATCATAAATATTTATTCACCAAACAATGGTGCATCCATGTATGTCAATCAGATCCTTCTCAATTTCAGGTATCAAATAGACCAAAACACAATAATACTGGGGGACTTTAACACTCCTCTCTCACCATTGGACAGATCCTCCAAGCAAAAATTGAACAAAGAAACCATAGGACTCAATGGCACAATTGCTAATTTGGACTTAACAGACATATATAGAATATTCCATCCATCAAAAAGCGAATACACTTTCTTCTCAGCAGCTCATAGTTCCTTCTCTAAAATAGACCATATGTTATGCCCCAAAGCTACTCTTAGCAAATACAAAAACATAGAGATACTACCTTGCATACTATCAGATCATAATGGAATGAAATTAGATATCAATGATGAAGTTAGAAACAGAAACTACTCCAAGACCTGGAGATTAAATAATATGCTATTGAATGATGCATGGATAACAGAAGACATTAGGAGGGAAATTAAAAGATTCTTAGAGGTCAACAAGAACAAAGGTACAACATATCAAAATCTCTGGGACACTGTGAAAGCAGTGCTAAGAGGAAAATTCATTGCATGGAGTGCATTTAATAAAAGAATGATAAGTCAACAAATCAATGACCTCACATTACAGCTCAAAGAAGTAGAAAAAGAGGAACAGATCATCACCAAAAGTAGCAGAAGACAGGAAATAATCAAAATCAGAGCTGAAATCAATGAAATTGAAACAAAAGAAATAATTCAAAAAATTGACAAAACAAAAAGTTGGTTCTTTGAAAAAATAAACAAAATTGATAAACCCTTAGCCACGCTAATGAAGAGAAGGAGAGAGAAACTCCAAATTACTAAAATTCGTGATGGAAATGGAAATATTACAACAGACACAACTGAAATATAAAACATAATAAGAAGCTACTTTGAAAATTTATACTCCAACAATATAGAAAACATGGAAGACATCAACAGGTTCCTAGAGGCATATGAGCCACCCAAAGTGAATCTGGAGGACATACACAACTTAAATAGATCAGTTTCAAGCAATGAAATAGAAGAAGTTATCAAAAGCCTACCAACAAAGAAAAGTCCAGGACCAGATGGATTCACAGCCGAATTCCACAAAACCTTCAAAGAAGAGCTCATTCCAATACTCCTCAAACTATTTCATGAAATAGAGGAGGAGGGAACACTTCCAAACGCATTCTATGAAGCTAATATCACCATGATACCAAAACCAGAGAAGGACACATCGAGGAAAGAAAATTTCAGACCCATATCTCTAATGAACATAGATGCAAATATTCTTAACAAAATTTTAGCAAATCGCATACAAAAGCATATTAAAAAAAATAGTGCACCATGATCAAGTGAGTTTCATCCCGGGGATGCAAGGTTGGTTCAACATCCGGAAATCAATAAATGTAATTCACCACATCAACAGTCTTAAAGTCAAGAACTACACGATTATTTCAATAGACGCAGAGAAAGCATTCGATAAAATACAGCACCCCTTCATGCTCAAAACACTAGAAAAAATAGGGATAGTGGGGACATTCCTTAACATTGTAAAGGCTATCTATGCTAAGCCCACAGCTAACATCATTCTAAATGGAGAAAAATTGAAAGCATTCCCCCTGAGAACTGGAACAAGGCAGGGATGCCCTCTTTCGCCACTACTATTCAACATTGTTCTTGAAACTCTAGCCAGAGCAATTAGACAGATCAAAGACATTAGAGGAATACGAATAGGAAAAGAAGAACTCAAACTATCCCTATTTGCTGATGACATGATTCTCTATTTAGAAGACCCTAAGAATTCCACCAGAAAACTTCTGGAACTCATAAATGAATTCAGTAAAGTAGCAGGATATAAAATTAATGTTCATAAATCTAATGCATTTTTATTCATAAGTGATGCATCCTCTGAGAGAGAAATTAGGAAAACTACCCCATTCACAATAACCTCAAAAAAATAAAATAAAATACTTGGGAATCAATCTAACAAAAGAAGTGAAAGACCTCTACAATGAGAACTACAGAACACTAAAGAAAGAAGTTAAAGAGAATTTGAGAAGATGGAAAGATCTCCCATGTTCTTGGATAGGCAGAATTAATATTGTCAAAATGGCCATACTTCCAAAAGTGCTATAGAAATTCAATGCAATTCCAATTAAAATCCCAATGACAGACCACATAGAAATAGAGCAAGCAATCATGAAATTCATTTGGAGGAATAAGAGACCCAGAATAGCTAAAGCAATCCTTAGCAAGAAGAGCAAAGCAGGGGGTATCACAATACCAGACCTTCAACTATACTACAGAGCAATAGTAACGAAAACAGCATGGTATTGGCACCAAAATAGACAGGTAGATCAATGGCACAGAATAGAGGACACAGAGACAAACTCACATAAATACAGGTATCTCATACTTGACAATGGAGCCAAAAACATACAATGGAGAAAAGAAAGCCTCTTCAACATATGGTGCTGGGAAAATTGGAAATCCATATGCAACAAAATGAAACTAAACCCATATCTCTCACCCTGTACAAAACTCAACTCAAAATGGATCAAGGACCTAGGAATTAGACCTAGGTCCTTGTGGAGGAGGAGACTCTGCACCTAATAGAAGAGAAAATAGGTCCAAATCTTCATCACGTTGGCCTAGGACCAGATTTCCTTAACATGACTCCCAAAGCGCAAGAAATAAAAGCAGAAATCAAGATTGGGATAGAGTCAAACTAAAAAGCTTTTTCTCAGCAAAGGAAACAATCAGCAATGTGAAGAGAGAGCCTTCAGAGTGGGAGAAAATCTTTGCTACACACACTTCAGACAGAGCACTAATCTCCAGAATCTACCAAGTACTCAAAAATCTTTACACCAAGAACACTAATAACCCAATCAATAAATGGGCCAAGGAAATGAACAGACACTTTACAGAGGAAGATCTACAAGCAATCAACAGATTCATGAAAAAATGTTCAAAATCCCTCGTTATAAGAGAAATGCAAATCAAAACCACCTTAAGATTTCATCTTACCCCAATTAGAATGTCTCTTATTAAGAATACAGGCAACAACAGGTGTTGGCGAGGATGTGGGGAAAAGGGTACACTCATACATTGCTGGTGGGAGTGCAAGTTGGTGCAGCCACTCTGGAAAGCAGTGTGGAGATTCCTTAGGAAACTTGGAATGGATCCACCACTTGACCCAGCTAACCCACTCCTTGGCCTATACCCAAAGGACTTAAAATCAGATTACTACAGTGATGCAGCCACATCAGTGTTCATAGCTTCTCAATTCACAATAGCTAGATTGTGGAACCAACCTAGATGCCCTTCAGTAGATGAATGGATAAAGAAACTGTGGTATATATACACAATGGAGTATTATTCAGCCATAAAGAAGAAAAAATTATGGCATTTGTAGTTAAATGGATGATGTTGGAGACTGTTATGCTAAGTAAGATCAGCCAATCCCAAAAATCCAAAGGCCGAATGGTCTGTCTGATAAATGAATGATGATGCATAATGCGGGGGTGGGGAGGGTGGCAAGAATGGAGGAAGGATAGACAGCATAGAGGGAAGGGAGGGGTGGGGTCGGGGTGGGGGGTTAAGAATAATAACAGAATGTGTGACAGACATCATTGCCCTGTGTACATGTATGAATGCACAGATGGTGTGACTCTACTTTGTGTACAACCAGAGAAACAATAGCTGTGCTCCATTTGTGTTCAATGAATCAATAAGCAAATTAAAAAAATCCAAAACAAGACAGCAAAAAAAAAAATTAAGATTCACACATAAAAAAAAGAAAGAAAGAAAATGGTAGAGAGAGCAGGAGGGAGAGGAAGAAAGGGAGAGATGCAGAGAAAGAGACAGAAGATATGGCTGGCCTACCAGGATTCTTAAGCTTTACTTGGATGGGGAGTACTCAAGTTATAATGCAAGTGAAGAGTGCACTATCCAGAAATGGAAGTGGAACATTTGGAAAAGTGGAAGAGAGAAAGAAAAAAGAAGGTAAAAAAACAGGAAGGAAGTGTGAGAAACCAGATACCACTGTAACCCTCCCCATCAATCCCACCATTATAAGGATAGAATGTGAGAATATTTTCCCAACAGGTTTGGGGGGAAATTGAAAACAGCATGGAATTATGTCCAATCTGGTCTTTGGACCTCAAGGATACCACCTTCCTGAGCTTCCCCTCACTAACCAGGGATGATCATAAGCAGAAGAAAAAGTGGATGAGAAGTATATCTAGGCAGAGAAGAACACATGTCCCTTGGCTTCTACCTGACATTGATGGCTCCAGATATTTCCACATGCTCTGAGTGGAGGATATGGAAAACAACTGAATGTTGAGAGCAGCTAGGCCGACAATGAAGCCACTTCATTGAGGAGTAAAGTGATCCCAAGGCAGAGGTTAAGGTAAGCAGCCTAATCCAGGGAATGGATGGAGGACATGGCTGAGATGTGGAGGACAGGAAAGGCAGCCAGGGGTCGTGGTGAGGTCATGCCAGCAGAGACTTGGGCAACACTGGGACTAGATGGGCAGAATATAGACCTTATATTTTGTATGCTCTGGACTTCATAATGAATGCTAGTAGAATGTACAATCATGAGGGGGGCATTGCTGGGGATATCACTGTAGAGATCCAAAGCACCCATATCACTTGGATGTCCCTTCTGTGTTGGCATGTTGGGGAGGATAGATGTAAAGGTGAGGGTTTGAAACCCTTAACACTGAAAGTTATCCTCATGAAAGGTTCAGGTTAGCCCAGAAGAGACTATTTTTAATGGAAAGAATTTGTCTCCTTTATGGTTTACTGCAATAATTAAAACAAGTTGATTTGGTCCCCTGTTGAGCACAGTAGACAAAGGCCTGTACCTGGCTGTTCACTCACAGTGCCGTAAAGGCTACAGCCAAGTCTGAGGGATTATGTTGCACTCTGCAGAGTTCCATGTAAGCCCCCAACATGTTCAACAGTTGGGATATGATCAGGATTTCCATAATAAAGCTAGAAGCCTGGAAAATCTGAGACCAGATTATATAATTCTTAAAAAACGTGAATTTTGTGTCTATTAAACATGGAATAGATTTATAAATGAAGTACAAATACCAAATGCCTGATCTACTTAATATTTGGATGTGTGGTTCCCTATAAGCCAGGGGAACCTAATCTTGCATCCATGGATGAACTTTGGCTGACACATGAGTGCCTTGAAGATTACAACAAAATTGAGAGGATATACAAATATGTGCATGTTTCTGGACATGTTTTAAACTTTTGTCAGTTTCCCAAAGGTGGAGAGAAAAAATTAACTCCCTATAGAGAAGGTAGTTGAAGCCTGGGCAATGGGTGAGCATAACTAGAGAGACTGAGGAACGAGGAAGGTCCCAGGTAGAACACTTGGAAATCAACCAGCAGCAAGATAATAGACTTTTAAACAAAATGATTCTCAAATCAGTATCATATGAATTACAGATGGTATGATTTAATTTCATCAGGGGAAGTAGTTATTGTAGACTATTGACTAGGGGTTTATGGATGCACTTTATGAGATATAATCTGCCAGGATATATCATAGATATCCCATGTGACATATCCCATTTCTGCAATGTAATACATATATATGCACATGAACTTATTTCCAATAAGAGCAGCTAAGATTCAGGTTGTCACTGAATCTTAGAAAGAGTCCTTGACCTCCAAAAGTTTATAAAACCATGCACTTGATCTTCTTGCAATGATAGTGATTCAGGTTCCATATGGTGTTCAACTCATTTAGCATTATGCAAAATATTCCTCATTTATTTGATTCTCATAAAATATCTGTAATATATTACTATCATCTCAATTTTGTCAGATGATGGCAATCTTAACAATGATAAACAAGTGGCCCATGTTTTTAAAGAGGTAGAATTGATCATTGAAGTTGGGTCTGCCTTCCTGATAGGAAATCCAGGTTCTTTCCACAAACCATACAACTATTATGATCAAATAATGACCATTTATAAACATAACAATCTTTCAAAGAAGTCATCTTGGTTGGCTTTTTGTACTCTTGTCTTCAAGAATGTTTTCACATTGCATGGATCTTTATTTTTAACCTTCTCAATGGTGGCATTTTTTAATTCTTTGAAGGAGGTTTGATACTTTGGAAATAGTCAATAGACATTCTATTAAGTGTGATTAAACTGGATAATAGATTTGAGCAAAAATGTAATAATGTAATGCATTTATTTTCCTGCATGTATTCTACATTGGCTCAATATCTGAAGAGGTCTGGAATTAATGAATAGATATGTATCTTAGTCCATCTGGGCTTTTATAGCAGAATAGCATTGACTAGATAATTAAGAAATTCAAGATCAAGGCACTAGAAGATTTAGTGTTTGAAGAAGATCCACTTTATGGTTCATAAAGGATTTCTTCGTGTAGTGGAAAGGATGGACAAGCTCTCATAACCTAATTAGCTCCCAAAGATCCCACCTCCTAATACCATCCCACTGGGGGTTCGTATCTCAACATATGAGTTTTAAGGGTCACAAACATTCAGTCTTTAGCAATGGGCAAATAAATACTCCAAGAGAATCATACTTTGACTTTGAAGGTCCACACTAATTAGAAAATATAGGGTCAGGACTAGGGATGTAGCTCAGTGGTAGAGTGCTTGCCTAGCATGTGTGAGGCCCTGAGTTCAATCATCAGCATGAATAAATAAGGAAGGAAGGAGGGGAGGAAGGAGAGATGAAGGGAGGAAGGAAAGAAGGAAAGATAGGTTTAGATATTTCTGTTGGGTTCGTTTCCAAATTTACATAGTCACACCCTATACCCCCTAGCAAGAAGGTTAGCTGGATTGACTAAAAAATAAACCAGGTGGTCTCTTAATAGAAAGTTTCATTTTTATGCCTCATAATTCAGTCTCAGTCTGGCATCCTCCCCAGAGATAAAACTTTTTGAAAACAGACTAACCATCGCCCAGAAAGATTCATGATAGCAATGTGCGCAATGAATATACCAGAATACATTTTAGGAGGAGTTCCTCATTTTATCTAAAGAAGAAAAGAACTTCTGAATCTTTGCCCATTTTTCTAACCTAATTTATTTTTTATAAAAGTAAAACTTTTGAATGCATCTGTTGGGCAATAAAATTATTTTATCACTTTTCAACCAAATGCTTGGTCCATAGATATATGACTTTTGTTAATTTTAGAATAATCTGATTTTTAGAGAAATGATAAATATGTAATTCAGCTATAAAAATTCACTACAAATGATTTTTACAACATTATATACAGAATGAGACAGAGAATAAATTACTACAAAACAAACATGCATAATAGTTAAGTGTAATTTTAAGTGTAATTATACTGAAAGAATCTACCTGAATCAAGAATTTTTTGAGATAAAGCCTCACTATGTTGCCCAGGCTGGTCTTGAATTCCTGGGCTCAAATAATCATTCTCAGTGTCTGACAGAATCATACATTTGATCACAGCTGAATACTGTTCTCTTCAAAGCATGCATTTCTTTCTAATTGTATAGTCTCAATGTATTGTCCACCAGCAACTACTTAGTTCCAAGCCAATATTTCCCAAGGATCCTCCTTCCCAAATACCAGACTCATCTCCAACTGTCTTTTGGACATGTCTATGTGGATATCCATAGTCAAGACTGTTGTGTGTCATTATGCAGACTGTAACAATAGAACTCCTGGACTAAGGGGGCCATTTACATAGAACACCATAAAAATAGTGCCTCTTGGAGTTGTGCAACACAGCTATCTTATCCACAGGCAAAACATGTCCAAAATTAAATTTAACAAGCCCTCCCACCAAAAGGAACTAAACTTGCTGAGTTGCATTTCCACTGAGCTGAAAGCATTGTCTTTTCCCTGTCACCAGCTTTGAAGTTTGGAAGGCCTTCGGAGAGTTCATCTCCTCTACATTCACTCAGTGACTGAGCCAAGTAGATTCTAAACCTTCAATATTGTTTATCAGATCCTTCTTTTATACTTTCTTCCCAAGGAGAAAATCTGCCACTCTCTCATTGTTTGGAATTATGAAATTGCACATTTGAAAGTTATAATAAATTTTAGAGATCCAGGCAAAATCACTCATTTTATAGGTGAGGTAATAGAAGTCAAAAATTAAATGACTGGGTAAAGGTTGGATATATAATATGTCCAGTGACAGAAATTGGATTAGCACAGGAATCTCCTGGTTCTCCTGGCTCCCAATCATTTCACTACGAAATGATTACCCCTTTGTTCACCTGGCCTCCTCATCTGTCTTCTGTTTCTTCCTACTTCAATCCATTCTACCCGTGTTAGTCAGCTTTTAGTCACTAAGACAAAATACCTAAGGTAAAAAAACTTAGGAGGTAAGATTTATTTTGGTTCACAGTTTCAGAGGTTTTGTTCCAAGGTCAGCTGGCTCAGACAGAAAAATTATGGCAGAAGGGTACAGTGGAGGAAAGTTTCTCAGCTCATTTCAGTCAGGAAGTAGAGAGAGGGAGGAAGAGGCAGAGGACAAGATAAACCCTTCCAAGACACATCCCCTCCCTGGTGACCTACTTTCTCCAACTAGGCACTACCACCTAGAGTTTCCACTGCCTCCCAGTAGTGCAATCAAATATGAATCCCTCAATGGATTAATCTGCTGATGAGAACAGAGCCCTCATGATTCAATCACTTCCCAAAAGTCCCACCTCTGAACATGGCTATATTGGGGACCTAGCCTTCAACACATGAGCCATTGGGAATATTTCAGATCCAAACCATAACACCATCCTTTGGCCAGATTAATCTATATAAAATGTTACTTACTTTACAAATGGTTTATGATTCCTTATTTTGAAAGTAGGCACAAATTCCTTATTCAATAACTCACTAGCTTACCTTTCTAGTATAGTTTAAAACCAAAAAAAAGTATCAGTATAAATTTGCACATTAATACACAAAGGGAAAGAAATTATATGGTTATTTCAAACATTTCAAATGAAATTGATGTTTGAATATTTATGCATAATAAAAAAAAGACCCAGTTGGTCTCTTTAAAAAATTTTTTTAGTTATAGATGAACACAGTACCTTTATTTTATTGATTTTTATGTAGTGCTGAGGATTGAACTCAGTGCCTCACACGTGCTAGGCAAGTGCTCTACCACTACACCACAATCCCAGGCCCCAGTTGGACTCTTAATCGTTTTTCCCAGAGAATTTAAAATATCCTCACACAAAAACCTGTGCATGAGTATTTATAGCAGCTTTATGCTAATAGTCCCAAACTAGAAACAATCCAGATGTTCTTTAACAGGTGAACAGGTAAAATGTGGTACATATATCCCAGGGGATGGCATTCAGCAATAAAAAGGAATGAATTATTGATCCACAGAACAACTTTGATGACTCTCCAGGGAATTACACTAGGTGAAAAAAAAAGTCAATTCAAAAGATTATATACCATATGATTCAATTGATATAACATTAAGATAACAAAATTAGAAATGGAGAACAGATTGGTGATTGCTAGGGTTTAAGGAAAGGAATGGAGGGGACAGGTGTGACTAATTCTGAATCTGCACCACAGTAGTGGTCTTGCAAATCTACACGTGATAAAATTGTATAGGACTATACACATGTGCTTGTACACACACACACACACACATATCCACACAGATGGATATATGGAAAACTGGTGAAATATGAATGATTTGTGTAAACTGATACTTACCTGGTTTGAAACTACAGTTATATAGGATGTTTCTGTTGGAGAAAACTGGGCAAAGATTACACAAAACCTCCTTATAACATGTTTTGACTTGCTGTCAATATATAATTATTCGAAAACAAAATAAACTTTAAAATTTTTTAGGCAAAAAAATTTTCTGACTTGTTGGCTTCTACTATGGTTTGGATATGATTTGTCACCCAAAGGTTCACATGTTGCATGCTTGGTGATGTTTAGGTGTGAACCTATTGGGAGGTGGTTAGGACAGTAGGGTTGCTGTTCTCAGAAGAGATTAAGGTAGTTAGCTGAGGAACATAGCTAGTTCCCATAGAGTCAATAATGATTAAGAGTTAGCTGGACTCCTGACTTACTTTCTGCTTCTTGTCTCATCATATGATCTTCCACTCTCACATTGTGATGCAATCCACCATGAAGTCCTCAACAGAGGTCAAACTACATTAAGTCAGCCTATTCAGACTTTCAGCCTCCAAACTGAGAGAGTAATAAATCTCTTTTCTTTTTTAATTTTATTAGTTCTTTTAGTTATACACGACAGTAGAATCCATCCTGATATAATTATGCAAGCATGAAATAGGTATTATTTTAATTAGAACCCCGGTCTTGTGGATGTACATGATGGTGATATTCACTGTAGTGTATTTATATATGTACAAAGGAAATTTATGTCAGATTCATTCCACTGTCTTTCTTTTTCCTATTCCCCCTCCCTTCTCTTCATTCTCATTTGTCTAATCCACTGAATTATTCGTCCCCTCCCCTTGTTGTAGGTTAGCAGCCACATATCAGGGTGAACATTTGACCTTTGGTTTTGGGAGATTGGCCTATTTCACTTGGCATGATAGTCTCCAGATCCATCCATTTAACAGCAAATGTCATAAAGTCATTTTTCCAAATGACTGAGTAATACTCTATTGTGTGTATCTGTGTGTGTGTGTGTGTGTGTGTGTGTGCTTACACACACACATATATTACAATGTTTTATACATTCATCTGTTGAAGGGCATTTAGGTTGCCTCCAAAGCTTGGCTATTGTGAATTGTGCTGGTAAAACATGGATGTGGCTGTGTCACTGTAGTATGCTGATTTTAAATCCTTTGGATATATACCAAGGATTGGGATAGCTGGGTCAAATGGTGGTTCCAGTCTGAGTTTTCTAAGGAATCTCCACACTGCTTTCCAGAGTGCCTGCACCAATTTGCAACCCCACCGGTAATGTATGAGTGTACCTTTTCCCCCACATCTTCGCCAAAATTTATTATTACTTGTGTTCTTGATAGTTGCCACTCTGACAGGAATGAGATGAAATCTCAGAGTAGTTTTAATTTGCATTTCTCTAATAGCTAGATATATTTAATATTTTTCCTATATTTGTTGACGATTCATATTTCCTCTTTCAAGAAGTGTCTGTTTGGTTCCTTTTCCCATTTATTGATTGGGTTATTTACATATTTATTTATTTGGTTGAAGTTTTTGAGCTTTTGTATATCCCGAAAACTAATGCCCTGAGGTGCAGGTGGCAAAGATTTCCTCCCATTCTGTAGGCTATCTCATCACATTCTTGATTGTTTCCTTTGCTGTGAAAAAGCTTTTTAGTTTGATGCCATATCATTTACTAAATTTTATTACACTTCTTGCACTATAGGAGTCTTCTTAAGGAAGTCGTTTCCTGAGACAACAGGCAGGAGTGTTGGGCCTACATTTTTTTCTAGTAGATGAAGGATTTCTGGTCTAATTCCTAGGTCTTTGCTCCACTGTGAGTTAAGTTTTATGCAGGGTGAGAGATAGGGGTTAAATTTCATTCTACTATGTATGGACTTCCAGTTTTCCCAGCACCATTTGCTGAAGAGACTATCTTATCTGCAAATTATGTTTTTAGCACTTTTGTCTAGTAGGAGATGACTGTATTTATGTGGGTTTGTCTCTGTGTCTTCTGTTCTGTTCCATTGATCTTCATGCCTGTTTTGGTGCCAATATCATGCTGTTTTTGTTACTATAGCTCTATAGTATAATTTTTTAATTTACTTATTGATTCATTGAACACAAATGGAGTACAGCTATTGTTTCTCTGGTTGTACACAAAGTAGAGTCACACCATCTGTGCATTCATACATGTACACAGGGCAATGATGTCTGTCACACATTCTGTTATTATTCTTACCCCCCCAACCCCAACCCCACCTCTCCCTTCCCTCTATGCTGTCTATCCTTCCTCCATTCTTGCCACCCTTCCCCCCCTCCACATAATTCATCATCATTCACTTATCAGAGAGACCATTCGGCCTTTGGATTTTTGGGATTGGCTGATCTTACTTAGCATAACAGTCTCCAACATCATCCATTTAACTACAAATGCCATAATTTTTTCTTCTTTATGGCTGAATAATACTCCATTGTGTATATATACCACAGTTTCTTTATCCATTCATCTACTGAAGGGCATCTAGGTTGGTTCCACAATCTAGCTATTGTGAATTGAGCAGCTATGAACATTGATGTGGCTGCCTCACTGTAGTAATCTGATTTTAAGTCCTTTGGGTAAAGGCCAAGGAGTGGGATAGCTGGGTCAAGTGGTGGATCCATTCCAAGTTTCCTAAGGAATCTCCACACTGCTTTCCAGAGTGGCTGCACCAACTTGCACTCCCACCAGCAATGTATGAGTGTACCCTTTTCCCCACATCCTCGCCAACACCTGTTGTTGCCTGTATTCTTAATAAGAGACATTCTAATTGGGGTAAGATGAAATCTTAAGGTGGTTTTGATTTGCATTTCTCTTATAACGAGGGATTTTGAACATTTTTTCATGAATCTGTTGATTGCTTGTAGATCTTCCTCTGTAAAGTGTCTGTTCATTTCCTTGGCCCATTTATTGATTGGGTTATTAGTGTTCTTGGTGTAAAGATTTTTGAGTACTTGGTAGATTCTGGAGATTAGTGCTCTGTCTGAAGTGTGTGTAGCAAAGATTTTCTCCCACTCTGAAGGCTCTCTCTTCACATTGCTGATTGTTTCCTTTGCTGAGAAAAAGCTTTTTAGTTTGACTCTATCCCAATCATTGATTTCTGCTTTTATTTCTTGCGCTTTGGGAGTCATGTTAAGGAAATCTGGTCCTAGGCCAACGTGATGAAGATTTGGACCTATTTTCTCTTCTATTAGGTGCAGAGTCTCTGGTCTAATTCCTAGGTCCTTGATCCACTTTGAGTTGAGTTTTGTACAGGGTGAGAGACACAGGTTTAGTTTCATTTTGCTGCATATGGATTTCCAGTTTTCCCAGCACCATTTGTTGAAGAGGCTGTCTTTTCTCCATTGTGTGTTTTTGGCTCCTTCGTCAAGTATGAGATCTATAGTATAATTTAAGGTCTGGTGTTATGATGCTTTCTGCTTTGCTTTTCTCACTCAGGATTGCTTTGGCTATTTTAGGCCTCTTATTTTTACCAATGAATTTCATTACTGTTTTTTTGTATTTCTATGAAGAATATCATTGGAATTTTAATGGAAATTGTATTCTATATAGCACTTTTGGTAGTATGGTCATTTTGGCAATATTAATTCTGCCTATCCAAGAACATGGCAGGTCTTTCCATCTTCTAAGGTTTTCTCCAATTACTTTCTTTAATGTTCTATAGTTTTAGTTGTAGAGGTCCTTCACCTCTTTTGTTAGATTGATTCCCAAGTATTTTATTTTTTGAGGCTATGTTGAATGGGAAAGTTTTCCTAATTTCTATTTCAGCTGATTCATCATTGGTTTATAGGAATGCAATTGATTTATGGGTGTTAATTTTTGTATCCTGCTGCTTTTCTGAATTCACTTACGAGTTCTAGAAGTTTTGTGGTAGAAATTTTTGGGGTCTTCTGGATATAGGATCATGTCATTGGCAAACAGATACTTTAAGCTCTTCTTTTCCTATTCATATCATTTTAATTTCTTTCTTTTGCCTAATTGTTCTGGCTAGGGTTTCTAGGACTATGTTGAATAGAAGTGGTGAAAGAGGGCATCCCTCTCTTGTTCCTGTTTTCAGAGGGAATAGTTTCAGTTTTTCTCCATTTAGAATGATGCTGGCCTTAGGTTTGCCAACTACAGCTTTTATAATGTTGAAGTATATTCCTTTTATCCCTGGTTTTCTATTGCTTTAAACATGAATAGATGCTATATTTTGCCAAATTGTTTTTTCTGCATCTATTAAGGTAATCATGATTTTTAAGTCTATTGATGTGGTGAATTACATTTATTGATTTATGTATGTTGAAACATCCTTGCATGTCAGGGATGCAACCCATTTGATCACGGTGCACTATCTTTTTAATGTATCTTGGTATGGGATTTGCCAGTGTTTTATGATGAATTTTGCATCTATGTTTATAGAGGATATTAGTCTGAAGTTTTTTCCCTTGATGTGTCTTTGTCTAGTTTGGGCATCAGAGTGATATTAATTTCAGAGAATGAGTTTGGAAGGGTTTCTTCCTTTTCTGTTTTATGGAATAACTTGAGGAGGATTGGTATTAATTCTTCTTTAATCGTCTGGTAGAACGTGGCTAAGTACTGAGCTTTTCTTTGTTGGTAGACGTTTGATGGTATCTTCAATTTTATTACTTGATACTGATCTGTTTAAATGTTCTATATCTTCCTGGTTCAATTTGGGTAGGACATATGACCGTAGGAATTTGTTGATGTCTTCAAGGTTTTCCAGATTATTGGAGAATAAATTTTCAAAAGTTTCTGATAATCCTCTGTATTTCAGTAGTGTCTGAGGTGATAGTTCCTTTTTCATCACATATATTAATATCTTGAGTTTTTCTGTCATTCTTTTGGTTAGCTTGGCTAAGGGTTTATCAGTTTATTTATTCTTCCAAAGAACCAACTTTTTGTGTTGTAGATTTTTTTTGAATTTTGTAAAATTTCAATTTCATCGATTTCAGCTCTGATTTAATTATTGCCTATCTGCTACTGATTTTGGTGTTGATTTGTTCTTCTTTTTCTAAGGCCTTGAGATGTAATGTTAGATTACATATTTGGTATCTTTCTCTTCTTTTAATGTATGAGCTCAATACTATGAACTTTCCTTTTCCTTCATAGTGTCCTGGAGATTTTTGTATTTATCACTATTCTCATTTACCTCTAAGTATTTTTTATTTTGACCCTGAATTCTTCTGCTATCAATTCATCTTTCAATAGTGTATTATTATTCTCCAGGTGTTAGAGTAGTTTCTATTTTTTATCTTGTCATTGATTTCTAATTTCATTCCATTATGATCTGATAGAATACAAAGTATTACCACTGTTTGTTTTGAATTTGAAAGAGGTGCTTTGTGGTTTATAATATGGTTTATTTTAGAACATGATCCATGCGCTGCTGAGAAGAAAGGATATTTAGTCATTGAAGGATGAAATATTCTATGTATGTCTTTTAACTCTAAATTATTAATTGTATTTTTTAGTTCTGTAGCTTCTTTATTTAGTTTTTTCTTTGGACAATCCATCCAGTCATGAGAGAAGTATATTAAAGTCACCCAGTATTATTGTGTTTTGGTTTATTTGATTCTTGATATTGAGAAAGGTTTGTTTGATGTGTATAGATGCTCCATTATTTGGGGCATAAATGTTTACAATTGTAATTTCTTATTGTTGTATTATTCCTTTAAGTAGTATGACAAAAACCTTCTTGTCTCTTCTGATTAACTTTGGCTTAAAGTCCACTAAGTCTAATATGAAAATAGAAACCATGAGATCCACGTGAGTGATATGTTTTTTACCATCCTTTCACCTTCAGTCTGTGGATGTCTTTACTTGGGAGGTGAGTCTCTTGGAGAGAGTATATTGTTGGGTGTCTTTTTTTTAAATCCAATCTGTCAGCCTATGTCTTTTGATTGATGAGTTTAGGCCATTTACATTCAATGTTATTATTGAGAGATGATTTTTAGTCCCTGTCATTTTGATTTAATTCTAGTTTTTAAGTTGAATTAGATTCTCTTTTGATTAACTATTATTCTAGTGTAGTTCCTCCCTCTGCTGGTTTTCAATTTTATTTTTCATTTCTTCTTCATGAAATATTTTATTGAGTATGTTTTGTAGTACAGGTTTTCTAGTTGTGAAAATATTTTAACTTTTGTTTATCATAGGGGATTTTTCATTCATCTTCAGTTCTGAAGATTAATTTTGCTGGGCATAATATTCTGGGTTGGCATTAATTTTCTTCCAGAACTTGGTATATATTATTCCAAGATCTCCTAGCTTTTAGGGCTGGGTCGAGAAATCAACTGATATACAGATTGGTCAACCTCTAAATGTGACCAGAAGTTTTCTCTAGCAGCTCTTAAAATTCTATCCTTATTCTGTATGTCAGGTGTTTTCATAATAATGTGCCTTGGAATGGATCTGTTGTAATTCTGCATATTTGGAGTCCTGAATGTCTCCTGTATTTGATTTTCCAATTCATTCTTAAGGTCTGAAATTTTTTTCTAAATTATTTCATTGAAAAGATTGTGCACTCCTTTAGTTTGTACTTCAGAGCCTATATCTATCCCAATGAATCTTAAATTTGGCCTTTTTATGTTATCCCATATTTCTTGAAAATTCTGTTCATGGTCTCTTAACATCTTTTCCCCATGGTCAACTTTATTTTTAAGATTATATGCTTTGTCTTCATTGCCTACAACTCTATCTTGCAAGTGGTCTAGTCTATTGGTGATGCTTTCCATTGAATTTTTAATTTGGTTTATTGATTCCTTCATTTTGAAGATTTCCAATTGATTCTTCTTCAAAATCTTTATCTCCTTATTGAAATGATCTTTAACCTCATATATTTTCTCTCTGATTTCACTCCTGACATCATTGTTTACCTCATAGATCAGTTTAACTATGAACTTTCAAAATTCCTTCTCTGATATTTCCTCCACTGTGGTATAAATGGGGCCTGCTGGTGAGGCAGGTTGGGATGGTTTGTTCCCTTGCTTTTTCATATTGTTTTTGTGTCTACCAATATATCAGTATGTATCTGAAGCAGCAGAGTTTCTAACCTATAAGCTCATAGTGTCCCTACAGGTTTCCAATACCTCACAGATTAGGGGAAGACAGATAATAGCAACAACCAATGTAAACAATATGCAACATTAAACTAAATACTTAGTTCCACAATAAACAGAATTGGCACAATAAACAGAAATGGTAGGATCAGCAATTGCCATCAGTAAAAACAGTAAGTAATCATGTATTATGTCTGGCAAAAAATCAAATAAGAGGTGTCATCTATGACTTCCACAGTATTAATAATTGCTGCAGTATTGGTGTTGGGGGCAGGTGTTATATAAACCAATTAGTGCTAAAAGATGTTAAGAATAGAGTTAATTAAGAGGAAAGAAGAAGAGGTAGGTGGGTAGAAAAGAGTTTGCAATTTCAAAAGATGAACAGGGAGAATATAGAAGAGATGTAAGATGTGATGGATTTGAGGGAGGAAGAGAAAAATAGAATAAAAATTAAGGAAAGAGTAAAAGAACTTGGCTAATAGCAAAAGAAAAGAGAGTAAGAGAAACAAGGGAAACAGACAAGTGAAAAACAATACAAAACATTACCAAAATATACTAATCAAGAACCCTAACCCTCAAAAGATAGAGCAAGGAATGATAACTACCTTCAAAAAATGCTAAAATGAGAAAAAAAAAACAAATTTGTGGATGTATAAATGTCCATGAACCATTGAACACACATACAAAGTGAGAGGAAAAAAATAACTTCTTGATGAAAAATTAAGGAATCGTTTCCATTGTGGTGGCCAAAATAGTCAATGAGGACATATGTTTACTGTCTGTGCCCAACTATCTTTCTGTTTCTTCTTGAGGTATGTACTGAGCACAAGAGTGGGGGCCCTGGGCTGTCAAACCCTTCTTTTTGTGTTGCTCACCATATTGCTAGTTGAAGTTCAAAATTTTTCAGCTTCCCTCCTTGGCAGTATGAGGTAGGGTGGTATGGGAAGTACTCTCAGCTCTACTCCCAGGGTGGAGTTCCATCAGAGTTTTGTGAGAAGAGTTCCTGCAGGTGGGGCTTCTGAAGGTTGAGTTCCCAAAGGCAGGGTTTATGTCTAGTCAGGCCCCCTGTGCTGTGTCAAATGGCAACTTGTCTGGTGGTATTACATCAGTGTACCTCTATGGCCCAGCAGTTCCCAATCTATACTGGGAGATCGTACCCCAGGAGTCTTCCCTGGGTTCCACTTGTGGGGTAGGGGAGACAATCCTCCACCACTTCTGTTGTCTATAGATACGACCTTCTCAGATTTCCTGTATTTAGTCCCTGAGCGGTCAACCCACCTGATCAAATTCCTGGACCCCTTTATCTGGTCCTGTGAAGTGGCAGAGTCAAAAGGGGGGCGGGAAGCCAGGCTCTTCTTTGACTTTATGACTTGTATTCCTCTGGGTGAATTACTCTCTGTGCCTGTTTTTCTGTGAGTTTGTTAAGAACAATCTAGATCACACAGCAGATGTCTGCCATGACCATGTATGGGACTCAGCTCCAATCTCCCCAATCCTGGATCCCAGTCCCTGGTTCCTGATACCAACACAGTAACATGGTCACCTCAAGATGGCTCCTGCCTTGGCTTTCCGCAGATAACTGGGAAACATGGGGTGTCTTTCATGCACCAGTATATTGTGCAGTACAACCTCTGGATCGGTCTTGGACTGACTGTCCCCTCCAATCTCAGGATTTTCCACACTAAGACTATTCTATTTCTCAGCCTTTTTGCTCCTTCTGTGCTAATGCTGCTACTACCACTAGCAGCTTAGCTCTAATGTTGTCCCTTTTCCTAGTTTAATGTACCCAAAATTTCTAAGTCTCTTAGGCACTCTGACTTTCCAATATTGGGTTTTAGTGAAACCCACCTTTCATCCACTTTGCAGAGAAGCAGTATTCCCACTGTGTGGGAAGGCATTCTTATTTAGCAGAATCAGACTAGGTTGAACCATGTGATGCAGAGGCCTGGTTTCTAGGAACTGCTAGGAGGCATGTGATGCTGTGTGGGAGTGGTTCCCTATCTCCTTCTGGAATTTTCCCCTTAAGAGAATGGCTCCCCTAACTCCACCCTATCCTGTCCATCACAGAAGAAACTCCTCCCAGTCCTTGCCCCCTTTACCTGTGTGTCTACAAATAAAAGAGAATTGGGCTACTCCAGGTTGTTGTTAGAGGCCAGAGCTGGTATGGCCAGACCCGTCATGCCCCCTCTCATTTTAAAAGAGTATTGACTCTTGTGTGTTTATTGAGTAGATAAGTTTTCTGGGTAATAGAGAGAAAACATCCTCCTCCAGCACTTAACCCTTTTCTCCTGCATGTGGAACATGGCAGAGAGGGCCCCCACACCACTGCTCAAATCCCAGGTCACCAAATGACAAGAAATACAGTTTCTTTCTAGTCCTCCATCTTGCAGTTCCTGTCCCTCTTTTCTTTATAAGTATTCACCTTCAGGTATCTTGTTATAGCAACAGAAAATGACTAGACTAATACAACTTCCTTGGTTTTAACCATGAAAAGTTAGATTTTGCCCAGCCTAAGAAAATTTAACTGAGAAGGTGATTTAATGCCATTTCTTCAGTCAATGTGCAGGTAGTGAAAACTTCTTCAATGATGGGAAAACCAGAGGTTGAAAGGAGAGCTCAATGGATAGTTGAAACAAAGTTGTCCAAGTGAACCAAAAGTCATAGTGAACCTGAGAAGATTCTAACTCAAGTTTGAAGGTAGTAGAAATAGGCCAATAAGAACCTAAGAGGAAACTGTGAATATTTAAGGCTTTATACAAAAGGTACTCAGTAATATTTGATGTTTGCATTTCATTGAAATTCTGCCATTGAAGTCCACCTGACCAACATTTCTCTACTACCTTTCGATCATTCTTTGAATAATACATTAAAATTTAACCTCTCTAAGGCTCTGTTTCCTCATGAGTAAAAGGGGGATAATAATATTTGATTCTTACAGATAACTTGGATGATAAAAAGGACAATGTATGTAAAATGCATAACATAGTTCCTGGAACATAAGTCCACAATAGATAATAAACATGAATTTTTATATCATTCCTAAAAAGAAAGGAAGAAAAAGAAAAACTTTTTAGCAAACAAAAAATATAAAATTCTTTGTCTTTGTTTTTGTTTGTTTGTTTTATTTTTTGCAGTGCTAGGGATCAGACCCAAGATCTCACACATGCCAGAAAAACACTCTGCCACTGAGCTATGTCTCCCAGCACCTTAAGAGCTATATTGAAAAAAAAATTGGTAAATATTATAACTAATGGAGAAGCTTTAGACTTGTTCACTTTAAGATTTTGAAAAACAAGACCAAAATTCCCATCTACTATCACTACCATTTAACATATTATTGTCAGCCCTAGCCAATGCTATAAAATTAACTAATTAAAATTGTAAGAATGGGAAAGATATAAAACAAATTATTTGCAAAAAAGATAATCCATCTAAAAATCAGTAACAATAGTTTTAAGAAATTGTAGTATATTAGAGCTAATAAGTTCATCATTGATGCCAGATAAAATATCAACCTACAAAAGTTCTTTCCATTACTTTACATTAGACAATCAACTGTGAAACTAGTCATAGTAGCAAAAGAAATTATAAATAATATAAAGATGAAACTAATGAATGTTTTATGCTGGAAAACTTCAATAAAAGATAGAATGGAATATTATTTAAAGAAAGAAAGAAAGAATTCAAACTCTTAGATGAAACAACTTATTACAAAGATGCTAGATGTCTCCAGTTTAATCTGTTTATTATAATACCAATCAAAATTTTAGTTGAATTTCAGAAAAAAATTTATAAACTTGATATTAATTTATATTGACAGATAAATATCCATAAATAGCTAAGTCAACCTTGTAAAGAAAATGATGCAGTTGCCTCAAGAATGATAAACCAGTTGGGCGTGGTGGCTCACCCCTGTAATTGCAGCACTCAGGAGGCTGAGATAGGAAGATCATAAGTTCAAAGCCAGCCTGAGCAATTTAGTAAGACCCTATCTCAAAAAAAAAAAAAAAAAAAAAATAAAAAGCCAACAAAAAAAAATTAAAAAAACAAAAAATCAAAAAAAAAAAAAAAAAAAAAGAATGATAGGCCAACAAAAGAGAATAGAAAAATAAATCAATGGAAGAAAAGGATAGATAACTTATTATCCAATGTTGGGTAAACCAGCTCATTATATGGGAAAAAATATAATCGGGACCCTATTTAATTTCACATGCAGAGGCTTTCTAGTTGGATTAAAGATTTTAACATTAAAAATAAAACTATAATGCTATTAAAGGGAAATGTAGGAGGGCTGGGGTTTGGCTCAGTGGCAGAGCACTTGCCTAACACGAGTAAGGCACTGGGTTCGATTCTCAGCACCACATATAAAAAATAAATAAAATAAAAATCCATTGCCAACTAAAAAAAAAAATTAAAAAAAAAGGGAAATGTAGGAGACCTCCAAAATATTTGTGACCTCCAAATTGGAGAGGATTTCCCCCAAAAAATTGAGAAGCACAAAACAAAGGAAAACACTAATTTGATGAACATCACAATTAAAGTGTTCTGTTCAATAAGGACAAATTAACTTTAACTGTCAAAATAAACTTTAACAAAATTAACTTTAACTGTCTAAATATGAAAATATGGTAGGTAGCAAGATTTTCAAAATTTTGAAAACAGGGAATTACTCTCTGGAATACATAAGGGTATTCTATCAATCAGAAAGATAAATTTAGCAAACCCAATAAAAATTGATAAAGAATAGGAACAGACAATGTATAGAATTAACTAAAAGAACTAACAAGAATATGACAAGATGTTCAAAATCCCTGATAATCAGATATACACAAATCAAAACAGTAGTTTCACTTAGAAAAATATGAACCAAAGATTCTCACAAAGACCAATAATCACACATGGGAAAAATTCATTTCAGAATTGTTTTTGGCAATGTAAAAATGAAGGTAAGGATACAAACCATGGAGTTTTAATGCAAAAATTAGAAGCAATGCATTAGATTCACTAACTGTACCTTGAATAGATCTTAGAAGTACATTATTGAATAGAAAATTAAGGCACAGAATGAGACATAATATATAATAGAATGCCACTTTCCTAAATGAAAATGTGTATTAAAAACAGTTTTTGACGATAGCACAAATAAATGAAAAATACACACTAAATAAATACATACTAAGTATCAAATTAAACTATTATTTATGGAATGAATAGGAAAGTGGGAGTAGATTGTGAAGATAATAAATTAATTACTAGCCAAAACTAACCAGGAAGAAATAGAAAATCAGAATAAATTGATAAACATTTAAAAAAGAATGTGTACAGAAAAATGAAACAAAAATCCCTATTTTTCACCCTGAACAAAAGTCGACTCAAGTGGATCAAAGACCTACAAATTAGATCAGAAACTTTGTAACTGCTAGAGGAAAACATATGGTCAACACTCCAACATATTGGCACAGGCGACTACTTTCTTAACAAGACCCCTAAAGCTCAAGAAATAATCTAGAATCAGTAAGTGGGATACTATGAATTAAAAAGGCTTCTGAACAGCAAAGAAAACAGTCAAGATTGTGAAGAGAGAGCCTACAGCATGGGAAAAGGTTCTTGTCAGTTACTCCTCTGACAGGAGATTATTATACAGAATAAAGAACTCAGAAATCTTAAAAACAAAATAAAACCTAATTGATAAATGGGTGAAAGAACTAAACAAAACATTTCTCAAAAGAAGAACTACAAATGGCCAACACATATATGAAAAAACATTCAGCATTCTTACCAACCAGGGAAACACAAATCAAAACTACATTGAGATTTCATCTTAGTCCAATTAGAATGCCAATCATCAAGAATACAAATAATAAATAATGGTATGTGTGAGGAAAGGTACAATCATATATTGTTAGTAGGACTGCAAATTAGTGCAAGCACTCTGGAGATTCCTCAAAAGAGTAGGAATGGACCCACCATAAGACCTAGGTATTCTACTTGTTGGTACTTAGCCAAAAGAACTAAAATCAGCACACTACAGTGACACTGGCATGTCAGTGTTTATACTAGTGTAATTCACAATAGCCAAGTTATGAGACCAGCCCAGGTACCTCTCAAAAGATAAATGGATAAAGTATGGTATATATACACAATGGAGTTTTACTCAGCCATAAGAAGAATGAAATTATGGCATTTGCTGGTAATTGGATGGAACTGGAGAACATTAATCTAAGTGAAATAAGTCAAACTCAGAAAGTCAAGGGTTGAATGTTTTCTCTCATATATAAAAGCTAGTATGAAATAAGAAAAAAAAGTGTAGGGGGCAGAATTCCAAGAATATAGAAGAGAGATCAGTGGAGTAGATGAAGAAGAATGAGGGGGAGGGAAGAGAGATGGGAAAATGAATAAACTTCAGAATGAAATTGACCAAATTATGCAATGTACATATATGAATATGCCACAATATACCTTTATGTATATCTATGAAGATCCAATTAAAAAAATAATAAATAAATAAAGGGAAGACTAATATAATAGAGGAAGTGGAACAGGGGAAAGAAAGAGGGGAGGGAAGAAGGAAGTACTGGGAAATGAATCAGCAAAGTATATTCCATCCATGCATAATTATGTCAAAATGTGTAACTATAATGAACTAATTAAAACATTATGTGTAACTATAATGAACTAATTAAAACATACTAACACTATTAAAAAGTGATCATTATTATTGACAAACTGTTTTTAAAACTGAAAAGAAAGGAAACTACCATATTAATGCCTTAAGGCCTATATGTGATTTACCGCTAAATTCAAACAATTATGGTTTAAGAAACATATACAGTACGAGATCAAAATCTCATATGAGCATGGACACAAGATATCCTAAATAGAATACAAGAATATAAAATTGAGCAATTTATAAAAAGCTAATAAATAGAATAGCATTTCCTCCAAGAATGAAAGAACAGTTCAGAATTGAAAAATCTAACTATGTAAATTACTTATTAACAAATTAAAGGAAGACTGCATATGATTATTTTTTACAGAATCCTAAAATACAGGCAAATTCAACATGATAAAAATTGTTAGGGGATCAGGAACAGAAGTAAATGTCCTCAATCAATTTGTAAATCTACCAAAATTCTTTAGTAATCATACACACTGGTAAATCCTATGGAAGAGACAACTAGCTGTCCTGAAAAATCTATTTCCTCTTCTATTGGAGTATATAGCTAGACTGCATTTCCCAGCTAATCATACAGTTAGCTGCAGCCATGTGATTGAGTAATAGCCAATAGAATATGAGAGTTCTATTTGCCATGTCTAAATCTCGCAGGGTGTGCAATTCTCCATGCTCTTTTTTCCAGCTGGGAATATAGACCCACAAAGAGAGACTTCAGAAGACACATGTAAAGAGACCCTAAAGCTGCCACCATCCTGGTTTCTCAAGTAAGTGCATAAAACAGAGATACCCCCACTCCTACATAAACAGACCTATCTATGTGCAATAAATTTCTCTGTTTTGAGTCCTTACATGTTTAGGTATATATATTATACCAGCCTCTATTATGCTAATTATTATAAAACTTCAATAATATTTCCTCTCAAAATAAGGAAAAACACAGGATCCTACCTTTATTCACAGGAAATACACTGTAAATATAATAAATAACAAAAGGTAAGGATAAAATAACAGAAAAATATATACTAAGCAAACAATAAATAGAAATCTGGATTGATAATATTATCAGACAAAGTAGACTTCAGAATAAGAAATATTACTAGGGACAAAAAGGAACTTTACAAAATGATAAATGAGTCAGTACTCCAAGAAGAAATAGTTAAACCTATATAATAATCCTGTATGTACCTCATAAGAGAGCTACAAAAATGCATAGAACAAAAATTTATAGAACAGGAAAAGAGAAATAATCAAATTCACAAATATAAGTGGAGATAACAACTCCTCACTCAATAATAGAAAGAAATAGTGGATTGAAAACCAGCAAGGACAGTGAAGAAATGAAAAACACCAAAAGTCAAATGGATATAATACAAACTTATAGAACACACCACCCAACAATAGCAGAAAACACACAAAACAAATTATGACCATCAGAACAATTGCCAAAATAGGCCATGTTTTGAGTCATTAATCAAACCTCAACAAATTTAAAAGAATGGAAATCATAGATAAGTACGTTCTCTAACAAAACGAATTTAAAATAGCAATCAATAAAATAAATAAACCTGGAAAATTCCCAAATATTTGGAAATGTAAATAATATATATAGGGATTGGGGTTGTGGCTCAGTGGTAGAGTGTTTGCCTAGCATGTGTGAGGCCCTGGGTTCGATTCTCAACATTGCATATAAATAAAACAAAGGTCCATTGACAACTAAAAAAATATTTTAAAAAATAAAATAAAGGTCTATCAACTTCTAAAAATTTAAAAAATAATAATATATGTATATGTGTGTTTGTGTGTGTGTGTGTGTTGTGGATGAACCTTTATTTGTACATAGATTCTGTACATTTTGTTAGGTTTATATCTTGGTATTTAAGTTTCTTAGTGCTATCATATATATTACTACTTTTTAAAATTTTGAATCCAGTTCATTGTTGATATGTAGAAAAACAATGAGTTTTGCATATTAACATTATATACGGCAAACATACTAAATTCCTTTATTCTGAAAGTATATTTGTGGTTTCCTCAAGAATTCCTGTTTGACTCATGGGCTATTAAGAAGTATTTATGGGCTATTAAGAAGTATTTACTGCTATCTAAAAAAAATTGATGAAAGAAATCAAAGAAGTCCTAAAGAAATGGGGAGATAGACCATATCAGTGGATTGGCATAATCAGTATTATTAAAATGTTAATTCTAGCAAAATAATCTGTAGGTTCAGCACAATACCAATCAAATTTCTAACAGACTTTTTGGGAAGATATCAATTCATAAGATGATTCTAGTTATTATATTATTTTTAAATACTCAACAAATTTGAAAAGGAAGCACAAAGTCAAAGTACTGACATATCCTTAATACCATATAATTTCCTTTATATTACCTTCTGAATAAAGCGACACTATTAGGATGGAAAGGAATAGTTTAAAAGGATCCTGGGTAGGGGCAGGAGGTGACTACAAAGGGGCATCAGGTCTCCTATCTTACCTGTGTTGGTGATTATACAACTCTGTACCTTGGACAACACTCAAAAAATTGTATATCCAAAAGAGTGAATTTTACTGTATATAAATATAAAATTAAATATCTTCAAAGGGGAAAATGGGCAATTCATAAGAGAATAAAATCCAATTGGCTGATAAATCTATGAAAAATTCTTTAACCTTATAATACCAGGAAATGCAAATTTAAAAAACTATGAAATAACATTTCCCACTCACAAGGTTAGCCAAAGTTTCTCTGGTTAATTGGGTTAATGTCTACCACATCATGCAGTTGTGAGAACTAAGGGATGATTTGGGTATCATCAGGAAGGATAATGACTTCAAAAGTACATTCTGTGGCTCATAGGAAGTACTAAAAACTAGGAGTAGTTATTTAGTCATTTATTACCTATGGGGTCAAGCCCAGAAAGTCCTTCTAGAAGAGGTGACACTTGATTCAAATCTTAAAGGCCTTTGAAGAGTTAACAAGTTTTACAAGTGAATCAAAGGATGTTTTAGACCAAACAAACAGAATTGCGTGGAGCAGAAGCATTTAAGTACACAATCAAACTCAGGGAGCATTCATGAACAAAACCAAATATTTAATTTTTGTAGTCCTCATCTCTGACACATATTTCACTTCCAACCTTGGGTGTATCCTTTACAAAGCACAGCATAAATCAAAACACACTTTGGAGATGATGATGAATGGTTTCAAGATGAGTGGAAAGAATGATGACCTGTGGGAAGCAATAATTTATCTAGACTTGAGCAGATTGTGCAGTCAAATGCTAAAAACAGAACTGGAGGGAAATGTGGTGAACACATCTAAAGATCATCCCCTTTTTCCCAACTTTTATTTCACTGTTTTCCATAGTATCTTCATTTTCCGGACACACTCTGGAAAACTAGTCCAGTAAAAGAGCTTTATTCAAATTATAAACCTTTAGACAGGATTGATATAACTGATGAAATTAGCCTTTTGTTGGAGTTCACTGCCTGGCTGGTTGAATTATATTAGTAACCAGACTGGAAACTTGTAGGCCTGGCAATTTTGTTGTCTTAAAGGGGCAAAACTATTTGGAATAATTCTAATTCAGTAAAACTTGGCTTTTATTGCAGTCAAAAATTAATAGTGAATAGAAAATGATTAATGTGGGAGCACCACATAGCTATAAATTAACTGCAACATTTTTTCTTAGAAATAAAAGAGCTGAATGGAAAAAATAATAAAATGGCAAAAGGGCCTGTGGAATAAATCAAAATTCTATGGGCTGGGGGTGTGGCTCAGTGGTGGAGCACTTGCCTAGCACGTGTGAGGCACTGGGTTCAATCCTCAGCACCAGATAAAAATAAATAAATAAAATAAAGGTATTGTGTCCGAGTACAACTAAAAAATATTTTTTAAAATTCTATGACTACATTGTTGCAACATCATACCCAAGCTGTCTTGCTAATCATATCATGTTTGCAACTCTATATCAGAAGGGTAAGAACAGAACTACACCAACAGTAACTTTTATGCATAAAATGTTATCTTGTATTCTTCAGTCATATTTAAGCCAGAGGAGTCTTGTTTTTTTTCCAAGGCCATGTACATTGAGTCTGCAGTTGTTTCTAGGAGGCAATCATGGGACTTCTGATTGCAGAAAGAAAACAGGAACTTGTTTTTTGTACTCCAAAATGTCATTTGTCACTATCTCCGAGGAAAGAAAGCAAACCTGTAAAGGGCTGTAAACAGCTGGCTGAACCACAATAGAAGCTTTTTGGCAATCAAGAGCTAGGGGGAATATTCATGTGATATCCAAGACCACCATGTACAAGGATCTGACTTTTGCCTCCTGAAAGTTTTTCTTAGGATGTTCAAGCTGATATTGCCTTTTTAAATGTAATCCATCTTTTGATCTGCTACTACCCATTCTATTCTGGTAGAGCCTCTGATCTCTTTTCTTGCTAATAATCACATGGTATATCAAAGCAAATATTCAACAGCACAGTTCTGAAGCTGAGAAGGACAACATCTCATGACTTACCATATTTAACAAATCCTCTACCCAAAATAAAGCAAAAAAGTCACTGTCTCAAAACTAGAAGTCTAGAGCCATAGAGGATATAACCATTTATTGGACTTTTGTTTGGTTTTGTTCAGGTACCAGGGATTGAACCCAGGGTCACTTAACCACTGAGCCTCATTCCCGGCCCTTTCCTTAATAGGGTTTTGGGTTTTTCTGTTTTGTTTTGTTTGTATTGTTTGGTTTGGTTTGGTTTTTTTGAGATATGTTCTCACTAAGTTGCTTAGGGCTTCACTAAGTTGCTGAGGCTGGCTTTGAACTTGCAAGCTTTCTGTCTTAGCCTCCAGAGCTGCTGGGATTATAGGCATGAACCACCATGTCCAGCTGAACTAATTTGAATTTGGGGGGGGTTGTATACTTATATCTAATAATAAAGACATATATTCTTCTTATAAAAAGAATTTGAATAACAAATGCATCAGTGCTAAGAGATAATCAAGTAAATTCCTTTCCCTCAACACTGGTCCCCCAAGAAAAAGTATATTTTGAGACGGGGTGTCACTTAGATGCTGAGGCTGGCCTAGAACTTGCAGCCCTCCTGTGTCAGTCTCCCAAGTAGCAGGCTTATAGGTATGAGCCACAATGCCCAGATAGCAGCACTGATTTGAACCCCACTTAGAAACATCTTCACCAGCATTTAGAATTTTTTTAGCCATTAATAATACATAAATAATGAGATTTCATTATTGCTTTAATTTTTAGCCTTCAAATACTACTTCAAATTAATTCTTTTCTCTCTACCTCAAATTAATCTCCTCAACATATCATAAAAGATAACCATTTTCACAACTGGGGAGGTGTGGGTATGCAGCCTCATCTACTCTGGAGGCTGAGGTGGGAAGATCATTTGAGCCAAGAAATTTGAGACCAATCTGGGCAACATAGTGAGACTCTGCCCATACTCCTAAAATAAGCATGTTCACATTATAATCACATATTTTAAATGAAACCTCTGAGTCACATGATATTTTTCTTATACACTGCTACTAAAATTTATTAGGATTTAATGAACCATGGTTTCTTTGGTTCTTTAAGAGGCTAAGAAGTGTGGCTCAGGAGGCTGAGACAGGAGGATCAAGAGTTCCAAGCCAGCTTCAGCAACAGTGAGGTACAAAGCAACTCAGTGAGACCCTGTCTCTAAAAAAATATAAAATAGGGCTGGGGATGTGGCTCAGTGGTTGAGTATCCCTGAGTTCAACCCCTGGTACCCGCCGTCCCTCGCAAAAAAAAAAAAAAAAAAAAAAAAAAAAAAAAAGAAGCTAAGAAGTGATTATCCAGGTCCTAGGTGACTACATACTATGTTTCAATATATTTTAATTTCCACATACACATTTATATTCTCTGCAGATGTTACTGGGATATTTCTCTAAATAATGACAATTTTATAATAATAACTAGTATAGGATATCTTCTATGGGTCAAACACTACCCTAAGTGCTTCACATATATTCATTCAAGCCTCATAACATCCCCTACAAAGTACCACCCCTTTCAATGATAACTAGAATATTCTAAATTAATCTAAAAGTGATTGATTCTGTAGCTACTCCCCACAGCTTGGGGAGCTGGGGATGGAATCCAGGGCCTCCCACATGGCTAGACAAGGGCAGTACCACTGAGCCACACTCACTACAGCTTCTTGTTAATTGACACTTTGTCAAATTGCAGACCTCAACCAAACAGGCTAGCCCAAGAGAGTTGGCAGTTCCCTGAAATTGCAAGCCCATCAGAAGGAAGTGATGGAAACGTGGAGTTTGAGAGCAGCCACAACAAAGTCCAACCCAGCTTCTGAGGTTGACCAGCAAAGGTGACTTCTATGAACCTACTCTTCCATGAGAAAGAAAAATTGAAATTCTCAGGACATCAGCCTTTTCTTCAGCCCTATGGTCCCACTTCTCATTCTGGAGCTTTTAAGAACTTGATTTTCACAGGGATATATTGATTTTTGTGAGTCATTATATCACAGTTATTTTTGTACTCTAAATCAAAGTTCATTAAGTACTGAGAAAACTTTGCAGAAAAGCAATTTACTGATTCTAGTTGGATAAAGTTATGGCATAATATTTTGAGGTTTTAACTATTATTTCTCAGTGTATTTTGCCTTGACCCCCCATCTAAGCAGGGAGCTAGCTCTGTTATCATTGGTGGGTGAAAGAAGTAGGATGGCTTAGCAAACAAACAAACAAACAAAACAGAAGTATTTTGTAAGTTCAGGCAGTCAAGAAGGGTAAGCCCATAGAGGCACAGACCTTTAAAATGCTTTATGGGAGAAGACTTTTTTTCAGTCTGGAAATGGATTCTTCCAAGCTGGGTAAAAGGAGTGGAGCTGAAATATAAGGGACTCTTGAAGAGAGGAAAAGTCTTTATTTCATTCCCAACAGGTCTAGCAGGAAAGCACCAAGACCATAGAAAGCAAAGGCTGTGAAGTGCTTCTTGACAGGCAGGTTGGCATAAAGAGTTGGCAAAGTTCCTGGAGCCCCAAGAGTAGTGGAAAGCAACCCTGAATTGAAGGGCCTTGTGGACCAGAAGAGTGCACATCTCAACCTCTTAGACTCTGATTAATTAATATGCCTATCCCCTCATCGCTGTTATTCACCCCATTTTCCACAACACTCCAGAAGATCCCAAGAACATATTGCCAACCTTAAGAAGACCCTAAAGACCGGGGATAGTTTATTTTCCCCCACCAGTTACCCTACATCAAGTCTTACAAATAAGGCTCAAAGTCCAGAATATAGATGTTATACAAAGGAGTTATATTTTGCACAATAGTGTTTGAAGTCTGAGAATCATAATGCTATAACAATTTTAAGTGTTAGCTCCCCTATCCCTACTTTTTTCATGCAATGATTTACTATGATATTTTCTGCTCTGGCCAAAATGAAGAAAACCTCATCCTGATAGACAAAAATTTATTTCACACTTATTAAAAGGCACACTTAAATAGCAGTATCTTCAGACTTTGGCATTAGCTTCTAACCCCAACTAATATACACAATCAGAACTGTACAGAATTATAGCCTGACAAAAGTCAATTTCAGAATGTTTAACTTATCAGCTGGCTCTATCACGATTTGAAGTTATGATGCCAGGAAGTCTGGTTCTTTCAATTTGAAAAAAATATCACCAAGCCACACCTTTCAAAAATTTTTATTAGCATATGATTCTTTGCTGAACAAGGAAGATGGGAAATGTAGTTGCATTCACAAAGAATGTGTGGAGACTGCCAAGAAAGCAAATAATTTTTGGAAGTCACCCTTATTTGGAAATATTCTAGTTATAGAATGATGGTTGTTTAAACAAAAGCATCTACCATATCTCCTTTTGAAAACATGTACTTCCAAAATATAAGGAAAAAAGAATAAAATACTATGCTACTCAGTTCTGCTGTGATTTACTTGCAAATAGCTTAGGTTAAAAAAAAAAGAAAGATGAAGTCTGCCAAGAACTGCAAGTAGCTTCCTGTAGACATTGTGATGTAGTGGAAAAATCATAGTCTTTGGAGTTGAACAGACCTGTTTTTGCAGGCTGCCTGCACTCAACTAGTTGGGTGACCTTGGGCAAGTAACTTTATCTTCTCTATGATTCATCTATGAAAATAATTAAATTATATTAAATGAGAAGACATATGTGGAAGTGCTTATTGGAAGATATTCCCCCTCTAAGCCTCAATGGAAAAAGAGAATAGTTAGACATGGTTATTCTGATAAATAGTAATAAACAAGTACATGTCTTAGTGAGGGCACAAAACTATTTAAATGAGTTCTAAAAGGCTTTGAACAGAAAAACAACATAAAATGATACTTGGCTAAGTGCAAAATTAGGAACTGGAGTAAGAATCATTGAAATAAATTCTACCTATTTTACTTCAAATGGCTCCTTATAAAGATTTCTTTACATCACTAGTTGCTTTGTGAAATTTGGTGTATATGTGCTATGATTTGGATCTGAAATGTCCCCTAAAAGCTCATGTGTTAGGCAATGCAGCAATTGGATCATGAGGGTTCTGAACTTATCAGTGATCAATCCATTTGGTGGATTAATAATTTGAATGTACTACTGGGTACGTGGATTACTGGGTAGTAACTGTATGTAGGTGGGGTGTGGCTGAAGAAGTAGATCACTGGGGGCATGACCTTGAGGACTGTATCCATCCCTGGCCCCTTCCTGTTTTTCTCTCTGTGTCCTGACTGCCATGAGTTGAGCAGACTTCCTCTGCCACACCCTTCCACCATGATGTTTCTGCCTTAGAGCCAGCCACCTGTGGACCAAACCTCTGAAATGGTGAGCCAAGGTAAATATTTCAGATCAATGGCAAAATTACAAAGTAGCCAGCCTATCTCAAGACACTCTCACAGTTGTTCAAAAATTTTATGATGTCTTTTGTGTCCAAATTATTCCATTAAAAAAAACCTCTACTCTAATTGACTACTATAACCCAACAGCACATGAACCAAACTGAACTTACTGCATTTTTATAAATAAAATTTTATTGGAACACATATCCATTCAGCTATATACTGTTATGGCTGCTTGCACACTATAGCAGCAGAAGTGAGTAGTTTTGACAGAAACCATAGGATTCACATAAGCTAAAATATTTATTGTCTAGACTTCTACAGATAAAGCGTACCAACTCCTGCTCTAACTCCTAACAACCTGCTTACTTCCTAAAATCAAAGGCAATGTGTTTAACCTATCTGTGTGATATTTTCATTTTAAAAGATGAATATTGTTAATGTCATCTGTAGACTGCCTGAGATTTAAAAAAAAATTGAGCACAGAGAATGCATATGTACTTTGTCCATGCTTATTCTCCTTCCAAAGTAACAGAAGTCAACTATGTGGCACCCTGAATTAGAATTTTTGCCAAATTTTGAATTTGGAGTAACTTTACACTTTGCTTTATAACAAAGGCATGTGAAAGCTAATCTGCAGGTAGGTGCCTTTATTTCTTTGTCTTACTTAAACAACCCTAGTTATAGCCAAAGTGAGCTTTGGGGTAGGTCTACCAACCTCTCAGGAAATTTTCTCTGAAATAATATAGCTAAAGCATATTAGTTGTCCAACATTCTTTGTAAAGTTTTGAAAACTTTGAGAACCATAGCAAGGATATCTCTCGGAATACTGAGCAATGAACTGCAGTACTGTTGTGTTTCACAAACTTTCTTCCAAATCAGAATTGACAATTGGTCTGATACAGCCCATAGCTCTTCTCCCAAATAATGTGGTTTGAAGGGTAAGGAATCTGAATGAAGTAAAATAATGGCTGAAATAACTGGAAAAAATGAAGACTGGAATTGGAATAAAATCTCCATTCTAAGTTAATAGAAAACCTTCAAGATGAATCTAAGCTACAACAAGTAATTCACAAGCTTTAAGTTACTTATGTCAAAGGGTCTTTGATATAAGAAGCCTGAGAGAAAAAGTCAAAATGATTAGTCTGACTTCTTTTGTTCTTTGTGGACATGTTCCAAGGTAAAGTTCAAATTAATGTTAGTCTTGATTATTTTGTTTTATTATGCCTACAACAAAAATAAAACACTCTCCATATTTTTTCCAGTAACTTGCAAGTTTTAAAGTATATTTCCAAAAAAAGCCTGATAAGGGTAAACTTTATTTTTAAAATAGGATCTAAATAAATGCCAGTAAGGTTGACAGTGACACTGAGGAAGGTAAAATTCTAAATGGCAAATTAATATATCTTTAGCAACAAAGCAACATATACTGACATAGTTTCATGCATTTCACAGATCGCACTTACTTGATTCTAAATCTGGTTCTGCCATTTGGTTGCTAAAGAACTTCACTTCTCAGTTTTTCCCAGAGACAGAAAAAAAAGAATGAAAGCTATTCCTAGAAGGATATGGTGACTTGATTCTAAGTTCCAAATTGTGTTATAGGTAAATGGTTACCTTTGGGGGAAGAAAAAAGGGGTTTTTACACTAGACCCTGGGATTATTCACAAATATGCTTTGAAACTGGGATGTCAGAGCAAGACAATAAAGCAAGTCCCATTATATCTCTGTTGGGTCAGTAACTATTTTGGAGGACCCAAGTAATGGAATACCACCAAGTTAGCAGAGATGTAGTTACACTTCTATCCCACCCACAGGCTTAGGGACAGGTAGAAATGGAGTTTGAGAATGGACATGCATCCTTAAAGATAAATAAATTACTTCCAGCAAGGCACTGATGAAAGGTCTTGGACTATGTCCACTAAAGAGCGGGGAATGAAAACCAAAATCCTGAAGGAAGAGAACAGCAGCGGTGTTGACTTCCTCAGTCTGTCTGTGGCAGTGGCTCCTGTGCTCTGGACCTGTTGACAGTGGCTCTTGCATCCTGGAGGTGGGATCAGCAATGGCGGCTCCTGTGCTTGGGTGGTGGCATCTGCTGCATTCCAGCAGCTCCTGCATTCCAGCAGCTCCTTCACGGCAACTCCTGTTGCCTGGATGCAAGGGAGGTGATGGCTACAGTGACCATAGCTCCTGTGCTCTGGGGCAGGCAGCAGCGCTCCTCCTGGATCCCAGGAGCTCCAAGGCAGTGGCTCCTGCCCTGTGGACAGCTGACAGCTCTTTGCTTCCACTATCAACTGGCATCTCTTGGCTGCTTCCTTTAATGGCAGTCATCATGGCAACGGGAAGCTGGTCCCTGCTCACTCCCATAATTATTCTTGATAATTAGCCAGGGTCTGTCTCTTCCAGGAGAATGTCAGCCCCAGGAGGGCAGGGGTTGAGCCTGTCTGCTTCACTGCTGTACTTCCTTCTTCATGGTGCTCAGCAATCTCTGCTGGGTCTCCAACTCCGGGGGACAAGCCTCGAATGCATGGGTGATCACGTGGTGAGAACAGCCAGGACTGTGTTCCCTCCTGACCACTTACCCATGGGGACCACAGCCAAGCCTTGAGAAGCATCCATTAAGATTGGGTTCTGTCTTGGACGGCTCTGAGCTCTGGTGGTGGTAGCATCTGGATTCCAGTGGCTCTTGTGCTCTGGCTGTGGTGGTGACAGTTCCTGCAACCTGGAGGCCAATGGCAGTCAACGTTTCCTCGGCTCTGAACACAGAGATGCCTTCTGTGCGACACAGAAACCAGGCGATGTCTTTTGCCCACTGGCTGCATGGACAAAAGCTCGGAGTTCTGGAAGCAGGAAAGGCAGCAGTGTTGACTTCCTGGCTCTGTCTGTGGCGGTGGTGGCTTTTCATTCTCCAATGAGTCTCATCAATCTCTCTGATCAGGAGGTCGTGTGACCCAGAGTTGCAAAGCTCCTTAGAAAAGCTCTCTTGTTCCCTGGATTCAGGTTGACTCTGAAGGCAAGGGCCAAAACTGGCTTTCTTGGCCCCTTTGTTTTAATCTCAATCTTTAAGTTTGATCTTAAACATCCAGCAAGCCAGTTCCACCAGTTATAAAGTAAGAATACTGGGCTTTAATTTCAATGTCTACAACGTTGCAATTATTTACTCCCTTTTATCTAACTGGGGTTTTTTATTATCTTATCTGCTCTATAGGTGATGGCTTAGTATCTCAAACTAATTTCCCGAAGCAGTACTTCTTCGAAACATTAATCAGGCATCAGCTATAGAGCTTACAAGGAAAAATACAAAATAGAATTAACAACAGTAAAAACATATCTAGTTTGTGTAACAGTCATCCTAAATCCTGCCTGAGTTATATATTATATTTCCTATTTGATATCACAGTAATTTTACAACAAAAAACAATCTTTTGAATATAAGTTTAAATGAGCTGAAAGCTGACTTACTTTGGAGACATTCAGACTTATAGCAGGGTGGGAGGCAGAACCCCACTTCAGGTAAGACAGGGCCTTTTACAAATCTTAGATAAAGCATTCTAGTTCTGAAGTTGATCTTTTCCTCCTCTTTGAACATCATTTGACAGAGTTTACATGTATTGTTTCCTGAGTCTATGTGAATGGTAGTTAACACAATATACTACATTTAAAACAAATCAAGGAAAGGCTGAGAGTTTCTAACTTTCCTTTTGTGTGGCAAAGTGACCAAATATTTTTTTATGCTTCACAATATTAACCTTTAAACAAATCAGGCTCTCACTAACTTTGAATACATTTGCATTTAAATTTTGATCTCTGTAAAAAGTAACAAATTTAGCAGGTTCTGTTATAGAACATTAAATGATAAAAATTAAGTCCCCAAAGCCGGGCGTGGTGGCGCATGCCTGTAATCCAAGCGACTTGGGAGGCTGAGTCAGGAGGATCGTGAGTTCAAAGCCAGCCTCAGCAACTCAGTGAGGCCCTAAGCAACTCAGTGAGACCCTGTCTCTAAATAAAATACAAAATAGGGCTGGGGAGGTGACTCAGTGGCCGAGTGTCCCTGAGTTCAATCGCTGGTTCCAAAAAAAAAAAAAATTAAGTCCCCAATAAAATTTGTTATTCTTATAAATTACCAGCACAGACAAGCCTAGTTTGGAGAACATCAGCTCAACAAATCCTCTGCTCTAAAGACTTGTGCACCTGGAAGGCACAGACACATTAATATACAAAGAAGAGCAACCAAACCTAGTTTTTCAAGAAAAACCTAGGCTCTGCAACATAGCACAATACCCCACCAGTTATTTAACCACAATAGTATAAACCCCAATCTCCAAGACCAATTGCTCCAAAGAACAAAACTGAACAGATACAATGTTAAAGAGTAAATTAGTGTTTTTAAAGAATCCTTGTCATTTTAACATATTGATTACACTTTGGTTTATATCAGCCCATTAATATTTGACCTTAAGGAAAAACCTTAAACAGTTTTTAATTGACAGTCTCACATACATAGAACCCCTTAATTACACAAAAACTTGTTGGAATTTGCCCTTTACTTACACACAGACTTTCTTACCCAGAAACATTTTCTTTTTCCTTCTACTGAATATATTTTCATACCTAGAACCTTCTATTTTTCCTTTCCAATCTGCTAGGGATGTAGCTCAGATGGTAGAGTGCTTGCCTCCCAAGCACAAGGCCCTGGGTTCAATCCCCAGCACCATACACATACACACACACACACACACACACACACACGAGGCCTCTCCAGTGGCAGGACTCAGTGAGTGAATATGTTTCCTTCCTTTCTGGGGGCTTCTTTTTGTACATATTCTAAAACAACTCCTATGAATTTCTGAATTTAAATAAATCATTCCATTTTAATATCTTAGTAACCTTGTTTTAGTAGTGACACAAAGCAATTTTAAACCCTTTTTATTTATCAATCCATGAAAACACCAATAATGTTTAACCAGATGTCTCTGACACACACATTTGAGTAATTTGAGTAATTTTTATATGTGTCAAATCTAATTTACTTATTTTACTGTAAAAACCAAGATCAGACAAGTATTATCTGCCATCTCTTTCCTGCAGAAGAAAAGTATAGCCATCAACATTTTATTATTTTGACCACCTAGAGACTTGTGAGGTCCCCAGTTGAAAAACATTTTAATTTCTTTGAGTGCTCTTTATGTCAATTCGATATCACACAAGACAACACAATACACACTTAACACAAAAAGGCTCTGTAGCATTTTATCTCCATTGCAGTGTAACAGATGTTCAAAAACTCGAGTTAAATAAAAATAGGACTGATCAAAAGTCATGAGCTCAAAAATTCAAAAACAAGAGTCTTGGAAAAATTACACGGCCATTAATTATTTTAGTAAAGCATCTTACAATTTACTTTTGCTGGAGTTCAAATAAAAGACTCTTTCGTTTTTCTGACCCACACTGCTGAGCTTCAGGCACAGACCACTTAAACCTTGTAGTTTTTGCAGCTTCAAAAACCCAAAATGTTATCTGACTGATACTGGGAATCAGCAATTTCTTCATATTTTTCCACCTTGCTAGTGCCAAATACCCTTATAAGGCTTAATGGACAAAAGTGCTCTGACCCAAAATGTGATACCAGCTTGACCTTTATGTACTTGATGAACATCTTTACCTATTTTGCAACCTCTGTTCATCTAAAGGGAAACTCTGGACATTCTGCTCATCTCTACCATGGAAAGTACCCAGCTTAATCCATTTATTTGTGGGATATCTGTCACTGATAGAAACCAAAAAGTCTTTCAATAACAAACCAAATTTTAGTACTGCAAGGATTCCACATATAACACAGTAAACTGAGCAGCAGCTGGAATCTAAGACAAAAAAGTAGGAAATGGCTTTGGCAGAGTTACCTAACAGAAACTCCGTAGTCAGTGACACATTCTTGGAAGTCCTGAAAATGATAAAAAAAAAATCAACAGAACAGTGGGGCATACCCAGGGGGCCGGCAGTGGAGGCGATGCTGGACGAGAGTTGAGCCTTTCCCGTGAATCGCCCCAGCCATGGCAGGCGTTGCTGGGTCCTGCTGTGCCTGGGTGCTGTGCTGTGAGGTGGGCAGGTGGCAGCGACGGCAGCAGCGGCGACACAACCCCCAACTCCCGGCAGGCAACATCATGGTGTCCCACAACTTGCCGCTGGGACATGCATCCCCAGGGTGCGGCCAACTCGTTTGGCTTCCCACGGCAGGAGCCCCACCCCAGCGGGGCAGGCACGGGCGACCACAGCCATCTTGAACGGGCAGACTCAGGGCTGCGAGGTGCGAGGCAACCCACCGGAGGGCAGTGGGGCAGCCATGCCCAGGAAAAGACATGGGGGCGCAGCTCAGTGGGAGCAGCGCCTCCCCAGCATCCTCTTCTCTCCCCGCCAGGTGCACACCACAGCCTAACAACCCCACGACAGCATTCTCGCCCCCCTCTCCTCCCTGGCCTCCACTTGCAGGTGGAGGCGGGTGGGGGGGGGGTCTCCGAGGCACCGGCCAGTGGTTTGCCAGCCTTCAGCCCCTGGGCATGGGTGGTCCCTCCCCCGCCCTCCCCCCCCCCCGTCCGCCCAGACCAGACTAACAAGACAAATACAGACAGACAATGGCCAACCAGATTAGGCCCCATGCGGCCTACCAGACTGGGCCCACACAGAGTTCCTACCGGACTCCACACAGAGGCCTACTGGACTAGGCTCAAGCCACACGCGACGGCTGAGCGGACCCAGCCCCAGGCAGCGGCTATGCTGGCAGCCAGCCACGTGGCGGCCAAGCGGGCCCGGCCCCAGGCCCACACCCAGAGGCCAAGCAGACCAGGCCCACCAGACTGGACCCCATGAGGGGGTCCACCAGACTAGGCCTCACGGGAGGCCTACCAGGGGACAGGAGTGACGTCTCACCCTGACCTGGGACTGGTATAAACGACTGCATCCAGTCTAACCACATCCACCAGATACAGATAGCCAACTCACCGAAACAGACAGGATACCAGGTGGCTTCGTCCAGAAGAGCGTCCTGAAGATGGACTGGAGTTCCCCCAAGAATGAGGCTGAGGCACGTCTCTCAGGAGCTCCCCTCTATAAGGATCTCTTTCTTCCCTGCCATGTCTTTATTTAAGATGGCGCCGGCAGAGGTTCTCTTCCTGGTTGTTCCGCTGCTCCACCCTGCTAATGGCGTGAACCTTAGACCAATGACCGAGCTACACGGTGGCGGTTAACGCAGGGAACCAATAGCTTGCCGCCCCACCACTTACCAACAACCCGCCCCTCACGGAAATCCCCTACTGCACCCTACATAACCCTGGTGATTGTTCAGTAAAACGGAACTTCTCCAACGGTGTGTCTTGCATCTTAATGTCGATTTCTTTCACACTCTACTCAGGGTAGGGCTCCCAGGCAACCATCACAAGAGGTCAATTTAGGTGTGAGGGCTTGGAGAAATCAAATCTAGGTGGGACCCCCAAATATTGTACCTGATAAAGATAAGGTCATCCAAGCCATTCACATAAAGCCAAAAGAAGCCTTTATTTTAGCTGGCCAGCAACGACCACCCTTACACCTAAAAAGTGGTGTGCTGGGGAATTGTGCGTTCTTTTGTTGCCAACATTTATAGGGCTCGGGAAGGGATTAGGGTGGAACTATAGGAAGGGGAGGGTTTAGGGTGGGGCTGACTCTCTCTCTCCTAATGGCACTCAAGAATCTTTTGGAGGAATATAACACAACAAACATATGAAAAAATGTTCAACATCTCTAGCAACCAGGGAAATACAAATCAAAACTACACTAAAATTTCATCTCAATCCAGTCAGAATGACAATGATCAAGAATACAAATAATAATAAATGCTGGCCAGGTTGTGGGGGAAAAGATGCACTTGTACATTGTTGGTGGGACTGCAGACTAGTACAACCACTCTGGAAATCAGTATGGAGATTCCTCAAGAAACTAGGGATGGAACCACCATATGACTGAGCTACCCCACTCCTGGGTATTTTGCCAAAAGATCTAAAATTGGCATACTACAGTGATACAGCCACATCAATATTTATAGCAGCACAATTCACAATAGCTAAATTACAAAATCAACCCAGATGTCCCTCAATGGATGAATGGATTAAGAAATTGTGAGATACACACACACACACACACACACACACAATGGAGTTCTACTCAGCCATTTAAAAAAGATTGAAATTATGAAATTATGGCATTTGCCAGTAAATGAATGGAAATGGAGACTATCATGCTAAGTGAAATTAGCCAAACTCAGAAACTCAAAGGTCAAATGTTTTCTCTCATATGCATAAGCTAGAGTAAAATAAAGAAAAGGGGGAGGGAAGGATAGGAAAATATAAAGAACCAATCAAACACAAATTAATAGATGAGTGAAAGGATGTCAAGTAGAGTAGAGAAAGGAGAATGGGAGAGAGGAGGGAGGACAGGAGGGAAAAGGGGGGATCATGAACTGAAATAGATTTCCATGCATGTATGAGTTTGTTGGGATGAACCCAACTACTATGTATAACTATAAAGCTCTAATAAAAAATAAGTGAAGAAAGAAAGAAAAGAAAACTAAGATCAGTGTAGCATATGTTTTACATGCAAATTGCTCTACCACAATGAAAACTGAAAAATAAGGTATTATGTGCTTACATAAAATTTCAGGGCTGAGGGCTGGGGATATAGCTCAGTTGGTAGAGTGTTTGCCTAGAATGCTTAAGGCCCAGGGTTCAATCCCCAGTACCACATATACACATTTCTTCAGAAAAATTAAACAGCTTAATTGAATTAAGGCATTCTGAAATATCAGAGGAAAATATATATATATTTTTATATATATATTTAGTTTCAAATAAGACATACCCTATGTGAAGATATCATTGCATCACCAAAACTATTTTTTTTACCTCCAACATTTTCAAACCCCTTCAAAACAAGGAAGAAATACTTCACATTTCAGAACCAGTTATTCTTGAAAATTATGAAAATTATTTTTCGGTTGATTGTGGAATGGCCTAATTGACATAAGTTACCATGTAACATAAGATGGAAAAAGAGGTTCACACTTAAATGCTCTATTTATAACTGTATTTAATTTTAAATGTGAGATGAAAGATGGAAGAGATATGTCATGAGTTTTCTCAAATTCCCATATTATTTTTTATCTGTAAATATCTGAGTTACAGGACTGGATTAAACCTTTTAGAGGCACTAAACCAAGCAAAGACTACAATACCTCCATTTTATATATGATTTTAAATTAAAAAGATACATTGCACCTCGCAGAACAGTACACCAAAAAAAGTCAAACATACAATAATTTTTAAAAGAAATTAATGACATACTATCAACTAAATAAACAGAAATCTAAGATACTTTTGCCTTTTCCCATACTGATTGTCTCAATGCCTTGCATGAAATAATAAACACCAAATTCTCCCACACTCCCAGACTGTGTCCTTAGGTTAGCAAGCATGTACTTTAGTCTCTATTGGCTACATCGGCACTGTATAAGCAGATATCCACATTGCCTCCTCCAGCTTTGGAATCTGAAGGACAAAATTTCTATAGAGCATTTCAGGGCTGAGGAGAGGCCCAAAATAAGTTTGCCTTCAGTAGAAATGTGAAGGATACAGATATCATAGTAGCTATCAGTAAAGTCCACCTATAGATCCAAAGAAGCCACTGCTGCATAGGATGAGAGGCACACTGGAGCAATCTGACCCTATTGACTTGTACTCTTCACCATGTAGCCAATCTTCATGGCTCTTGTTCACAAGAAATGAACAGCTTAACTGGATTGAGGCATTCTGAAATGTCAGGGGAATAACATCTGTAGGAATTGGTTTATGTAACTAAAATATATTCTTTTGCTGCCAAGCCAAAAATTTGACATAACACTGTTGAGTGAGCTGGGGCTGTAGCTCAGAGGTAGAGCATGTGCTTAGCATGCATGAGGCCTGGGGTCCAATCTCCAGCACCAAAAATAAGTATATTTTGAAGTTTTGTTTAGGTGTAGCTTGGTTTTATAATACCAAACTCTTTTTAGGGAATGGTCTAGATCAGGAAAAAATACTCATGCATGTGTCAGATCTCTCACAGAGGACCAGGTGCGTGGATGGCAAATACCAGATGGAAAAGGCAAGAAAGCAAAAGCAGAGCTTGAAAGGCACTCTATTTAGGAAAGAACTGATCAACAGGGAGGAGGTGGAAGCAAAGTTCATGTTATGGGGCCTGATTAATTTCTCTGTTGTGGAGGCTGGATGCATGAGACAGATTCTTCCAGAAACTTTCAAATATGGAAGGTTGAACAGTTCAGGAACAACAGAGCCAAGTGCCACAAAATACATGAAGCAGTATAATCTTCTTTCTAGGATACTTAAGCTTATAATGTGGGGTGAAGTTGGAGATGCAGAAGTTTTGAATATTAGTCAGACTATTAGAAGTAAACTCAATAATCAGAAGGTGGAAACATCCCAAATATACAGCAAAAAAAAAAAAAGAATTTTAAAATGATGGTATATACATACAATTTAATATGATTCAGGCATAAAAAAGGAATAAAGTACCTATTCATGCTACCATATGGATGAACCTGGAAAATGTGATGGTCATTGAAAGAATTCAAACACAAAAGATTACCCGTTATATAATTCTACTTGTATGAAATGTTCAGAAAAGGCAAATTTGTACAGAAACCAGATTAGTGGTTGCCAGGGGCTGGAGGAGAGGAATTGGTGCATGATTAATGAGGGTGGCATTTCCTTTCCAGGTGATGACAAAGTTCTGGAACTAGATAGTGGCAGGGGGTACACATTATTGTGAACCACTGAAATATGAACTTTAAAATCATTAATTTTATGTGAATTTCACCTCAGCATAAAATTGTAAGTGTTTATCAAGTCACAGGGTTCTCTAACTTTCAATATTCAAGGTTACTCAATTCTCTTTAAGTATGAATTACATTAAAATCAGAAAATAATAATATTTAAGGATGAATGAGAATAATAGCTAATTATTTTTAAATCTTCCTACCTATGTATGTCTTAACTTACTTATATGTTTAATGAAGAATATATTTTTTAAATGAAAATGTATAATCAGAGTTTATATTCAAAATATTTAACACCTTGTGCAGCATGAACACTAACAAATCAGATAGGAGGCCACCTGTCAATAATTGGTGGAAAAGTGTTCCGCTCACTTTACTGCTATCTCTGATAAACAGAATAATGGGAAGTTGAGTTGAGCAAACAATGAAGCCATAACCGTCAGATCGAATCTGGGCGGCTGTGGGGGAGGGAGCAAAGTCACCTAGCAACACACTGTGCCAGAAGTGACCAATGAGGCAGACCTGCTGACCCTGACGTCCACCTTGGGTCCACCTTTTCCTGGGCAGGACCCCTGACCCCTTTCCTCTGTAGAAAAACCCTGAGCAGCGAAGGCCACGTGCGATTTCTTCTGGCTCTCCCACCCCGACTTTCACCCCGGGGAGCTGGAGATTTCGCCCGGGGACACAGACTCCAATAAATCTCAAGCCACTACTTTTGTCTGACTCTGGTGAACTTGCCTGGTGAGCTTACTCCTTTTGGCCACCCACCACCTTTTTCGAGCTTTACATTTGGTGCCAGAAACCCAGGAGAGAGCGTTTGGACTTCCCCCACTTGCAGCTGAGGTCCACTCTCTCCTCCAAAAGAACCAGAACTGGGGTAAGTGGTCTTTTTTCTACTGTCTTCCAGCACTCTCCCATTACCAGTCTGTCCGTAAGTCGCGCACGCACCACAGACCCCCCGCCATTTGGGCACGGAAGCCTGGGAGACGTCCCAGACTCCGCTAGCCCCCCATTTTCTCCGTTCTGGACCCCCATGGACCAAGAGATGTCCTGATCCATGGTTGGTCCATTCTGTTTTTCGGGTGAACCATGACTGGAGGAGGACGCTCATCTTGTTCGTGTTCACTCCCGGAGTAAGGCTGGAAGGCTGTAGAAAACACTGACCTTTTGGGTGCCGATACCGTAATTTCACTAAATGGCCACCAGAGGAAATAACCAATTTATCATGCCGCTAAACAGACATGTGGAGCCTTGATTTTATTGAAATCTTCGTCCCACCACTGCCTCTCATTTTTCTGTCTGCTTCCCTACTTAAACCCCTGCTTTCTTTTCCTTCACGTTTTCAGACCCACCGGAAATGCTCTCTGCTCCTGCCCCTCGGCTTCCGCCGAAACCACGGCCACTGCAGGCCCGCCCCTTCCCCCTGCCACCTCCTCTGACTCCTCCTCTGTCTCCTCCCTCTCTCCACCCACTCTGCCGACCTGCGCCAGACTGGCTATTGCCTGCCAACGCTGCAGCAGCCACGCGACCAGCGCTTCAGAGAAGCACTCTCCCTCCAGTGCACCATCCCTCGCTCGCAGGCTCACCACCGATGCAGCAGCCGAGCCCCCGCCGACACCCAACACCCAACCAGCCAGATGCGGCAATAGACCCTGGCTCTATCGCCTGGGAACCACACATGCACTGTGCACTCAGGTTCAGCTTCTCCGTGCCCCCACCCCCGCCAAACCCCGCCCACAGGGCCCAGCCTCGAACACTCTCTTACAAGCTGCTCCTCTTCCACTGTCCCTTTAGCCTTTAATCACCACTGCCTAATTCCAAATATGCTTTCTTAATTCCTCACTCACTTTCATCTTTCTCTACTGACTCCTCTACTTACATTAAGTGAGGGAAATTACCCCAAATCCAGAAAAATGGCCTTTAAAGTCAAAATGCCTGAGAGGCAGACTTATTTACAGAAAAAGGTAACACTCCAGTCCAGTCCCTGGTAGTTAACCTGTGGCCTGCTGCTCCAGCAAGAAATCCAAAGGAGGACCAGCTGTCCTCTCCACCAGGGGCAAGCCATGGCCCCAACCAAGTCGTCTCCACAAGCAAACAAGCAGGACACACTGGAAGAGTGACTACCCTATGACTGGCCCCTCCCTAGTGCCTCTACACAGGGGTGTGACCAGCCAGGTGGTCCCTTCCCCTCAACTGCTGGGATTCGAAGAAGACTGAAGAAGCCTGGACTTGAGGATCACTGAGCCCAGGGCACGCTCCAGGTAACCTTATGGACACAGGAGGTACCTATTCTGTTTTGCCTGCCCACTCTGGGCCTTTGTTTCCTTCCCAGGTTTCGGTTATGGGAATTGATGGAAACCCTCCTTTCCAAACAGAACAGCTAAGTTAGCCTGTGCCCTGGAGGGGCACATTCTTTCACACACTCTTTCCTGGTTATTCCTTACTGTCCAGTCCCCCTCCTAGGCAGAGATGTTCTCCAACTTCTGGGAGCCACCCTACAACTTCTTCCCAAGCGTACTCACCTTCTTCTACCTCTGTTTCTTACATGTAAACTGTGTAAGATGATGTTCAAAGAGGAGGCAAATGCATTCCTTATAGTTCCTCTTCACCCTGACTCCTGTTACCTCTTTGTCTTTTCATGGGAGTATCCTACATCCTTTAGGTCTTGACAGCTGACAATGAACAGTTTTTCCAAAGGAAAACTAGCAGATTGATTTCACCCATATGCCCAGATGCAAGAAAGCTCTGTTACTTACTTACCTTGGTTGATACTTTTTCAGGCTGAATAGAAACCTTCCCTACCCCCAGGGAAACTGCTGACATCGCCTCTGCCCTCATTCAGCAGATTATTCCCAAATTCAGACTCCCTGCATCCATCCAGTCAGACAACGGTTCAGGCGTCACCTCTCAGACTGTTCAACTAGTCTCCAGAAGCCTCAACATCAGCTGAAGACTCCATATTCCCTACCGACCTCAATCCTCAATGGTATAACACAGGGACAACAGCCAACGTCCTGTGGCTTCACTTAGAATCTAAAAGTTTATATTCAGGTGGTTCTTCAGGCTCACCTAACCATCCAGGAGCAGGAAATGGAGATCCAACGCCAGATCAACGCAGTTACTCACCCTAATGCTAATCCTTTCTCAGGTCTTACTCTGATACATCAAGGTCTTTGACTTCTCAATCTCTCCAGAGTTAATAATATCTCAGATTGTTTTCTTTGTGCAGGTTTGGACTGGACCCTGCTAACAGCCATTCCTATGAGTACCCCCCTTAATACTTCCTCAAAGCCTCAAAGGATGCCCTCTTCACCTTTGGAGGGAGTCCCCCTTCTTACAACCCCTCAGAGAACTTTGCATACTGTTACCTTTCTCTAACTCAGTGCCTTGCAACTAAACCATACAGGTCTCTTCTCCCACGTTTGCTCCTCCAGGATTCTTCTTCTGGTGTAATGGTACTCTGACAAAAAATTAGATCCCAATATGCCCTTGGCTTTCTGTGTGCCCTCCACTTCAGTTCCTCAAGTGACTCTGTATAGTGAAGCTGAATTAATCTGGCCTGTTCAAACCCTGGTATCCCTACAGGGACAAATAACATCTGTTGCCCAAGTTTCCTTTCAGAACCACTGAGCACTATATCTTCTGACAGTGAACAAAGGAGAAACATATCTATTCCTAGAGGAGGAATACTACTAGTACATCAACAAAACCAGACTGAGAAACTGGACTCATTGAGAAAACTCTCCTGCATCTGAGTTTGCCCAGAGCTGCAAGAGTAAGGTTGCCAGAATGACATACAACCAAATGCTCCTGTACCCTTACAGCCACCTCCCCACCAACCCAGACCCCGAAAACTTTTTTTTCCCACGATGCCCCCAACCATGCAGGAAGTAGCCAGACAGACTCCGGTGCCCTATATCACCAAAAAGGTCAGAATGTCAGATCGAATCTGGGCGGCTGCAGGGGGAGGGAGCAAAGTCACCTAGCAACACACTGTGCCAGAAGTGACCAATGAGGCAGACCTGCTGACCCTGACGTCTGCCTTGGGTCCACCTTTTCCTGGGCAGGACCCCTGACCCCTTTCCTCTGTATAAGAACCCTGAGCAGCCAAGGCTACGTGCGATTACTTCTGGCTCTCCCGCCCCAACTTTCACGGGGGGCTGGAGATTTTGCCCGGGACACAGACTCCAATAAATCTCAAGCCACTACTTTTGACTGACTCTGGTGAACCCGCCTGGCGAGCTTACTCCTTTTGGCCACCCGCCGCCTTTTGCAAGCTTTACAATAATCAAGGAACTACCATCTTCCATATGACAATACCTCTAATTTGCACACCTTGTACTCCAAATAAAATGAACATCTTCAGAGACTGGTGTTGAAAGTTAGGTTATGTATTGCTATTATGTGTTGTGGACTGAATGCTCATATCCTACCCCACTGCCAAATTTATATGTTTAAGTTCAAAGTCTTAATGTGATAGTACTTGGAGATGGGGGCCTTTGGGAATTACTTAGGGTTAGGTGAGGTCATGAAGGTGAAATTCTCATAGTAGGATGAGTGTCCTTATGAAAAGAGACGTCAGAGATCTCACCCTTTTCCTGCACATTAACACAAAGATGTCACGTGAGAACACAGCAAGATGACTGCTTCTTAAAGTCAACAAAAGGGACCTCAGAAAGAACCCTAACTTACTGGTACCATGATCTTGGACTATCAGTCCCCAGAACTGTGAGAAATACATTTCTGTTATTTAAGTCAACCAGCCTATGATATTTTATATGGCAGTCTTAGCAAACTAAGAATCAAAGATCCCAGTTTTTAAACTAGTCTAACCTATGTGGTCTTTTTATTCCTTCAGGGGAGTGTTTGTTTTTATTGTTGTTTTTATACTGGGTATTGAACCCAGGGGTGCTTTACCACTGAGCTATACCCCCAGCCCTTTTTTAAAAAATTTTTGAGTTGTAGATGGACAGAATGCCTTTATTCGTTTATTTTATGTGTTGCTGAGGATTGAACCCAGTGCCTCATACGTGCTAGGCAAGTGCTATGACACTGAACTAAAACCCCAGGCCTCCCCAGCCCTTTTTATTGTTTATTTTGAAACAGGGTCTCATTAAATTGCTGAAGTAGGCCTCTAACTTTCAATCTTTCCTACCTCAGTTTCCCCGATTTACTAGAATTACAAGTGTTCACCACTGCACCCAGCTATATTCCTTGTTTTGGATGAAGTCAAAGAAGGATATATATGTGTGTGTGTGTGTGTGTGTGTGTGTGTGTGTGTCTCCCATTCTGAAGTTCTTTTCCAACATTATGAGGGTCCTTTTCTACATGACTTTTAGTTATTTCAAATAATAAATACCTTAATATGGTAAAAGGATAACAGTAACATTCATCAAAAGAATGACAATTAAGCAAGTGATTTTTAACATTCCATGTTTTTGAAATTCTAAGTGAACATGTACATATTTGCTACTAATATATAAATAATATAGGGGCTTGATTTTCATCACTAAAGTAGGTTAGAAACATTGAGGGGTTTATTTTTCTAGTAAATTAATTTGAAGAAGCTTACCTGAACCTTTCTAACATTTTCATGAATATTTCATTGCTTGTCTTGAATGTCTAAATGACCTAGTGTTTTTCCTGCATCATCTGTAACAGGGAAAATCATTAGGCTGTATGTCATCCCCACATTCTATTGTGAAATTCAATCAACAAATGCCAAGGAAGGATATCTGCAGATCTTTGCCTGTAGAGAAAATGTAAGAATATGCCACATAGGGCTGAAGCCATAGGTCTGGTGTATTTTTTTGTATCTTTTCTTCTATTCTTGCACCTGTCTCAGATAAAATATTTTATGCCTTGATTCCAATGGTTAAAACTTTCATCCAGATGAACAGACTTATAGTAATCTAACAAGTTCCATTTCATTTCACCTATATAGCATGAAATAAGTTGCCATGAAGTGAAATAGTAGTGCGGGGTGGTGCATACCTGTAATTCCAGCAACTCGGGTGGCTGAAGCAGGACAACTGCAAGTTTGAGGCCAACCTCAACAATTTAGGAAGACCCTGTCTCAAAATAAAAACTAAAAAGAGCTGGGGATGTAACTCAGTGGTAAAGTATCCCTGGGTTCAATCCCCAGTACAATACAAGTAAAAATAAAACAAAGAGGACTGAGGTATAGTTCAGTGGGAAAGCACTTACCTAATATGTATAAGGCCCTGGGATCCATTCCCAGCACTGCAAAAAAGAAATAAAATTTTTTTGAAAAACAAATCTTTATCCTTGTTTTATCTCCTACCTTTTAAGAGCCAATTCTCCCTTTGTAAGGAGGAGGGCAACATTTTAGCCCAAATCTGTGGAAGGTAGGCTTGCTATTTTTAGAATAATGTTATTTTCATATAGACTTTTGAAATTATCCCCCATCTAAAGTACCCTAAAATGAATATTTTCTTTTCTAATGAACTTTTAGATACCATTCATTTTATGTTTTATATTAGTCACATATTACATTATAATAGCAAATATAGTCAAATGGCTCATAGACTCTCAACCCAAAGCAGCAGCCAATGAAATGTTAATACCTGTGGAGAAGGCCACATAGAAAATTAAGTTAAATTAAAGGATCCAATTAAATGAAATGACTGCAGATACAGGATAATACACAAAAATAAAACCAAAAGATTAGTGGATTATGGTGCTCACTGAAATTCATGAATTCAGAAGAACATTTACACTTGCATTTGGATTTCCCACAAACCGTTCATATTGTATGGCTTTTAGTTAGCACACTTATCTTCATGGACATGATTATAAGCATATTATTCTGTTTTGGAACTATAAATTATTATAAAAATAAAAAGAAAGATTATACAAATGGCAACTTGTGTGTGTGTGGTACTGGGGATTGAACCCAGGAGTGGTCTACCACTGAGCTACATCCCCAGACCTTTTTATTTTTGATTTTGAAACAGGGTTTCACTAAGTTACTGGCTTCAAGACTGGCCTCAAATTTATGGTCTTCCTGCCTCAGTCTCCTGAGTTGCTGGGATTATATGGGTGTACCAGCATTCCTGGCTACAAATGATTTTTTTAAAGGGTACTTTTACATACAGCATCTCTTTCCTCTGGAAGATGTTTTGAGTAATGGAAGGGGCACAGGCTTTGGACTCATGGAGAAGCAATTTCATGTCTCTATTCCCGTTTCTTCATCTGTAAAATGAGGACTATCAAGGCATCTCTCTTTTAGAGCTATTGATAGTGGAATGTGTAAATGAACATATATAAAATGCTTGGTGCATAGTAAGCACCAAATAAACATTCTCTTCCAGTGCTTCCATTATGAGTAAAGTCAACTTCATTCTTTCAGAAGCATCACTGAAGAATCTCAATAGTTCTGTGTTCTTGCGGTGCTGGGGATTGAACTCAGGGCCTTGTGCTAGCAAGGCAGGCACTCCACCAACTGAGCTATATCCCCACGCCCGAGTTTTGTGTTCTTTTACTGTATTTCCTATGTTTTCTATGCTTCTCCCTGCAACACTCCTTTTATTACTCTTATTCACCCTCTTGCTTCTTTTTAAGGTATTATTTCTATACTAGTTTGAATTACCAGTGGCATTTTTACCCTGAAGGCCTGCTGCTGCCTTTCTAGTCCACCTTTCTCTTCATCCCCTTTCTCATTATCTCTAGTCTTTCATCTGCTTTCACTCAAACCTTGATTCTTCTGGGAGTTGTAGCCTCTGAGACATGTTTGGGTTTGATAGATTGTTGTTCAGCAGCTAAAACCCTTCTTAGGAAAGATAATATATAAATGAGGTGAGGATAGTACATTACTTTAGTGACTTCACTGGATTTCTTTTTAATACACACACCAGAACTTGTATGTTCAAATAAGTGTCACTGTCAAAGTCACTGGGAAACTTTTATGAATGACATGGGTCTCAGGCAGCAAGTGTATTATGCTTGTTGTGTACTCCAAGTCAGCAATAACTTTTCAACTTTTACTCTCCTTGCCCCATGGTCTCACTTTCCAAATTGTCCATTTCACTGTTCAATTCTGTAAGCACCCCCTCAAATAGCTTCCTCTTGCTTCATCTGACTCAATTGGAAAAACTCTGACGCTAGTTATATCTAACTTTCTGCCTATTCCACACCTGTACCCTTGTTGCTGAATGTAGAGGGAGAAAGAAAAAAAAACCACACAACTTCCAACTTCAAATAATCTTTAATGCTTTTCAGAATCATATTATTTGCCTAGTCCATTCATTCTCCTACTCTCATAAATTACTATTTCCATTTTGGCGGATGCACCAGGGATTGAACCCAGGGGCACTCCACCACTGAGCCACATCTCCAGCCCTATTTTGTATTTTATTTAGAGACAGGATCTCACTGAGTTGCTTAGGGCCTTGCTAAGTTGCTGATACTGGCTTTGAACTTGTGATCCTCATGCCTCAGCCTCCTGAGCAGCTGGGATTACAGGCATGTGCCATTGCACCCAGCATAAATTACTATTTCGCACTTCTGTCCTCGGATTTCCAACCTTTTCTCCTCCCATCATCACACTCACCGGAGAGAAAATAGAAACTAAAAAAGAACTTCCACATTCTCCCACCAACACATCTATGAGACTACCAGCTTCTGTGCCTGTATGTGGAAGTGTGTCCATATTCCTCTTTATGCCCATGTTCCTAACTAATGCCAACCCCCACCCCTGTCTACCAGATCCCAACTCCACTCACCTACTCAAGAACATCACTCCAGCAATTCACCAATTCTCTCCTGCATCATCCACTTCCCACTTTCTATTGAATCATTATCATCAGCATTTTTAAAACACTGTCAATTCTCCCATCTGAAAATTTTCCTTATCCCACTTATTCCCCCCCACACACATTTTTGTTCTTTATAACAAAACCAAAAAAAAAACTAACCATACTTCCATTTTCTGTTAAACCCCAACAGTGAGGTTTTCATCCCCATCATTCCACTGAAATTACTCTATTCAAGATCACCAATGGCCTTCACATTGATAAACCTGATGCTCAAATGTATTTGTTTTAATAGTAGTCACTGTTAAACTTGATCACTCCCTCCTGGCTTGACCTCCAGGATACCAGACTCTTCTATCTCATTGGCCTTTCATGATTAGTATCTTTTGCTGATTTCTCATGCTAACCCAACTTCTAGAGTGCCCCAGGGCTCAATCCTCTTCTTTATCTTATTCTCTTCTTTATCTATTGAACCCTAGGGCACACTTTAGTAATCTCATCCATTCTTCAAATGTTATCTGCATACTGATGATATCCAAATATATCATTCACTTATCCAAGATCTCCAGGCTCATATACCCAATTTTTTACCAAACATCTCTACTTGGATGCGGCATAGGTTTTATGTCCTAAACAAATCCTGAATCAACTTCTTGATACTGACATTCAAACTTGTTTCCACATCCTTTTCTTTTTCCCAATAAAGAGCAACTCTATCCTTCCAGGCTAAAAGTCTGAAATTCATCCTTACTTTTCTCTTTTCCCCATTACTTATAATTATAAGTTCTGTCAACAATACTTCCAAAACATATCCAGAATGCAACTCCTTCTCACCACCTCCACTGCCACTATCTTGGTCTAAACTGTTAGCATTTTTGCATAGATTACAATATTCTCCTAATTGGTCTCCTTGCTTCCACTTTTGCTTACCTACCCACAGAGTCTACTCTCAACATGGCAGCCAGAGTGATCCTGTCAAACCTAAATTAGATCACATAAACCCTTTTCTCAAGAACTGTATTTCTCAGAATGAAATGCACTATTGTTATAATGGCCCTTAGGGCCCTACCAGGTCTGATTCTCTGTTTCTTCTGTGAACTCATCTCCAATCACTCACCACCTTGCAACTTCAGGCCAGCCACACTGACCTCTTATTTCTGAAACCCTAGTCACTTTCCTACCTCAGAGCCTATTTACCTGCTGTTCTCTGTACTTTTAATATTCTCCCACAGACATCCACATGACTCCCTCCCTCCCTTCTTTCAAATCTTGCAATGCAACATTCTCTGACCATCCTGTCTAAAGTTAAAATCCCACTACCACCACCATTCAAATCACATACCTTCTGAATTATTTTTTCTTTATTACCACTTAACATATATTTTACTTATTTATATTCTTTAGTGTTTGCTCTTCCATCTAGAATGTAAGTTCATGAGATATGACCTGATTTGATCATTTTTATATTTGCAGAATGTAGAACATGAGCAATAGAGTAGGTGCTTAGTACATTTTGATAAATAAATGATTTAAGGTTTAAAAACCCCTAGCAGACAACTCCTCATGTTCTGAAATACGGAATACTTATCTGAGATTCTACAAACAGCAGTGCTCTTTATTTCTTTATTATTTTTAATTTTTTTGCAGTGCCAGGAATCAAACCCAGGGTCTCATGCATGCTGGCAAAAGTTCTACCACTGAGATACACCCCCAGTCCCTCTGTTGTGGAAACAAGACAACACTCAAAAAGTAGGAGAAACCAAGCTTCATTTTACACCAGCAGGCCCAGAGGAGATCAGCACTCCAAAATTCTGAGCCCTGATCCACAGTTTCTCACAATATTTATACGTTATTTGACGTCATTTTAGACCCATCCTATCATTGGGACTTTTTCCTCATTTTTTTTTAATTCCTAATCTGTGCGGCTGAAGGCCTTGCGCGGGGTCTCTCACATAAAGCATGCTCAGAACAGATAAGAAACAGCTCTTTTCAGAGACATCTATTACATTTCAGGAGGGAGTAGTCAGACTTAGGGCAGTTATTGACAATGCAAAAGGTAGGGACCCATGGTTAATTAGGCTTCCCTGAGAAAGACTGAGAGAAGGGAGGGGAACTGACCCCTTCCCCAGGCACTGGACTCTTACCATAATTTCATTTCACAACTAGGTCTGGTTTTACCATCACACCTTACCTTGATTCTTTTTTTTTTTTTTGATACCAAGGCATTCAACCACTGAACCATATCCCCAACCCCATTTTATATTTTATTTAGAGACAGAGTCTCACTGAGTTGCTTAGCACCTTGTAATTGCTGAGGCTGGCTTTGAACTTGGGATCCTCCTGCCTTAGCCTCTCTAGCCACTGGGATTCTCAACTTGATTCTTTAACCCTATATATCACTGTAGTTCAATGCTCCAGGGAAAAGTATCCCAAAATTGCAGTGTTAACACCACCAAGAAAGTACAAAGAAAACCCATAGAGTGGGAGAAAATATTTGCAAACCATACACCTGATAAGAAATTGTATTTAGAATATATAGCGGACTTTATAACTAACAAAAAGGCCAATGGCACAATTTAAAAAAATAGCAAAATATCTGAATTCACATTTCTCTAAATAGGATATATATACGGCCAATAAGCATGTGGTAAGCTGTTCCATATCATTTGTCATTAGGGAAATACAAATAAAAACCAGAATGACTTTTTATGGCAGTGAAACACTTCATATGATACTATAATGGTGGATGCATGCTATTATACATTTTTAAAAACTCATGAAATGTAAAACACCAAGAGTGAAACTTCATCTAAATTGTGGACCCGAATTAATAATGACATATCAATAGTGGTTCACTAATTGTAATGAATGTACCACATTAATGCAAGAACTAAATTATAAGGAAAACTGTGCATGTGCAGGGGGTCATGTATGGGAACACTGTACAATCTGCTTAGTGTTTCTGCTTCACGCCCAATAGGACAGCTGTAATCAAAAAGAAAGATAACAGGTGTAAGTGAGGGCGTAAAGAAATTGGATTCCTCAATTATTGGTGCTAAGAATGTATAATGGTGCAGCTGCTTTGGAAAACAGTTTGACAGTTCCTCATAAGATTAAACATGGATATAACATGACTCAGCAATTCCACTCCTCTGGATATATCCAGGAGCACTGAAATTACATACAATCAAAAACTTGTACATAAATGCTCACAGCAACATTACTCATAATAGCCAAAAGGCAAAAATAACACAAATGTCCATCAACTACCGATGAATGGATAAACAAAATATTGTATGTCCATACAATGGAATGGCCTTCAGCCATGAAAGAAATGAAATGATGATATATGCTACAAGATGGATTGACCTTGAAAATATGCTAATTGAAAGAAAAAACACTTACTGGATAACTTCACTTACATGGAATGTCCAGAATAGGTAAATCCAGAGAGAAAAGTACATTAGAGGTCGGTTGTGAAGGGCTAAGAGGGAAGGGAGGACAAGGAGTGACTACTAATGGAAACAAATTGGGTTTGTTTTTAAAGTGATGAAAATCTTCAAGACAATGGTAATGGTTTGGATATATTAAAAAACTATTGAGTTATATACTTTAAAAGAGTAACTTTTATTGTATGGGAATTATATCTCAAAATGAAATTTTAAATGAAGTGCTAGTTACCTTTGCTATAATTTCTAGCTATTTTTCAGCACTTTGTTATGCAATATACAGATAACATACTGGAGATAGTTACTGTGACTTGCACTTTAAAAAAATGAAACCACATGAGATGTGTGTATTGCTTAATGCTCTGTTGAGATGTGGAATGCCATTATTTCATTTCCTTGGGCAAAGTTTTATCTCTTTAGTTCTTGCATATATATGTTTTGGTAAAAATAAGAAAAATTATATATTATTAACTAAATATTAGCCAGTATACATTTTTACACATAATGATGTAAGCTAGATTTTAATTGGAACCTTTGGGAAAGACGGTGGCAATTTAAGTGATCAGAGGATTATTTTTTAAATGATACATACAATAGCAATGTACTAAATGGCATTTTATTTGATCAAAAGCATGAAAGCACAAAGTGACATTAGCTGTGTTCACACAAACCAAAAAGGAGAAGTCATCCAAAGTTTGATCAATTTTGACAGGCAGTTAAATGGAATTATTCTGCCTTGAAACACCTCCTGTCTTTCTGACTTCTCCTCTTGTTGGGAGTTCTGCTTCTTCCCCCACTTCTGGCTATAGACATCCCCTGAAGGTTCTGTCCTACTTTCTGGAATGGAGTGGATTTGGGGAGGGCCAGAGTGAAAACTGCAATGATAGGAATAATGATCCCCAAAAAGGATATACATTCACCCTAATCCCCAGAACCTCTGAATATTTCCGTACCTGGCAAAAGAGTGAATATAATGTGACTAAAAAATGTAAGTTAAAGGTTTTGAGAAACCTGGATGGTCTGGTGAGACCTAAATATAATCAAATGCACCCTTATAAGATAGAAGTGAAGGGAATTTTGAGACAGAAGAAGAGGAAACAATATAATTACAAAGGCAGAGATTGGAGTGAAGTGAAGCCAGAGAACCTCTGAAGCCCCCACATGTTAGTCATGTTGCTGTGATAAAATCCCTATGATAATCAATTTAAAAGGAAGAAAGTTTATTTTGGCTAACAGATTCAGGAGTTTTAGTCCATGGTTGTTTGACCCTGGACCGTGACAGCACAGTTCATCATGGTGGGAACATGAAGGAGGCCTGTTCATCTCACTGTAGCCTGGAAACAAAGAGAGGAAGGGACCAAAGTTCTCTTATACCATTCAAGGACATATCCTCAATGCTCCCAGTGACATAATTTCCTTCTACTAGACCCCAGCCCTTAAAGGTTCCACCACCTCTCAATAACACCACAGGCTGGGGACCAAGCCCTAAACATATGATCCTTTGGGGGACATTTAAGATACAAGCTATAGACCAGGCACAATGTCACACACTTGTCATTCCAGTATTCAGGTGGCTGAGGCAGAAGGATTGAGAATTAAGGTCAGTCTGGGCAACTTAGCGAGACCCTGTTTCAAAATAAAAATTAAGAAAAGGACTGGGCTTGTAGCTCAGTGGTAAAGTACCCCTAGGCTCAATGTCCAGTACCTCCCCCTCAAAAAAAATTCCAAACTACAGTACTGCATAAACTAGAAGAGACAACAAATGAATACTTTGGAGGGGTAAACCCTTTCCAAAGTGATTTTGAACTTCTGACATACTGAACTATGAGAGAATAATTTCCTATTATTTTTAACCACCAAGTTTATGGTAATTTGTTATAACAAGCATAGGAAACAAATACAATGCCTTTCTGATTTCTATTAACTCCTTCTCTTTCTCAGAAAAGGCCTGTGGGCCTTTAATCTCCAGGAACTGTGGGTTAAAATAAATTTTTTCTCTCTAAAAGTTGATTATCTAAATGGACACAGTGGTGCACACCTGTAATCCCAATAACTGAGGAGACTAACTCAGGAGGTTGAGGCATGAGGATCTCAAGTTCAAGACCAGCCTCAGCAACTTAGTGAGCCCCTAAACAACATTGCTGGTAGACCATATCTCACAATGAAAAATAAAAATGTCGGGGATGTAGCTCAGTGGTAAAGCATCCCTGGGTTCAATTCCTAGCACAAAAAACAAAGGTGATTATCTGAGGTATTTGTTACTGTAATAGAAAGCTGACCAAAACATTAGTTGACCCTAAATCTTCAGGAGCCGGTAGAATAATTGCAAGTTGATCCTTACATGAAACAATTTTATTACGTATTAGATAATATACATTTATCTTGCATGCACATGTAGTATTATGTATTCAAGCATGTCTATATACCATGTTTAATAGGGTAATTACAAAGTATTAATAAAATCATAGAAGTTTTCTGTCATTATCCAATGTCTCGATAATAAATATTGAAAGATTACGATTGTGTGTGTATTTTTTTTTTAATGCGGTGCTAGGGATTGAACCCAGGGCCCTGTGCTTGCGAGGCAAGCACTCTACCAACTGAGCTATACCCCCATCCCGTGTGTATGTTTTTTACCTTTATTCAGCTTTGTTGTGATAAATATAACATGAAATTTACTAAACTTTTAAATAAACAATTTAGTGACACTAAGTACATTTACAATGTAGTGAAACCATTACCACAGGCATTCTAGATCCAGAATGTTTTTCATCACCCCTGAGGGAAACCCATATTCTTAAAACAGTCACTCCCCAGTACCCCTTACCTCAGGCATCTAGCAACCACTTTTCTGCTTTCCATCTCTGGATTTTCCTATTCCAGATATTTCATATGAATTTAATTATACAATGGGTGAGTTCTGGTTTCTGGCTTCTTTCAGTTAGCATAGATTTTTTGAAGTTCATCCAAGTTTTATGATGTGACAATATTTCATTCCCTTCATGACTGAATAATATTTCACTTAATAGATATACCACTTTTGCTTATCTATTCATCTGTTGATGGTTATTTGGGTTGATTCCATGTTCTGGATATTGTGATTAGTGCTGCTATGAATATGGGTGTACATTTTTTTGTCTAAACACTTACTCTCAATTGTCTTAGAGTGGAATTATATATCTAAGTTGGGTAATATAGTAATTCTATGTGGAACTTATTGAAGAAATGCCAAACTGTTTCCACAGTGACAGCACCATTTTATAGTCCCATCAGCAATGGGAATCAGGGTTGTAATTTCTCCATGTCCTGTTCAACACTTATTATTTTCTGAGTTGTTTTGGTTTGGTTTTTTTTTTCATAATTGCTATCCTAATGGTTGTAAAGTGGTATCTTATTGTGATTTTGGCTTGCATTTTCCTAATGATAGTGATGTCGAGCATCTTTTCATGTGCTTAGGCCACCTGGATACCTTCTTTGGAGAAAGGTTTATTAAAGTCCTTTATATTTTCATTGGGTTGTTGTTGCTAGATTGCAGAAGGTCTTTATATATTCTGGATACTAGATCCTAGTCATATATGATTTACAAATAACTCCCCCAACCCATTCTGTAGATTGTCTTTTCACTCTTGATAATGTCTTTTGATACAAAAAGTCTTACATTTTGATGAAGTTCAATTTATTTTTTTTGCTTGTACTTCTAATGTCATATCTAAAAAACCATTGCTAAATCTAATGTCATATAGGTTTTTTTACTCCTCTGTTTTCTTCTGAAAGCTATCTAGTTATAGCCCTTATATTTAGAGTTTGATTCATTTAGAGAGAATTTTTTATGTCTGGGTTGAGGTACAAGTTCAACATCAATCTTTCTTAAGTGCATATCCAGATGTCCCATTTTAAACTTTATTTTTATTTTTAATTGACACATAATAATTGTAGGTATTTATGGGTTACAGTGTGACATTTTGTTGCATGTATACAATATGTAATGATCAGATTAGAGTGCCTGGCACATGTATCACATGAGACATACATCATTTCTCTGTGTTGGAAATATTCAAAATACTCCCTTACTATTTTAAAATACTCAGTTAATGGTCAACCATAATTACCATTACCATTAGAAATTATCCCTCCTGTCCAACTGCACCCCTGTACCCATTAACAATTCTCTCTCCACTATTTTTTATATATTTAATGGGATTCTTAAAGAAATAATGTGTTGGTCAGGCATGGTGGTGCACGCCTGTAATTCCAACACTTGGGAGGCTGAGGCAGGAGGATCATGAGTTCAAAGCCAGCCTCAGCAACTTAGCGAGGCCCTAAGCAACTCAGTGAGACCCTGTCTCTAAATAAAATACAAAATAGGGCTGGGGATGTGGCTCAGTGGTCGAGTGCCCCTGGGTTCAATCCCCAGTACCAAAAAAGAAAAAAAAAAAAAGAAATAATGTGTTGAGTTATATTCACTGCAGTATTTTCCTGGTAGCAAAATATTAGAAACACCATACATGTCCAACATTGGATTAATAAAATAGTGATGCTCCCTTATAGTATAATATTATACAGAAAGAAAAACAGTATTATTCATAAAAAGTCATGAAGTGAATGTTAAAACTGACTAAATTACAGTATACACATATATGCCACTGTATATTAGAAGAAAACCATCACATGGAATATACACCAAAGAGTTAACTTTGGTTACCTATGGTGGTGTTGGTGTGTGATTTTTAAATTTCTTCTTTTTGTTCATATCTATTTTATAAAATTTGTATAGAATAAATAGTTATTGCTTTGTCGTTTTTCCACAAGTTGTTGTCTTACTAGTAATGCATGATCTTTGTTTACAAGAAGTCAGAATTCATTGTTCTAGTCTGTTTGAGCCTCTGCACCAACCTGTTCCATCCTGTTAGCTGACTCCCTTGAGCTTGGATCCTCGCCTACCTGATCTCTAATTTGTCTCTGATACTTTTGTTAATGCAGGCTACACATACATATCGTCATTCTACCACATAGCTCTTGTCTGTTGAATTGATCCACCAAAGGAAGTGTGGGGGTGGGGACATGACTGTCAAAGTGATCATCTCCCAGCCTAGACTAGCCCTAATTTCTATTCTAAGTCTGTGATTAAGTGGATCAGATAATTGGTCTTTACTCTGAGTGTACCTTCAAAAACTGTGTGTAATTGTGACTAGTGACTACTGGAGACAGTATGGAAACTTGCCCGTGTTGGAGAGGCAAGAACAAAAAGGAAGGCTAAATGGCCCACCAACATCTTTGTTTTTGGATAAGACTCATGTACAAAATACAACATATGTTGCAGCAGTAGTTGCTCTCTAACCTAGCAAATTTCCATTATTGTTATTTTATGAGTGCTGATTATGAAATTTTATTACTGCATCTGCTCACCCTTAAACAGTTCTGCTAAAATCTTTGGATATAGCATGCTGATCTGTAACCAACATTTAGTTACTTTTCTCTTTCTTTGTATTTAATGGATTCCAGGAGGGGTAAATTCTTGCCAGTGTTTTTTCTTTGTGATTTTGTTGAATGACTTAGGCAGACAGAGTTAGTTTCTCAGAATCAGTGTCTGTCTGTCTGCCTGCCTGTCTGTCTCTATCTCTCTTTTTCTTTCTCTCTCTCTTTCTCCCCCCAACCACTTTCCGCTTTCCCTTGCTGTCTTATCTCCCTCACTCAAAAAGCTCTTATTAATAGCATGGCTTAGAAATTTGCACAATGTGTGATTTTTTTGTTCTTAAAAGAGATTTGTTTTCTGAAATGAGATCTTTATTATTTTAATTCATCAATGGGATGAAATTCAGTCAATGTAATCAGCAGTTTGTATCTATTCAACCTCATTTTCATTTTTTTTTCTTTTCCTTCTGGATTGCCACAGAGGAGTTCTTCCTGTTATTCACATCTGTCAGAATCTTAGTCACAACATTTCTAGTTCCTTTTTAGATGAGGCTCTTTTCAGCCAGTATCCATTTAAATCATTTGAAGTAAGCAATATCATCTTTGATATCTGATCCTAATTGAACTCAAACTTCGTATACAGCTTACACACTTCATTCAAAGGGCTTCATGTTTCCAGAAATTCACAAACTTTGCTGAGTTTTAGCTCAAGAACCATGTTTCAGTGTATTCCACCCTTTGATCTTTCTCTGGGGCTGCCTGACAAACATAGACACAGCATCTCAGTCTGTGGACATTTTTTCCTAAAATTGTATGTCTTTTTCCCTTAGAAAAACCTACTTCTTTCTGTGGAATTCCAGTGTGCTTGGCACATGTGAATGCTAATAAATCATAAATAGGAAGCTTGATTCTCCTAAGAAAGGAAGATAGTTTGTCATATGCCTATGGAAAATACCCAGGGCATTTCTCCACAAGCATTGTTAGGTTCAAGAGAAGAATCATTTTTCTCTATGTTCCCCAGTCCTATATATAGAGAGGAGTCACTTTGCTGGTGTATTTATACCATAGATTTCAGCTGAAAGGGACAATGCCTTAACCTATTTATTGTCTTTCAATCTTCATCTTATAAGATCACACCCTCCATCCTTAAATAGTGTTCCCTTGGTTCTATGCTATCACCCCTTTCCAGTTTCTCTCCTTTTATTTGGTCATTCCACTGCCTTCTTTGTTGTTTTCTCCATCTTTAACCAAACTTTAAATGTTGGAGTTCCTCAGAGTATGGCCTATTCTTCATAGACGATTCCATTCATTCACAAGGTCTTAGTTATGTGCCAGTGATACCATCAGAGATTTTTATTCTGAACTCAGAATGTGCCTACCATAGTCATCTCATAGATACCAAAAATTCAACAGTAGGAGAAAGAATGTATTCAAGATTTACAAAACCTTCCCCAGATTCCTTTCCTTTACATTTCAGACAAGGTCCTCACTAAACACTAAATTATTCAAGTCAGAAAACCAAGAGTAATTTTCAACATTACAGTCTCTTTCCTGACATTAGTCAATCACTAAATCCTATTGATTCCACCTCTGACATCTTAAATCTATCTACTTCTCTTCACCTCCATTGCACAACTCTATGGCAAGCCAAGAGCTATCATTGCTTCTAACTCTAGTTTTTCTCAGTTCTCCAATCCATTTTTCACA
>JAJEJO010004167.1:287633-302224 GCA_020662805.1 Glaucomys volans
TTGCTTCTAACTCTAGTTTTTCTCAGTTCTCCAATCCATTTTTCACACTGAGGCCTAGGGACCTTGCTTCTAACTCTAGTTTTTCTCAGTTCTCCAATCCATTTTTCACACTGAGGCCTAGGGACATAAATCAGATTGTGTTGCTCTTCATCATAAAGCCATTCAGTGATTTCTTACTGCTTTTAGGATAAAGGCCACTTGCCCTTATTATTCTGACCTCCTTTTATATCCTCAAACATGCCAAGTTCCTTACCATTCAGGTCTTCTGCAAAATGCTATTCTACATGGAATATCCTTCAACATGCTTTCCCAACAAATGGTTTAATTTTCAAATGAACGAATGGATGCAACATGAACTATGGATGGTAGCAGTTTGAAAATTCTTTGGTTCATTTAACACTCAAAACACTAATGACAACAACAACGAAAAACAGACGTTCAATAGGAGGGTCTTCTTCCTGCTACATTCACCTACTTTAATATCAATTGATACAATAAAACTTTGATATAATCAATTGGTAATCAAACTCAGTTCTTTTGGTGCAGCAATAATCTGTTATATTCAGAAATTAATAACTAAAAATGGATCGTCTTGCAGTGTCTACAGCTGCATGAAAAGTGAAAATTTTCCCATCACTATGTAGACATAAATCCAGGTATTAATTTATTTACTTACTTATTTTTATGCAGTACAAAGGATTAAATTCAGGGCTTCCCACATACTAGGTAAGTGTTCTACCACTGAGCTACATCCCGGCCCCTTTTGTATTTTGAGGCAGGGTCTCACTAAATTACTGGCACAGGCCTCAAACTAGTGATCCTCCTGCTTCAGCCTCCCAAAATGCTGGGATTAGAGGTATATACCACCATGCCTGGCTGTAACTATAGAAATTTATTAAATATTTCCATTTTTATCCAAATATTTGTGGTTGTACCATCATCTGCTTTATTAAGATATCCACTTGGTTTTAGGAATCTTTAAAATTGATACTTCTGTTATCAAACTAGATTTCTGTGTATATAAGTCATTTGTGATGCTAAAAATGAATTATTTTAATAATAATTCTTATTATCTTATAATTATATTATCTTATAATCTGGATTATAAGATTTCCCTAACAAAATTATATTTATTGGCAATATGGGGTAACAGTTGAGTTGCAGGCTTAGTGGCTCAATAATTTTCTTTTTCCTATATTATTTACATATTATACATGTATTTTAAAGGAAAACTTGCCTCTGCTTTATGTTCAACTCTATATATTTCTTTGCCTGGTGATTAAGAAAGGATATTGCCTATAGGATATGTTAGGACAATGCTCTACCTGAGTCCAATTTTATCCCTAGATTACTCAGAGTTTAAAATAAATAAGAGGCAAATTGTCCTAGGCATGTAACCGGATACTGTCTAAGGCCTGTCTCCTACTGTAACAGGTGTGCTTTCAATGGCCTTTTATTGCTCTTTATATCCTCCTCTTGTTCTGTTGTCCCATAGAGTCAACAGCTGTGACTACTGTTTGGTCTCTATAGCACCCAGATTCCTTTCCCCTTTAGTCTTTCAGCAATCTCATTTTCCTAATGTCTTCATGTTACTGCTATTGGTTGTTCTGCAGTACATTTTGCAGTGGTTATTAGGCACTGACACTCTTAGTCTAATTTTAGTACAAATAACTCAATAAATTTATGTACATTCTAGAGAAGCCAATATTTTCTTTTTTAATTGGTGCATAATAATTATGTGTAATAGTTGGCTTCATTATAACATATTTGTACATGCACTTAACATAATTTGGTCAATCTCATTCCCTAGTACTCCCCTTTTCTCTTTTCCTCCCTCCCCCGGCTTCCTTTCTCTACTCTACAGGTCTCCCTTCTGTCTTCATGACACATGCCCCCCTTTTTTCCCCTTCCCTTTTTCTAACTTCCATGTATGAGAGAAAACATACAACTCTTGACTTTCTGAGTCTGGCTTAATTTTACTTAATATTAGACTCTCCAATTTCATTCAATTTCTTGCAAATGACATAATTTCATTCTTCTTTATGGCTCCATAAAACTCCATGGTGTGTATACACCACATCTTCTTTATCCATTCATCTGTTGATGGACACCTAGGCTGGTTCCATAACTTAACTATTGTGAATTGTACTGCAATAAACACAGGTATGTATGTATCACTATGGTATGATGACTTTAATTATTTTGGATACTGAAGAGTTGAAGCTAACACTTTCTAGAAACTCCCTGGCTCCCTATGTCATTCTCTGAAGCCTTGCCTCTTAATTGGAAATGACCCAGGACCCCAAAGTAAATAGATGCTTTAAACCTGCCCTAAGGCAGACATACATTCTCCTCCCACCCATTCCTCACTCATTAAAAAAAACTATTTGTTGAACAATTACTTTGCACAAGGTATTATATTAGAAAATGGAAATAGAGAGATGATTGACATATAGCCCCCTACCCTTAAGACTTAAAGTAGCTGGTGTCTATCATTTTAACTCTTTGGGATTGCATAACATTATTGTAATTTACTATTATATCATTTAAAATGCACATAAAGATCAAGCACAGTGGCACATGCCTGTAATCCTAGCAACTTGGGAGGGTGAGGCAGGAGGATCACAAGTTCAAGGCCAGCCTCAGCAACTTAGGTAGGCCCTAAGCAACTTAACGAGATCCTGTCCCTAAATAAAAAAGAAAAAGGACTGGGGATGTGGCTCAGTGATTAAGTACCCCTGGGTTCAATTCCCAGTACCAAAAAACAAAAAACAAACAAACAAAAAAAAACAGGGTCCAGAGCTGAGCTGATGCCATGACTTGAACATCAAAACTATTAAATAAACAAACCACTTTTCCTTATAAAGTTTATAAAGGTATTTTGTTATAATAATGCAAAGTTGAGCTGGGGATGTGGCTCAGTTGGTAGAGTGCTTGCCTTGCATGCACAAGGCCCTGAGTTCAATTCCCAGCACCACCAAAAAAAAATAATAATAATAATACAAAGTTGACTAATACAGTCACCACAGTGGCAGTATTTTAAAAAAAATAGGAAAGGGTCAAAACTGGATACTGTTTTCACAATCCAGGTGAGAGAAAATGGTAAACGGAATTAAGACCTTAGTGGAAATGAAGAAAAGCAACATTACAGAAGAACATGAATATAGAAGATTGAATTGCTACTATACATAACAATATGATTGTAATACAAAATGTGAAGAGTTATATTAATGGTACATACAAAATATTAACTAAAAAAGAAAGCTAATGTTTTTTGGTCTGGAAGGGTTGGGAAGATTCTGCTGAAAAGAAGAGCTTTGATTATCCCAGACAGAAGAAATGACACAAAGACACAAGCAGGTTAAAGTAATTGTGGGCTTAGTGAATGGCTTGAATGGTGTATGTATGTTTTCAGCAGCAATAGAGCACTTTCCCCCAACTAAATCTGTCTCTGAACTTTAATATTTAAAATAGACAGAAGCAATGACCTGATTCCTTGGGTATCTTACATATTTTGGCAAAATATTTCATTGGTTGCAGAACTCTGCCCTGGAAGTCCCTGTGGAGCCCAGGGGATGATGTGCTGGGATAGAACTTTACTTCAGACCAAATAATTGAGCTGGGCTAGAAGTGGACTGTGACACTACAGAGAAATTACACTAGCTGCCTTTTATGGATTTGTTTTTTTTTTTTTTTGGTACTGGGGATTGAACACAGGGGCACTCCACCACTGAGCCACATCCCCAGCCCTAGTTTGTATTTTATTTAGAGACAGGGTCTCACTGAATTGCTTAGGGCCTTGCTAAGTTGCTGAGGCTGGCTTTGAACTCGCGATCCTCCTGCCTCAGCCTCCCAAGTGCTGGGATTACAGGCTTGCGCCACTGCGCCCAGCTCTTTTATGAATTTTCAGGAACCATCTTTCCTGAATCTAACTTGTGTGCCACATACTACCTAAAGCAATACCAATCATAACTCCAAAAGACACAATCCCAAATGCCATAAACCTGATTGTAGAAATGGCCCAAATTCTACGTAAAGCACTTCAGTGAGCTTTATTGAACTGAGAAACTGAGAAAATGGGCAAATGGGTAACTATCTCTGGTTCTCATCCTCCCTTTTCTGTACTTAATTACTTTGTGCAAAGGACCAATTGCTCTACTGTAATCCCCTACTTTATCAGTCATTTTAGTATATGTAAATTAATATCTTGTACCAAGGATGTGTGCAATGTATACATATTGAGTTTTAGATTAAGAACATGACTGTTGCAGTCCCAGGTCACTGCCTCATCAATGACTCTTAAAATCATGTTATTGTGACTAAATGGAGTCATTAGGGATAACATCTTCCTCCCTATTCCAATCCTCTGCTTTTCATATTGTTCTGTTCTTTGGTCAGTGGTCTTCAAACTGGGTGCACTTACTCTTAAGGAACATAAAGACTTAAAAAGATACATAGACGGATATTGTTTATGAATGTTTTAATGGATTTCCAGATTTTCAACTTTCATGTGTATACTCTTTCCTAAATTTGATCTACATGTGAACAGAGATGATGGGTTTGCTTTCTCATCTTCTTTTGTCCCACATTAGGAATGAAAAACATATCAAACTCATCTCAATGCTTAATTAGGTGCCTAACCCCAAGGTGTGAAAACTCCTGGGCAGCAAACACAGGATCATGAGAAATATTGGTGATGATACTGAGAAAACTCATTACTTTAATGATGGGATAACAAATCTTTTGTAAAGCAAGTCATTTCTAAAGCCTTGGTTTCAACAAAATCAGAGAAAAGACTAACCAAGTTGTCATTTGATAGATTCTTACATATAACTTTTAGGATAGTTCATTATGTAATCTTTGGCATATAATTTGGAAAATGCTCAATTGAATGATATTGTTTTACTGAACTCCTTTCATTCCTAGCCACTTACTTATGTGAACAATATTTCCCAACATTTAAGCTTACTATAAATGCTGAATTTGGTCTCACTCTCAAAAACTAATATTCATCCACAGATATGTGAGCTACTCTTTTTTCAGTACTGAGGAGCTCTACTACTAAAATACATCCCTAGCCCTTTTCTTATTTTTTGTTTTGAAACAGGGTCTCAGTAAGTTACCCAGAATGGTCTCAATTTTTCAATCCTTCTGCTTCAGCCCCCTGAGTTGCTGGGATTACATAGGTATGCACCCAAACCTGCCTGTGAGCTACTTTAAAAAAAAAATACCCTCCATCACATTAAGAGATATATCCCTAACAATATTCTGTTTCATTTACTAATTATAAAGTTTTATAATATGCTTACATTATTTTTATCAATTGTGTGCTGATAATTGTAATGAAAATAGTTCCAAAGACTCCACCTGGAGTCTTTGTCACAGAAAATAAGCACCTTTTATAATATATGTTGATATGTGGTTTTATGGCAAAGATTAGAGGGTGATGACCAAAGACTTTCCATAATAAAAATATATTTCATAAGAATAAAATTCTGTGGAATGTATAAAATGAAAATACCAGGTTCAGTGGTCCACACCTGTAATCCCAGGAACTCAGGAGGCTGAGGCAGGAGGATTGCAAGTTCTAAGCCAGCCTCAGCAACTTAGTGAAACCCTGTCTCAAAATTAAAAAACAAAAAGTAAAGGGTTGAGGGTGTAACTCAGTGATAGAGCTGCTTGCTTAGCATGTATGAAGCCCTGGGTTCAATCACCAATACCACAAGAAACAAACAAACAAACAAAACACATTCATATATTCAAGAGAAAAAGGTATGACAAATTTTCTGGCTATTGGAAAGGAGTTTGTTCAAGTATCTTTTAAATGGAAAATAGTGGATATTATGCTGCTAAGGCAATTGGTCCCCCTTAATATGCTTATTTTAAAATATCAACATTTGCAGTATGCCAGATATTACATCATTTACAATATTGAAACTTTCATAAGTCCCTCCATAAAAATTGTTAGATGTCAACTTTAATATATGTTATGGAGCATATAACTTTCCCAAAATTCTTTTAGAAGTTGTACAAGTAAAAACATTAGAAGACCACTTCCTTGGGTAGAGAATTCACTAGGAGCTATTTTAACCTATCCTCAGCTTGGGGTTTCTTGTTCCCAAGAGTTGACAAGAGCAAAGCAAACTGGAGCCATTGTGTCACTAATTTATTCCTTTTGCAAACCAGAAACAGGACTCTTCCCAAGCCAGACACAAGACCTTCTTTCCCACTATTCCAGTGTCTCTACTTTCAGCTCTCCTATGCACTGTCTTCACTCCCTTTTAGCCCTGTGTTAGCTCTCCCTGCCTCCCCTCTACTTGCTCAAACTTTCTACCAGGGCTGCTCTTCTCCCACTGCCTGAATATAAATAGTCCTACGATTAAGGACAGGATAAATTCGAAAGAGCTATAAATCAATAATGTTCAGAAGCCAAAAGAGAAAGGTCCAAGTTCACAGTCATTGGAAACATTTCCAACCAGCTGCTGTGAGTGGGCTGCTAAGGACTTACAGCAGCTCTCTTCCCCAGAGAACTGACCTGTCTGATAGGAGCTGCCCAGCAAGGAGGTTATACCTCAGTTGGGAAGTGGCCCCTAGCCAAAGACATAATAAAAAGAGATTCATGTGGCTGGTCCCTTTTGACACAAGAGGTAAAAACACTGCTGTGCAGTTTATGCTTAAGAACTACCTACCACTTGTAATCCCAGTGACTCAGGAGGCTGAGGCAGGAGGATTACAAGTTGGAGGCCAGCCTCAGCAATTGAGCAAGAACCTCAGCAACTTAGCAAGACCCTCTCTCAAAATAAAAAACTCAAAAAGGTCTGGGGATGTGACTCAGTGGTAGAACACCCCTGAATTAAATCCCCAGTATGAAAAGAAAGAAGAAAAGAAAGAAGAGAAAAAAGAAAAGAATTACCTACCTTAGATCAAGCTGGTGTGGGCCTGTCCTTCCAAGCTCTAAAGATAAGCACATCCTTCTCCTGCTTGTTATGTTCTATCTGGCATCTTTCTCCAAACAGACTAGTTTTGAATAATACATTGAAAATTTGTTGAGCAAAATACCTCCTCACAATGCTGGTTCTTAGGATCTCTGATAGTAGCTGGTATCTTAGAGAGCTCTATCCACTCTGATAGGTCTTTACTAGCTGATCTCTCACGTTCATTCATAGATATAGATGACTATGGATGCAGGAAATCTGGAGCATAGGGAACAAGCCATAGCTTTTTTTCATACCTTTATTTTATTTATTTATTTTTATGCGGTGCTGAGGATCAAACCCAGTGCCTCACATGTGCTAGACAAGCACTCTATCACTGAGCTACGACCACAGCCCCAAGCCATAGTTTTTGATGTATTCATTCATTCATTTCACTAAGTACTTAGTATGTGGCAGAGACTGTTCTAGGCTCTTAGGATATGTTGGTGAACAAAATAAAGATCCTTATACTCATGGAGCTTATATTCTAGACAGGAGAAATATACCATAGACATAGCAAATAGGTAAATTATACATTGGGATGAAATAAGTGCTATAGAAAAAGAGCAGGGTAAGAGATATTAGGAGCACTAAGGGTGGAAGGAGGAAGCTACATATTAAAATAGGATTATCAGCTTAATGTAAAATAATAAAATTTTCATTCACAGCACTTTTTAAAAAATAATTCACTTTTTAGAGTCATTTTAGGCTCTCTAAACCTGAGCAAAATTGAGCAGAACAGAAATTTCTCATATATTGCCTGACCCCACAGAGTTTCCCATACACCCTCTGCACCACACATGCACAAACTCCCTCACAATCAACAACCCCCACCAGTATGGTACAGGTGTTACAACTGATGAACCTATACTGACACATCATCACCCAAAATTCATAACAATAGGGTTTGCTCTTATACATTAAATGGGTTTTGACAAGTGTATAATGACATGTGTCCAACCATTATAGTATCATACAAAAGAGTTTCACTACTCTAAAAATCCACTGTGCCCTATTTATCCCTCCTGCTCCCCAGACCTGAAAATCACTGATCTTTTTACTGTCTCCATAGTTTTGTCTTTTCAAGAACATTCTACATTTGGACTCTTCCAGTATGTAGCCTTTTCTGATTGGCTTCTTTGACTTTCTAATATGCACTTAAGTTTCCTCCTTGTCTTTTCATGGCTTGATAACCCCTGATCTTCTCCCCCCACACCCCACACCCAGCACTGGTGACCAAAGAAACCTAGAATATACTAGGCAAGCTTTCTATCACTGAGCTACCCCTGAGCCTTTGATAGCTCATTTCTTTTTAGCTTTGGATAATATCCCATTGTCTGGACATACCACCTTTTCATAAGCTTTCTTTTTTTGTTTGTTTGTTTGTTTGTTTGTTTGTTTCTTTGTTTTACTTGGCAGCAAACATGATCTACTGGGTAAAAGGAACTACTGAGAATAGACCTTCAGTAATGTGGTGATAAGATGTTTGAGGAGAGAAAGAATCCTGTAGTCCTATGATTAGGTCTGACCCTGAGCCTATGCTCTGGGCTGTGAACTTCACAAGTACTTCTCAGTCCTCCCCACCATCTCAACTTTGGTGAGACAGGACAGCTAGAGCCAGGTGGAAAGAAGCATTTCCCTTTTCTCCAGGTCTGATAAAACCCAAGCCAATTAGGTTCTGGTTGAATAGTTTCTCCAGAGGGCAGATTTTTAAAAAATAAATAAATAACCAGAATACTCCGTCCTATTTCAAATGGCTCCTGCTGGGTGCTGTGGCTTATACCTATAATCCCAGTGACTCAGAAGGCTGAGGCAAGAGGATTGCAAGTTTGAGACCAGCCTTAGCAACGTGGTGAGACCCTGTCTCAAAGGGCTGGGGATGTGGCTCAGTGACTCAATATCTGGTTCAAAAAAAAAAAGGTTCCTTTTCCTTTTCTGCAAGATGTTCAAGGGGATTTTTCTACAATATTCACTGTGAGGACAATGATGAGCTGTGGTGGTAAAACTCACTAAACTGTGTCCTCTCCATAACTAGGTACCCCTGAACATTTTCTTGTTTTTGTTGTTTGGATTGAGACTGGGTCCCCCTATGTTGCCTAGGCTGGGCTGGAACTCCTGGAATCAAGTGATCCTCTTGCCTCAGCCTCCCCATGTTGGGACTACAAGATCATGACACTTGGACCTGGAGTCTCCTCCTCCCTCCAGAGTTTTTAACTTTTAGAATTGGTCACCCTGAGCCTTCAGCAGTTCGTCAATTGCAATTCAGGTTTTCCTATGTTAGCACCTCGTTCCCACAGTTTTCTGCTCATGGATTTCCTTTGTGATTCTCTCTGCAGGCCTGTCTGACCCTCCTATTCTGGGAGCAGCAAGTTTGCCCTGTGAGTGCTTTCTTTTTGGATCTAAGGATAGTTGTGAATTTTACAGTCTTGTCAGCTTTTTACTTGTTAGGATGGAGTGACAGCTTCCAGGATTCTTACATGCTGTACTGGAAACTAGAAGCATTTTTACCAGGCTCACCATCTGAGGATTTAAACAAACTTCTAAAGGAGTCTCCTAAATTAGTATTACACTAACAGGCACATAACAATGATTCTCCACCCTTAATACCACATTCAAAAATGTTCCATTTTCTCATCTGATTTGCATCTCCTCTCCCTGGTTATTCAGGATTATAAAAACACACAATGTTTTATTATGTGCCATCATTTGCTCTTTATTATTCATAATCGTGTCTATCATAGGCATCCCCCACCAAATACTAGTCATTTCTCACCAATTTCAATTTTTCCAATTTGTTTTTCTCTCATCTTTATCATGAATCTAGCCGTCTTGTGACAATTCTGACATTTCCTCTATATTTGCATTTGTGATGATGGAGGATTGTAGTGGTAAGATTTAGCAAAAACATTTAGATTTCAATGGAGATTTCAGAAAAACAATTTCTTGTGTGTCTCATGTAATATTTAAGATATATTTATACTAAAATTGTTTTATATGAAATTCAAATGTAGCTGAGCATCTTCAATGTTATCTGACAATCCTATGCAGGAGTCAATTAAATTCATAAAGATTTGTTGAATGCCCATTATGAGCTGTTGTTCTGTGTAAAATAGTGGTTCTCAAAGTGTCATCCTGAGGTGAGCAGCAGCAGTATTACCTGGGGATTTGTTAGCAATGCAAATTCTCAGGTTTCACCTCAGACCAACCAAGTGAATCAGAAACTGTGGGCTTGAAGCCTAGCAACAATTTAAAAAGCCCACCAGGTGATTCTGATTGTATGCTAAAGTTTGAAAACAACTGAGAGATAGCTCTGTCAGTGTCCCACCCAGATCTCACCCATATGAGCATCCTGCAGCTGCTAAATAGTTGGTTGCTAAAGTCTCCCAGCTGTCCCCGCTTCTCTGGAGAATTGCCCACAGTTGTCAGTTACCTCTTCTAGGAAGTTCTGTCCCAACATGGGAGTATTCCATAACTTATGAATAAAAGAGGTATAAAGTCTGACTTCCTGCAAAAAGAGAAACAACTCTGCAGTGTGGTTTATACTCCAGGGCCCTAACCCCATGGATGAGATCAAAGCTAGACTTTATCTAAGACACATTTTTTCCCCTGTTGCTTTTCTCTTTCCTATCCTGCACCTCTTACTTGCTTACTTAATGTCTCCTGAACAGCATTTCTTTAGTACATCATATGCAACCAAATCCATGTCTCAGGCTCTCCTGCAGAGTGTGACACAGGATGGATTGGGTTCATATTGTTCATAAAAGACTGTAAAGCTGGCTGGACATGATGGTGCACACCTGTAATCCCAACTACTTGGGAGGCTGAGGCAGGAGAATCACAAGTTCAAGTCTAGCCTGAGCAAGATCCTGTCTCAAAATGTAAAAATGAAATAAAATAAAATAAAACAAAATAAAGGGCTAGGGAAGTAGTTCAGTGGGAGAGCACTTGCCTTGCATGTTCAAGGTCCTGGGTTCAATCCCTAACACCAAAAACTAAAATAGAGAGAGAGAGAGGCTATAAAGCTATGCCCCAAAACAACAAATTTGGCAAGCCAACTACAGAACAAGAATAAAATGATCACATGTAATCACTGATCCTCTTTAAAGACAAGGAAATAAAAAATGTGGGAAAAAAGAATAAGGAAGAGTTGTTGCCATAATCTTAACACTAGGTTTTAAGAGCCAGAATTTAGTGCAAATGAGAGAACAAGAAGAACCCAAAACATTCTTTAAAATGACAATATTAGGGTTGGATAATGTAGCACAGGGGTATAATGCTTGCCTAGCAGAAGCAAGGACCAGAATTTGAGTCCCAGTACCCCCAAAAATGGCAATATTAAAAAATGATCGTAGCTTCCATTTATTATTTTCTACGCGACTTTCTGTAAATTGGGCAACAACACAATTCAGTTACTATCTAAAGAACCTTGAGTGCTGACATCACATCTCCATTACTTTGCATGGAACCTTGCTCAAGGATGATGCTCAAGAAATGTTTGTTAATGAAAGAAAGGTACATGTTCAAGGTGACACCAAGATTTCTAGGTTGGAGACGTAGATGAATACCACTCAGAGAAATGAAAAGCAGGGGAAATAAGTATTTCACTTTAAACAATGACTTTGAGGTAACCCAAATTTGAGAAACCTAAATGAAGATGTTTATACATAGCAAAAAACAAGAGGCATGGCATAAAAGGCAAAAGGTCAGAGACAAACATGTATATTGGACAGTGGTTTTCTTTGATGACAATGCATATAAGCTTAGTCTTCATTCTTTGGCATGAAGCCTAGGCATCAAATCACAGTTTTAAAAGCTAAAAAAAAAATTACTAAACACAAATGTCTAGCTGCTCTTTCTTCTGAATGATCTTTTAGAAACTGAATTTAAAGGAAACTTTCTGGTAAAAGACTTTTAATTTAACAAAGATGCTTCTGTATGTAGCAAATGATGGTGAAAGAAAGTTATTCTCACTAGGAAGGGAAGCATCTTTGAAAATATTGGAACCATTGAGAGAAGATGCCATTTGTATTTAATTTTTTCCTTGGGAGAATTTTGTGTTTCAATTAGCCTGTGACTGTCACATATTTTTTGATAACTTAGGGTTCCCAAAAGAGATTTAAACTGATATTTTATGTATCAGTCACACGTGCATCTTTGCACTGAAGAATAAAATTTACAATTCACTGCTCAAGATTTTGTTTAATGTTTTAAAGGCTAAATTTAAAAACAGACACTCCCTATAGCAGTCCCTTCTCTTTTCTCTGGGTTTTGGAGCACATACAAAAATGTCTGAGATCCCAGGGGCTTGTTTCTTTGATATTATGAATCAATTACATTATGCACTGAGGATGTGATGACTCATGCCTCCCCAAACCATCTTTATTGTCTGTATAACCCATTTTATTCTAAAATGCAATTTAATGTGTGTTGGGAGATGTAAGCAACATGGATACTGACTCATGGGAGATAAAATACAAATGTGCAAACAACCTAGAACTTAAGATGAAAATACAAATATGCAAATGACTTAGAACTTAAGATGATTCTAAGTCAGTTGAAAACCATAAATAGACATGAAGAGAAAGAATTGAAGGACCAAAAAAATAGACTGGAGAAAAATTAGAATGGAAAAACTGGACTCACGTCTCAGGAGTAGCTCATGAAACATGACCAAGGTCAGGTGCCTTGGCTACAGTTTTATTCATAGAATTTGGAGGAGAGCAATCCAAGTGGGATATCAGGGCAACTTCTATGTTATAATTGGTCTGGCATCCTAGGTTCATGCCTGAAGCCTAACCATGAAGACCTTTTTTTAAATTTTTTACTTTTTTCTTGGGGTACCAGAGATCAAGCCCAGGACTTGCACGTGCTAGGAAAGCACTCCAACACTGAGCTATACACCTTGATGTTTTTTGTTTTTATTTTGAGACAGGATCTTGCTAAGCTGACCAGGCTGGTCTTGAGCTTGTGATCTTCCTGCCTCAGCCTCCTGAGTTGCTGGGATTACAGATGTGCTTCACTGCACCAAGCTAAAAAAACTTCTTTTAAAGAAAATGTAGTTATCAGGGACCGAACAGTAGTCCAGACTGGCTTGTGGGTACACAAAGTTGAAAGAAGAAAACAAACATGTGAGGCCCTGTAAAGTCATGACTCCCAACTTTCCAGGGCAATTATTTTTGTTTTCCTACATATAATTTGGAACCTGAGAATTTTCAGTGTGGCTGTCTATCCATACTTTATGATGGGGAGTAAGATCAGTTCTGAGGAGGGTACTGATATCTAACAGAAGAACTTCTTGCCAGGTGATGGCACATGCCTATAATCCAAGAGGGAAACTGAGGTAGGAGGATCACAAGTTTGAGGCCAGCCTCAGCAATTTAGCAAGATCCTATCTCAAAATTTTAAAAAGGGCTAACGGGTAGGGATGTACCTCAGTGGCAAGAGCCCTTTCCCAGCATGTGTGAGACCCTGGGTTCAATCCCCAATACAGGAAAAAAAAATTGAAAAAATCTTCAACCTATGAAAAAAGATGGTAAGAAAATGATAACAAAAATGGGGAATATTCAGTTATTCGAGTAGTCCTGGCATTTTGGCCCAAGAAAGTGTGTTAAAAGAAATTCTTTCCTAAATTCTTTTTTCTAAAAGTCTCAGACACCTTTCTAGTTAACATCTCCAACACTGCTCTTTAAAACTGTGAAGATCTCAAGTTTTGTGAAGGGAATTGAAAAAGAATAATGAAAATAAATTTTCTCTTTAAAGAGAAAATTACTTAAGTAATCAAAAGTGCACACTGAAGTACATAATTCTCTTTCCTTGCTTGTATTAGCACTAATAGCGAACAATAGACCATTTGGTGTCAACTGATGCTTTTAAATGAACCTAAGAGCGAGAACAAAGTACAGCTAATTACTGTAAACAAGCCCAAGGGGACACAGAGCCTGTGTTACTATGGTGTGCAAAGGAATACTAATAGAATACTTAGCCAAACATATTTATTCATCGGGATGATTTTGTGTGTGCTTGAATACATATTCTAGAGGTTTTATTCAATATTTTCCACTTCATATAGTCATATTTTCCATTATCAAAATTATTTATAATGGAAGACAGTAGATGTTGTAACTAAGATTATAAACTTTGAATGGTAGAATGCATCTGATGAAACTTTTCTGGGTACATATATGAACACACCACAGTGAATTTCACCTTTATGTATATCCACAAGGCACAAATTTTTTAAAAACTATAAAAAAAGAGAAAAAAGATCAGTATAGGAAAAGAAAGGGGGAGGTAATAGAAGAGGGAAAGGGGAAGTATTGAGGACTAAATTGGAGGAAATGATATTTCATACTTTATAATTATGTGAAAATTAACCTCGATATTATGTATATTTATAATGAACTAAAAATTTTTTTTAAAGATTATAAACTTTGAGCTGGGTATGGTAGCACAGCTTGGAATCCCAATGAGTTGGGAGGCTGAGGCAGGAGGAAAAAAAGTTTAAGGCCAGCCTGGGCAATTTAGTGAAACCCTATCTCAAAATCAAAAGTACAAAGGACTAAGAATGTAGCTCAGTGGTAAAACGCTCCTGGGTTCAATCCTAAGTACCAAAAAAAA
>JAJEJO010004167.1:302624-322312 GCA_020662805.1 Glaucomys volans
GTGTAAAAATCTGGTTTCTGCCAGTTCTCAGTTGTGTTACCTTGAGCAGGTTTCTGAACTTGTCAGAGTTCTGAAACTTGCTTCTGAGCATCTATTTTCACCTAGTACATCTTGCACAGGGTTATAGTGAGAACTGAATAAGGTCATGCATATAAAGAGATTAGTAGAATGCTTGGCATATAAGTACCATGAAGTGTCAGGTGCTGTGATAATGCTATTATTTAATTCGTACAATTAAGTGATGAAGTCAAATGAAAAAAAAAAACACTTCTTAAAATCCCCCAAAGTGCTCCATGATGTCCAGGCACTATGCAACTTGAGAAAATTTGATAATAATTTGTCTAATATAGCATAACTGTTCCTGACCCCAAGATATTATACCTTAAAAGAAAAATGGGGGGGGGGCTGTAGCTTAGTGGTAGAACACTTGCCTCACACGGGTGAGGCACTGGATTTGAGCCTCAGCACCCATAAAAAATAAGCCTATGTGTCCATCTACAACAAAAAAATTTTAAAAACAAGAAAAAGAAAAATGGGCTAAAAGTAAAGTTTTAGATAAGAAAAAAACATGAAGAGGAGCCTTCAGGGAGGAAAACTATGCAATAGAAGATACTGCTGGGTGGAGGGGAAATCCATATCCATAGGTCAGAGAACTATGACACATAGGTTCTTCAGGGACACTGCTATGGTTTTAATATGTCCTCCAAAATTCATGTGTTGGAAACATAATCCCCAGATTACTATGTTAATGATATTGGAGAGGGGTCTTTATAAGATAATTGGAATTAGGTGAGGTCATGACAGTGGGGCCCCCACAATGGCATTAGTGACTTTATAAGAAGAGTAGAAGAGACCAGAGCTATCATGCTTCCTCTATGTAATGCTCTCTGCCATGTTGTGATGCAGCAAGAAGGCACTCAGCAAATGCTAATGCCATATTCTTGGACTCCCCAACCTTCGGAACTGTGAACTAAATACACTTCTATTCTTATAAATTACCCAGTCTCTGGTATTCCGTATAGCATCAGAAAATGGAATAAGACAGAGCATAAATATTACTGCCTTACACCTGAGTTTCCATGGGAGGAAATCACAAATCAACAGTTTTCTTGCTCCATCCTCTTGCACTCTCTAGAAACTTCACTTCCCATTCCCTTCCCAGGTGTTCCCCAATTCCCTATGTTCTCTACCCATCCTATAAAATTCTGAAAAACTAAAAATCTCACAAGCTCTCTGGGGTTTGGTACATCTTCCATTTCTCTCATTCTTCTAGAGCTTGCCCAAGGGATATACATTGTCATGGCCCTTGGCCATCAAAGTGAGACTTTTACTGGTACCTGACAAAGATATGACTAGTGGCCATCAGTGTTTGCTTGTTGTCAGTTCCCAATAAAGAAGATGCTGTCTTTCAATGATGGAGAAACCAGTGGTGTAATCTCCCAGGGTGATACCAAAGCTATTGATACTGAGGTTGCTGGCATATTAGAATAAGTTCTTTTCATTTTCACTTGTTCTGTTATTAGAAATCCTTTGGTGTAACATTTGGGTATGACTTCAAGTGGGGTTGGGCCAGATGATATCTGTAACAAATACTCTAGAGGGTTATATAATATATCTATATCAGATATATAGGAGGACACAAACACACACATTTGATACTACAGCCCCTTACCCAGGCCCAATGGCCCTTGAGTCAGTTACATGACACTTTTCAGATAATTTATTTCTGAGGAGGCTTCCTGATGATTATGCCTTTTCAAAGAGCCTGATGTGCTCAACCAGTTGTGCCTGACTTCCACAGCAAATACCATTTAACTTCAGGATGGGGTTCTTCTTTAATATGATAGGATGGTCAAAGGGAAGGACTTAGGAACAGGGAACTGAAGTTCAATGAGCCGGTCAGTTTATCAGGCATCATTTACTGAATATCCACTGTGTGCTTCACAACATCCTTGCAAACCTACCATTATTATGCACATTTTACTGGTGAGGAAATTGATGCTCAAATAGTTAAAGTAATAGGACCAAGATAAGACAGAAAATACATGACGGAATTAATGTGTATGTGTGTGCGTGTGGGGGGGTGGTGCTGGGGATTGAACACAGGGTCTCATGCATGATAGGCAAGTGCTCTGCCACTGAGTCACATTCCCAGCCCCCAGAGTTAAAATTTGAAAGCAGCTGTTCCTACTTCGGTTGTCTTAGTGGTGATGTTCTATGGCAATATTCTTTTCATACATTTATCACAAGGAGTTATGGTTGGTTCTAGAGGATTACAAGTATGTATGTGCAGAAGGACAGAAATATATAGGAGGACATGTGCACACATATCTGATACTATAGCACTATAGGTTTTTGAAAGACTGTGGGAGCCAGACATGGTAGCACACACCTATAATCCCAGCAACTCAGGAGGCTGAGGTAGGAGATAAATGTTTGAGACCAGCCCAGGCAATTTAGAGAGACTCTGTCTCAAAATAAAAATAATAATAATAATAATAAAATAAAAAAGACTGGAGGAGCCGGGCGCGGTGGTGCACACCTGTAATCCCAGCACTTAGGAGGCTGAGGCAGGAGGATCGCGAGTTCAAAGCCAGCCTCAGCAACTTAGTGAGACCCTAAGCAACTCAGTGAGACCCTGTCTCTAAATAAATTTGAAATAGGGCTGGGGATGTGGCTCAGTGGTGGAGTGCCCCTCAATTAAATCCCCAGTACCACTGGAAAGGGTATGGGCAGTCTCTAATTCAGGAGTCAGCAAGCTACAGCCTGAAGTTCTACAACCTGGGTTTGAGAATGAAGTTTTATTAGAATGCAACTGTGCTATAGCTAGAATGTGGAACCAACCTACATGCCCTTCAATAGATGAATGGATAAAGAAACTGTGGTATATATACACGATGGAATATTACTCAGCCATAAAGAAGAATAAAATTGTGGCATTTGCAGGTAAATGGATGAAGTTGGAGATGGTCATGCTAAGTGAGATTAGCCAATCCCAAAAAACCAAAGGCCAAATGATTTCTCTGATAAGTGGAGGATGATACATAATGCTGGGTGGGAGGGAGGCAAGAATGGAGGAAGGATGGATTGCATAGAGAAAAAAGGGGGGTGAGATCAGGGAGGCGGGTGAGAATAATAACAGAATGAGACAAACATCATTACCCTATGTACATGTATGATTACACAAATGGTGTGACTCTACTTCGTGTACAGCCAGAGAAACAACAGCTGTACCCCATTTGTGTACAATGAATCAAAATAAATAAATTTAAAAAAAGAATGCAGCTGTGCTCATTCATTCACTTAGGCATTGCTGATGGCTGCTTTTGCTCTACAATTGCAGAGAGGAATAATCATCACAGAGGCCATATTCCTGCACATCTAAAATATTTATTCTCTGGCCCTTTAAGAAAAAGTTTGACAACCCCCATCCCCATCCCATCAAAATTTCCTACTGGGTTTGGGAAGTGCCCTTATTAGCAAATAATATCCCTACCACCACCACCTTTATAACCACAGAGAATAGCAGAGAATCTAGTACTGTGTTTAGGAAGAAATCACCAACTACAAGTACTCAAAGAGCCATAGCTCCTGATGGGAAAAAACACGAACATACGCAGCTTCTTAAACTGCTCTTGCTATGAATTTACTGGTAAGGAAATTGATGTTCAATTGATTAAAGTAACAGAACCAAGATCAAACAGATGATAAAAAACAAAGTTAAATTTTTTATTATTTTTAAATTCTTATTATTTATCTAGGGGAGAGATTCATAGCTTTTATTATATAAAAATAGGAATCATTGATACATTTACTTGTCAGACAGATTTACATCTCACCTCAGGCATTGACCAGCAGGTTGATTTTAGCCAGTTAGTTCAACTCTTGATACTTATTTTCTCATTTTTAAAATAATGTATATAGATCACCTCAGAATCAGGTCATCCCCTAATTGTGTGAATCTACTTGTTATTAGTGTTCACTGAGAAGTTTTTGCTTGTTTCTGTTCTACCCCTGTTCCCTTAAACCGAATGTGACCACTACTTAAATTCTCAAATGATATTTGTGCCTAAACCCTCTCTTCAGTAAATGGATGGTTAAACATACTGTATGCTTCTATCTATATGAAATTCTGGAAATACTAAAACTAAAGGGATGGAAATCAGTTCAGAGGTTGCCAGAAGCTAGCCTGGAGGGATTGAGACAAAAGGTGTGGGAAGCAGAATTTTTACTCTATGACATTTTCCCTGGTGTTAGGCCCATGAATATATTAGGTCACATGCCCAAACTGACTTTACAAATGTAAGTAAGGTTACAATCAGTTGACCTTAAAATAGTGGATAAAATCCTGGATTATCTAGGCAGGCCCTACCTAATCACATGACCTCTTAAAATCAGAAGCAGGCAGAGAGATTCAAAGCACAAGGATGATTCAATTTACTGCTGCTGAACTGACAATGAAGGGAGCCAAATTTCCAGGAAATGGGGACCTCAGTCCTAGAGCTGCACAGAAATGATTTCTGCTGATACCCTGAATGACTTTGGAAGTGGATATTTACACAGTGCTTCCAAAAAGGAATTCAGCCTTGGTAACCCAGGGTTTTGCCTATGCTGGGCAAGCACTCTACCACTGAGCTGCTTCCCCTGCCCTTTTTATTTTATTTTGACACAAATCTTACTAAATTGCCCAGGCTGGCCTTGAAATTATAATCCTCCTGCCTCAGCCTCCTGAATTGCTGGGATTACAGTCATATACCACCACACCTGGATAAAAATAATACCGTTTTAAATGCCCTTTCAACAATATATATGTCTACTGTACCTGTAGATAGATATATAAATATATATTTTTTATCTTTCATTATGGGGTATGGAATTCAGGTCCTCCTACATGCTAGGCAAGTTCTCTACCACATAAATACACCCAAGCCTTGTACAATTTTTGTGATTTATACTTAATAAAGTGGGGGTTACATACACACATACATATACTATACATGTAGATAGATAGATAGATAGATAGATAGATAGATAGATAGATAGATAGAAACATATATATCCCTCACAGGTAGGATTGCCAGGCAAAACACATTGTGTGCCATTAAATTTATATTTCAGATAAACAACAAATAATTTTTAGGATAAGTATGTTCCATGCAATATTTAACTGGGCATTAGGAAGGTGACTAAGTCTGATAATTCTAATTATGGGGCACACCCATCTGTTGATGACTAATGTTAATGTAGCATGTGTTTTAAATATGTTAATATTTTACTGGGTGACAGCTACATTAAGAGCCTATATAGATGATTTTGAGGAAGGCAAGAGAAGAAAAAGAGAACTTTTCAATAAGTTGTGTTTGATAAGAAAATGAGTTCAAGCTATTGGAAGGCCTGCAAAGGTTGCCCAAAAATTATACATTAATGAAGGTAAGAAATTGCTGTTAAGAATGCTGGTGTGGTGGCACATACCTATAACTGCAGCTATTTGAGAGGTTGTGGCAGGAGGATCACAAGTATGAAGCCAGCCTAGACAACTTACGAGACTCTGTCTCAAAACAAAATAAAATAAAGAGCATTGGGGATGTACCTTAGTAGTAGAGCACCCCTGGATTCAATTCCCACTTAAAAAATGGGGGGATAGGACTTAGGAAAAACTATTCAGGACCCACTGTGCCCTCCCACCATGATGTTCTACCTCACTTGGCCCAGGGCAATAGAGTCGGCCAACCATGGACTGAACCTCTGAAACCATGAGCCAAAGTAAACTTTTCCTCCTCTAAGTTGTTTTTATCAGGTATTTTGATCACAGTGACGCAAAGCCTACACAGGAGGTTCGAATCATTCTGTCAGAAAGAGAAGTTTAATATTTAATGTGAGTGCTGACAAAATATTTTAAAATTTTAAAAAGAGAAAACCTATTCAGGTAAACAGGACTTTGGGAAGAAACATCTAATAAGGCAGTACCAGAAAGAATTCATAGGAAAGTAATAGTTAAAAGTTTGAGGAGCAGGTGTGTGGCTGCAGAGGGAGCAATTCAAATTTCTTCATTTAGAAAATAATTTACCAGACACAATGGTGCAAATCTGTAGTCTTAGCTACTTGGGAGGCTGAGGCAGGAGGATTCATGCTCAGGAGCTCAAGTCCAGTCTGAGCATCATAGCAAGACTACCTTTCTTAAAAAAAATACATTATTACCAAGCACTTATTTTGTGTCATTCATTGTTCAAGATACAAACAAAAGCCCCTGTATGTATGGAATTTACATTGCAACTGGAGAAATGGAATACACAGTGAATATAAATGAAAAGGCATATAATATGTACTTGATGATTAGTGCCATGGAGAAAAATGAAGCAGGGAATGGAGATAGGAAATGTGGATGGGAGGTACTTAAAATAGAATGCTCAAGGGATGCCTCACTGAGAAAGTGGCATTTGAGCAGAGACCTTAATAGGGAAGAAAAAAAAATTGTGCTCACATCTGGTGTAAAAGTATTCCTGCAAAGAGAACATCTATGCAAGGAAATTCACTTTGCTTTGAGACAGGGTCTTGCTAAATTGCCCAGGCTGGCCTCACACATGTGTTCCTCCTGCCCCAGCCTTATAAATCACTAGGATTACAGGCTTGTGCCACTGTGCCTGAACAAAACATGGCTTTTTAAAAGGGTCACTCTGGCTGCTACTTAAAGAATAGAATGTAAGGAGGCAAGGAAAGAAACAACATGACCAGATTTAAGACCAAATTAAGAAGAGATCAGTGTTCTTCTTTGAATTATGGCTAAGAGTGGTGAAAATAAGTTTTTATTAAACAGTAAATGACACTAAGACCAGGCACGGTGGCACACACCTGTCATTTCAGGGGCGCAGGAAGACAGGGAGATCACTAGTTCAAAGTCAGCCTCAGCAAAAGTGAGGCGCTAAGCAACTCAGTGAGACCCTGTCTCTAAATAAAATGCAAAATAGGGGCTGGGGATGTGGCTCAGTGGTTGAGTGCCCCTGAGTTCAATCCCTGGTACTCAAAAAAAGAAAAAAATTATACTAAGTTACTATTCTTTTATCGAAGTAAAGAAATAGTTTTGTGTGACAGAGTCCTCAAAAAACACTTTACCTCAGTTAGATGCTTTGTTAAAGACCTGAGGAAGTAGGAGTTTTCCCTTGTATTATAAGAATATTTTATAAGCCAGTGTTTTGTAAAATAATTTTGTCTGGGCCTACATGCTACATCAACCTTTCCTCACTCCAGGCCTCCTACCTCTTCAGGACAGGCTAGCAAATTCCTGGCACACCTAGTGCCATTCTCCCAACCCAGGCAAGTCATCACAGCTTATAATACACTGCATCTATGGAGCCTGAAAACAGCCTCAGAATCCTCAGCAACATGTTTGTTTCTTTGTTTTCTGACAGCCATTATTGATTGATTAGAATTATAACACAAAGGAAACTTATTTAGCAAAGCTGAGAGAATGAAATGCAACTAATAGCCAACCTAGGCTCTGTTCAGCACAGTCTGGGACTGCATTCCATGGTGTAAATTAGCAAGACCCTGTCTCAAAGCAAAGTGAAAAAAGTGGGATCTGGGCGACTAGGGATGTTACTCAGTGGTAGGGTACTTGCCTAGCTTGTGCAAGGCTCTGGGGTTGATCCCAGCAACACTCCCACATACAAGATAAAAGAAAGGTATTCATGTTAGCCTTTGAGATACCACAAGAAGGATCTGCAGTTCCCTATCCGGTCCCTCTTTGACTTCCCCTCCTGCTATTTTCCTCTGGTTCACTGAACTTCAGTCACACCAATTTCCTTGCATAGATGTTCTCTTTGCAGGAACACTTTTACACCATGGGTCTTTTTTTTTATGGTACTGGGAATTGAACCCAGGACCTGGCACATGCTAGGCAAGCAGTCTACCTCTGAGCCACATCCCTAACTCCTTTTAATTTTCATTTTGAGACATGTTCTCACTAAGTTGCTTAGGGCCTCACTAAATTTTTGAGGCTGGCCTCAAACTTGCAATCCTCCTGCCTCATCCTTCCAAGTTGCTGGGATTACAGGTGTGCACCACTGTGCCAGGCAAGTGTCTTTCTAAAATCACACAAAGGGAAATGAACAGGAGATGACTTGTTACAATTGGTTGAAGGACTAGGAAGAGAACCTTGGAATGTTTAGATGAGAGTAATTTAAGCATCCATCCTTGAAGAATGACTAACAATTTATTTTTTTCTATTTTAAATAGGCAATGATGTGTATGACAATAAGGTTAGTGTGAAAATGGTTTAAGCTAAATGTTGCAGGTAGAGAGATGCAGAAGAAGGATTGTAAAGAATGGGGGTTGCCCTTGCCAAATGGAGATGCATACATAGTTATTTGCCTGTGCCTGATGGCAACCAAAGCCAACCTTGGCTTCTAAGTATGTTCAACATTGAATGCCTTTCCATTATAGAAATCTAAATATAACATCAAACCAAAAGCAGTTTCCTACCTCCCAATGCATTTTCAATGTTTGTTAGTTCTCTGTTAAAGAAATGCACACATGACATCCTTATTTTACACAATAAAGAAATTAAGTGCTAAATGATTCATAGTACTACAGTTCCCCAGGCGATACTGATATGCTCAACTTGATTGAGACCCACGGAGCCTAAAGAGTGTGTCAGTTGTCCTGGAGGGCAGTCAAACTGGAACCATTATGAATCAATCAGCTTTTAGGTTTGTTAACTGCCCTTCACCTATGTAAGGGCATCCTGGGGATGGGGTTATAGCTCAGAGGTAGAGTGCTTGCCTTGTATGCATGAGGCCCAGAATTGGATCCCCAGTTCAACAAGAAAAACAGTATTGTGCCTGTAGTCCCAGCACTGGAGGGACTGAGATAGGAATCACTTGAGCTCATGAGCTCATGAGCTCAAGATCACCCTGACAACATGGCAAGACTTTCATCTTCAGAAAAAAAGGAGCAGGGGGTCCTGCTAAATGATGATGTGTGAGGCTGAGGACATTTCAGCTGGGTGAATTTAGAGAAAATGGAAGAGACAAACTTCAGCCCAAAGCTGAAGCCATGGGAAGAGAAACTATATAGCTCAAATGCTCTGGCAAGATACCAATAACAAAATCTGGCAGCCACACAGCTCTCTGACAAGGCTGACTTTAACCAGTTTCACTAAGAAGTGTTGTCATTTTATGTGTAACCTGTCCTCAGCTTGCTATCTGTCCCCTTCATTATTGTTGTTCCTTTTCTTGGGATCCTCTCCAACTTTATTATTCCAGACTGAACACAGAAAAGAACTACAGAAAAAAGCTCAGGTGAAGACAGCAACATCTCAAGCATTTACCAAAATGTAGAATGACTGCTTACTTGTTTCCCCCTCCTGATTTTTTGTTTGTTTGGCATTTCTCCTATTTTTCTTTCTCTTCTACTTCTGTCGAGGTAAGTTCTGCCTATGTTGCCCAAGTGGGCTCCAGGGACCCTCTTGCCCCAGTCTCCCCAGTAGCTGAGACTAAAGGGGCATGCCACCATGGCTAGCCCTTTTATTTTCCTTAATGATATTCAGTATTTTCCTGAATATTTTGGCCCAAAAACTACTTGGGCAGCTCTCCTCAGGGTATAGGGCATAAGGACTTTTGACTCCCTTTCTAGGGACATAACAGCTCACAACTCATTATTTTAAAGTATGATTGGAGAAATGAAGGAGGGAGGAGATCTCACAGGTAGAAATATTGATGTGATATGAAAAACCAATTTGATGTCATTGGGATGAGCTTTTAAGACATTTAAAAAAGTAAGGAGTAAAAAATTATAAGTGATGAGTAATTCTGTCTAGCTAGAATGAGAGTAAAGACATGATGGAACATGGGGTTATACATGTAGGTGTGGTTATAAAGTCTTAATGACTTCATCACCAATTTGGAAGCACATTGTGGCAACTCCATAATGTGTACTTCCTCTTCAAAGATAATTTATGAAAATAATTTAGACCAATCCCAGAACTAATCCTTGGAGGATTCTGCCATTAACAATTAAAATATCTCTGAAATAGAATAATAAAATTTATTTTCCTCAAAAGAATGTGATAACCAAATGTCAAAAGGAATATGGAAAACCTCAGGTAATCGAAAAGTTATATACAACTCCAGATGGTGATATAGCCTAAAAAATTCTCCATCATCTCCTTCTCATCTTAGGCTTTTATTGTACATTTCCTGTAATGCTATATTGACTGTAATCAAAACACTCATTGGTTTGGAAACTTTCGAAGACTTTTTTAAAGTTTAAAGTGCTTCTATTTACAGTCTCCTCTTGTGTCTACTTTCTACTATTTCAAGTTCTAGGATATTAATATAGCATGATTTCATAGAAATCAAGCAAATTATTTTCCATCAAGTTCTGGGCTTTTAGTTCAGTATTTGTGGTGTACACCTGTAATTCTGGTGATTCAGGAAACTGAGGCAGAAGGATCACAAGTTCAAGGCCAACCTCATCAACTTAGTGAGACCCTCAGAGACTTCTCATGACCTTGCCTCAAAATAAAAAATGAAAAAGGCTGGGAATGTAGCTCAGTGGTAAAGTACCCTGGTTCAACCCCTAGTACTGAAAAAAAAAAAAAGAAAACAACAACTGTGCTTTCGTGCTAAGCAGGTACTCTACAACTGAACCACACATGCAGCTCCTTTTCTCTCCATTTAACCAGATCACTCAAGTGGATCATGAGACTATTTGAAGTCCATAGTTTCCAGAAGCTTCTCTGGAGTATTTATCTTGCATTTATTCTGAACAATGCTCCACTAAGAAATAAAAAATTGATAACAGATTTTCAAGAGTGTTAAAAGGCAGCTGGGTAACCTGTGCCTGTGGTCCCAGCTACCAGAGAAGCTGAGGCAGGAGCATCACTTGAGCCCCAGACTTCAAGGGAAGCCTGGGCAAACACAGTGAGACCCTGGCTCAAAAGAAAAAAATTTAACAGTGTTGGAAGACATAAAAGCATAATGGATAAGGGAAGGGTCAGATTTCCTCTATCTGGAACCCTGACTTTATCTGTATTCTCTCTCTGACAGTAATGATAATATCCACCTCCAATAATATCACAGGCTGTTTCAATGGTTGAGATAGATAACAGAAACTGCTTAGCACCAGGAATTATATATAGTAAATGCTTAATTAGGGTTACCTGGTACCATTATATGAATTACAAAGTTGACTTTTGATTTTTAAGCATTTGGTATGAAATACTATTTCAACTTAATTTCCAGAAGGCTAACCTCTATTACTTATGTATATATGTTCATGGTTCACACCTAAGAAAACTGAAAATGCATGTTTATTTAGGTGGCTGTCAGAAAATACCTCATACTTGCATAATGCTTTATAGTTTTTGTTTTGTTTTGTTTTGTTTTATTTTGTTTTGTTTTTTGGTACCAGGGATTGAACCCAGGGGCACTTAACCACTGAGCCACATCCCCAGCCCTTTTTTAATTTTTATTTTGAGACAAGGTCTTGCTAAATTGCTTAGGGCCTTGCTAGGTTGCTGAGGCTGGCTTTGAACTTTCAATCCTCTTTCCTCAGCCTCTGGAGCCACTGGGATTACAAACATGCACCACCTTGCCTGGCTTGCTTTATGGATTAAGTGAGTCTTTCACATATATTTGCACTTAACCCTCACAGTAACTCTGATGGGAGGAGTGAAATGAACTTTCCCAAGTTTTACTGTACAGGAATTGTGCAATGAAGCTGGTATTAGAACCTAAGTCTGTATCCTTTTTTCATGCTAGGCTTTTATTATTTGTTAGACTCCCCTGAACCAATTTGACATAAACAAAACAAATATACTTAAGAAAAAAAATGTATTTCAAAAAAGAATATCTGAAAGTTTGTATGGTAAACTTATAAAGAAATTTATGAGACATAAGGTAACCAATGGAGTAAGCCCACTCGCCTCAAAGCCTGAAGAAAATGGAGAGCTCTCTTTGTAACTACACAGATTGTAAATTTAATCATGATTCAGGCTCTAAAACTTCAGTGGTCAGAGATGCTACAAGGAATTTGAGGGGAATTTTATTTATGTAAGATCATCAACTGTAAAAAAGCAGCTACAAATGGGAGCCTTCTATAATTCCACTTTCGTTTCATGCTGGGAGCTGTTCTTTCTCCATCACTCAGATTACTTTATGAGCCATTTGCTTTGCCAGTAAGTATTTTTTTCTTCTTTTAATGGAATGAAATGGTACAAGGTTAAGGCTCATTATCAAATTGGAATGCAGAAACAACATTAGCTACACTTTAAATTTGCCACTGTAGAAATTGTAAAAAAGAATATATATAAAATGAAGTTTGTTTTGTTACCCACTAAAAGCTTTTTCTAAAACTTTGACACACTCAAGGCTATACTTTAGTGAATTATTCAAACTCACTAAAAATCTTCAATTGAAGGAAGACATTTCATATTTCTTGAAATTTTAACTGTCCAAAAAGCTTTGAACTCTCAGTATGTAGACAGAAAGACAATCCTTCTGTCTTTGTGTGAATATGAAATCATTTAGTAGTTATCACAAACTAAATGCAAGCAAACGTTTATTACTAGATATGAGTAGGTGATATAAACTGAGTAATGAACAGGAAAAAAGAAAAGGAAGGATAATTATATAGCATATCACCTAGTCTTAGGTTCACATTCTATATGGAACAATTCAGAGCACATCACTTTTTTGTTCTTTTGACAAAATATAAAGATACTAAAAAGTTAAATATTAATGATTTTAGACTACAATATTTCAATGTGTTAAAGAAAAATTATAGGAAAATAAAAATAACACTGTTGGTAAAGCATATGCACTGGTAATTTGGCTATCTACTTGGTGAAATATGAAGCTCTAAGTGTCTTCAAAACAGGGCTCAGATGTTTATCAAAAAAATAAATTGCAGGTACTTAAAAAATGCTACTTTAGTTGGGTACCGTGGTATACATGTTTGTAATCCCAGCAACTCAGGAGTCTGAGGCAGGAGAAACACAAGTTTAAGGTCAGCTTCAGCAACTTAGTGATACCTTCAGTAACTTAGCAAGACCCTGTCTCAAAATAAATAAAACATTAAAAGGGCTGGGGATGTAGCTCAGTGGCAGAGGTAGAGGTTTCAGTCCATGGTTGGTCCGTCTGTTGCCTTTGGGGCTATCACTGTTCAACTCATAGCAACTGGGAAGGCGGGGGAGAGAAAGAGAGAGTAAGTGGGGAGGGACAGAAGTCTCAATATCTCCTTCAAGGGTATACCCCCAATGGCCTATTTTCTTCATCTGGGTTCCACCTCCTGAAGTTTCCACCACCTCTCAATGGTGTCAAAAGCTGGCAACCAACCTTCAACAAATGAGCCATAGGGTGGATACTTATCCAAACCATAGCAAGTTACTAGACCAATCTTTCATTTTTAAGATAAACTGATAACCAATAAAATTCAGGGAAAGTGTAATGTTTTTCATTCAGGGGAGACCTGTTATTTGAGACCTGTTATATTTCCAAATTAACATAGAAATGTCATCCAGAAAGTTATATGGTGTTCACTTTGAAAATATTTCTTTCATGATATTATAAGTTGATATTTAATTTTAACAGCTTTCTTAGGGTGTAGTTTGACTTTCAATAAACTGCATAAAGTTGTACAATTTTATAAGTTTTGATATATGTCTACATACATGAAATCATTGCCACAGTCAACAAAATGAACAAATTCACCACCCTCAAGAAGTTCCCCTGTATTTCTTTGAAATCCTTTTCTCACATCAGTCCCTGCTACCCACATCCCAAGGCAACCACTGACCTGCTTTAGGTGACTATAGATTCCTTTGCATATTCTAGTACACATGGAATTATCTGGTCTGAATGCTTCTTTTGGCTGACTCATTTCACTCAGCATAATTACTTTGAGATCCATCCAAGTCATTGAGTGTATCAAAAGTTCATTTTTCTAGTATTGAGTTATATTCCATTGCACAAATATCTCAGAACTTTGTTTCCCCTTTCACCTATTAATGGATATTTAGAAAGTTTCCAGTTTGGGCTCCTTTATGAGTAAAGGTGGTATTTACATTTGGGTACAAGTCCTTGTATGAACATATGCTTTTTTTTTTTTTTTTTTTTTTTTTTGGTACTAGGGATTGAACCCCGGGCTGCTTACCCACTGGGTCTCATCCTGAGCCTTTTAATTTTTTGAGCCAACTTCCCACTAAGTCACTTAGAGTTTCACTAAGTTAGCTGAGGCTAGCTTCAAACTTGTGATCCTGCCTCAGCCTCCCTAGCCACTAGGATTCTAGCATGTGCCACCATGCCCAACTCTTGTTGTAGTTTTAATTTTCATTTATCTGGTCACTAATGATGAGCATCATTTCATGTGTCTACCATTCATATACAGAGGTTTCTGACTTACAAATGGTTCAACTTCAAATTGTTCAACTTTATAATGGTGAAAAAAAAAAAAAAACACATTCAGCCAGGCCCAGTGATTCACACGTGTCATCCCAACTACTCAGGAAATTGAAGGAGGAGAATTACAAATTTGAGGCTAGTCTTGACCATTTAGTAATTTAAACCCTGTCTCAAAATAAAGTTTAAACAGGGTTGGAAGTGTAGATCAGTGGCACAATACTTGCCTAGCATGTGAGAGGCCCTAGGTTCAATCCCTAGTATTAAAAAAGTGTGTAATACGCATTAAGCAGAAAACTGTACTTGAAATTTTGAATTTTGATCTTTATCTGGCTCAGTCATATGCATCATGATACTGTGATGCTGGGCAGCAAGAGACAGTCACATGATCACAAAGGTCAACAACTGATTCTCTGCTGGACCCTGTGTCTTAAAGCTATGATTTGTGATAGATTAGGTATCTAAATGCCCTTTTGTGCGTGTGTGGTACTGGGTATTGAACCCAGGACCTTGTGCATGCTAGCAAGTGTTGTCCCACTAAGCTACATCTCCAGCCTTGTAACTGACAACTTTAATCAAATTCATCCCCTATGAATTTTATGGGGTTTTTTCTTTTTTGACACAATTGTAAATAGTGCTGTTTTATTTAATTTACAATTTCTGATTGTTATTATCTAGTATATAAAAAGAATATTGATGTTTCAATTTTTTCTTGTATCCTGCAACCTTGCCAAACACACTTAGTATAACTATTAGCTTTTTGTAGATCCATAAGGTCTTCTAAACAGATGATTATATTCTGTGTGAATAAAAGGAATCTTACGTCTTTCCTTCTAATCTGAATGCCTTTTATTTCTTGTCCTGTTACACTAAAACATCTTGTACAATGTTGAATAGAAATGGTGAGAGCAAACCTCCTTATCTTGTTCTTTATCTTAGGAGTAAAGTGTTCACTTCTTTTTAACCATTGATGTGATGCTAGCTACAGAGTTTTCATAGGTACCTTTCATCAAATTGGGAAAGTTCTCTTCAATGTCTAGTATTCTGAGATACTGAACATGACATATTTTTGAACTTTCATTTTGGGGAGGGTAGAAGATTTAATAACCATCATAAATAGAAGCACACCAATATTTTTCCATTTAAAAAGATTCCTGGGAGGGGAGCTATTATATGCCAAAGTGCCCAAATGGAATTCGTACTCATCTCTAGAAGCAACTCAAGGACTTATAGTTGCATATCCTTCTGAAAACACTTAAGCTTTCTGAACCTCAATACTTTTTACAGTAAAACAAAATAATATAATTCATGTAATTCATGAGGTTTGTATAAGTTTAAAGTAAGATACAATACACAAAAGCACTTTGTGTGTTTTAACAAAACATATAGATATTGGTGATTCTATCACCAAAAGGGTATGTATAAATAATATTTTTATTTAAAAACAAAGAGTATATAAAATATCTGAAACCTAATAATTGTTAAAAATAGAACATGTTTTTGGACAGGAAAAAGACCACAAAATTTATTATATACCAAAGTCATGGGAGTATTAGGATTCTAAAATAGAATGCAATTTCTAAGGTGATTTCATTTTCACAGATATTTGTCATAATAGAGGAAAAAACCCTTAGTGATAAACTGTCTCAGAGTTTCATAAAAAGGTTTTCTTATGACACAGTAAAGCAACAGCTGAAAATCCATAATATTTCTTACAAGATTTTATTTGCAAATCTGATTCCCCTCCCAATATTTTTGCAAATTTAGGTAATAGCCTGTTATTCTAGTTCACTTAAGATTCTGCCTTCAGGGACAGCCTAGGGGTGGTGGAACTAATCTCCATTATAGATAAGGGGTAATTAAGTGATCCAGGAAGAAGAAATCAAGGTATGCAAATATGAAAAAGATGCATTTTTCCTTCTAAAATAGCTAAGAATAAACACAGAATCATCAACTTTTCATACACTTTTGAACCCTCTGATGGTTAATGGGAACTGAATGTTCACTAAAATAATCAGAACAGGTAAAGCATCTCAGTTGTATTTGAGAAGGTGAGACTAACCACAGGAAAATTCCCTGTGAGGTCTACTTATTCATTTTGAGTTTTCTTCAAATTCCAATTTTAAATATTTCTAGGTTTTTTTATGGGGGTACTGGGGATTGAACTCAGGGACACTCAACCACTGAGCCACATCCCCAGCCCTATTTCGTATTTTATTTAGAGACAGGGTCTCACTGAGTTGCTTATAGCCTCACTAAGTTGCTGAGGCTGGCTTTGAACTCATGATCCTCCTGCCTCTGGCTCCCAAGCCGCTGGGATTACAGGAGTGGGCCACCACACCCGGCTTATTTCTAGTTTTTTTAGCCAGGTTTGGTGGCTCGCATCTATAACCCTAGCTACTTGGGAGGCTGAGGCAGGGAGGATAGCAAGTTTGAGGCTCGCCTGGGCAACTTAGCAATATCCTGTCACAATAAAAGTGTAGGGGGATACAGGGAGTGCAACTCAATGGTAGAGCTCTTGTCTAGCATACATTAGGCCCTGGGTTCAATCCCCAGTATCACAAAAAAAAATAATAAAATATTTCTACTTTTTTGACTTCGTGTCATGGACTACCTCCTTTCTCCAGTTCCCACCCTATCTGGCTGATACTGCGGCGTACCAAGTACAGCAGAGAGTTGAGACATTTATAGTTGAGGCACTTGTCTGAATAACTTAACCCAGATCAACAAGTGAAGAGCAATTTGAATGGCACAAAAAGGGGACTTAAAAGGAACTTTTTATTAATCTTTTTGCAGAGGGGTGCAGGGCTTTCAAATAATTCATTTATGAAATGAATGTTCTTCTTTAAAAAAAATCTTTCCATTCATTCAAAGAATTCTTGTATGTTGAAGAAACATGCAGGAATGAGAAAAGATGAAAATATAAGGAGTGAAAAATCTGCCTAAAAATTAACCAGCCCACTGGAATATTAATCAATATTAATCAAGCAATGCTCTATACATTTAGGGTTGCTACATGGGGCAAAGTTATACTAAAAATTTATTTGTTCTTTAATCTCAAATTCATGTATAAATGGGCATCCTTTAATTTAATTTACTAAATCTGGCAATCCTAAAACGGTGTTAAACCATCATTCTGTGACATTTAAAATTCAGAGGCAAACTTTATAATTTAAAATACTTTAAAGAACAAAAAGTTTTGGGGGGTGTTGGGAATTGAACCCAGATATACTTTACCACTGAGTTACATCCCCAGACCTTTTTATTTTTTATTTTCAAACAGGGCCTCACTAAGATGCTTAGGGCCTCACTAAGTTGCTGAGGCTGGCCTCCAACTTGTGATCCTACTGCTCAGCCTTCAAAGCCACAGGGATACAGGTATGCACCATCATGCCCAGCGAGAACCAAAATAATTTTTGCACTGTTATGTGGAGAAAACAAATCTGTTCTTTCACTTATTGTAAAAAAGAAACTGAGCTGGGCACGGTGGTGCACACCTGTAATTCCAGTGACTCAGGAGGCTGAAGCAGGAGGATCACAAGTTCAAAGTCAGCCTCAGCGATTTAGCAAGGCCCTAAGTAACTGAGCAAGATCCTGTCCCAAAATAAAACATAAAAAAACTGGAGATATGACTCAGTGGTTAAGTGCCCCTGGATTCAATCCCAGTTAACAAAAAATTTACAAAAAGAAAGAAAGAAACTGAAATTTAACTGTTCCATTCCTTTTCTAAAAGCTTAGGATGGTAATAATTTCATTTGTAGAATTTAGATTTTAATTTCCTACTCAATATAAATATTAATAGAAGAATAAATTCTAGGTTTACAAGTTTTCTAGCTAGCCATCGATTGTCTACCTTTTCAAACAGAGCACTGTATTTATTACTAGACTTCATTTCAGTGAGTTTGGGAAAAGAGGAAAAATCCAAGAATACAGCTTTGCTCTTATTAGTGTAGTGTACGTGTACAATGTGGGCCCTGTATCTGCTTCGCACTTGCTGAGAAACAGAGGGTTAACATCTTTTTCAATATTGCCACTCAAATTGCTGTTTACCATCTAAAGTACAGGGTACAGAGTGAGGAGAAAGGCCACAGGGTCATTATGCTTTGGTGGCAAAAGACCTATCATTATTTTCATTCTATTCAATGCCAACAAACCATTTATTAAAGGACAAAATTGGAAATTCTCCACTTTACTCTTTTTGGGAACTTGTTTCATTTCCACAACCTGAGGAAAAGAAAGAAGACTTTACAGATGGAGCACTGCAATTGCCAGGGCTTTTTGGTGGCCACAGGCTGTCGTTGTCCGATGACACTATGCTCATTGTTGAGACAATTGAATCGTGTTTCTTCTTTATGTGGAGTTGAAATATTTTAAAATCTGGCTGGGACTGGCTTCATAAAACTGACATCATTTGGTCAGTTACTGAAGGAAACAAATTACATGAGGTTTTCAGCCTAGAGGAATTGCTCTCTTCTCTGAAGATACATTCTATTTAATTGTTCCACTCATTCATGCCTTTATGCTGTGTATTACAGCTTATATACATGGCTTATTTCCACTGCTCAACCATGACCTCCATAAAACCAGGGACAAGAGTTTCCTTTTTTTCTGTACTATGAATGAAACCCGAGGCCTTAAGCATACTAGACAAACAGACTACCACTGAACTGAACCCCATCCCTTTTTATTTTATTTTGAGACATCTTGCTAAATTGTGGAGGCTGGCTTTGAATTAAAGATCCTCCTACCTCACCTTCCCAAGTAGCTGGGATTATAGGAGTGAGCCATCACACTAAGTTCATGCATTCTTAATAAATATTTGTTGAAGAATGAACAGATATGTGAAATATTTTTATTTTGTACTAACTATAGCATGAGCAGAGGTATAGTCAGATGTGTGCAAGCATATATTTCAGAAAGGAACTTCTTTTTCATTAGCTGGAAATAAAAGGCTTTGTGGTTCTGTTACTCAGGACTACTTAAATGTGGAAAGAAAGAAGAGAAAGGTTTTCCCGTTTTCCCTGCTGACAAAATCTAAAATGTAACAAAATAAGTAACACTCGGCAACTAGAAAAACTGTGGGAGATTCTGAGGTAAATACAGAAATTAAATTAAATAATAAAGGTAAAAAAATTGATTACGTGAGCTATAACTCAGTGGTAGAGCACCTGCTTAGCATGTGCAAAATCCTGGGTTCAACCCCCAGAACCAAAATGAAAAAGAAAGCAAGCCAAAAAAAAAAAAAAAAAAAAAGAAAAAAAAATAAAATAACATTTGACGGTAAGTATAATG
>JAJEJO010004167.1:330075-397575 GCA_020662805.1 Glaucomys volans
AAAAAAAAAAAAAAAAAAAAAAAAACCTAAGATTTCATCTCACTCTAGTCAGAATGGCAATTATCAGAATACAAGCAATAATAAGTGTTGGTGAGGATGTGGAGAAAAAGGTACACTCACACATTGCTGGTGGACTGCAGATTGGTGCAACCACTTTGGAAAGCAGTATGGAGATTTCTCAGAAGACTTGGAATGAATCTACCATTTGACCCAGCTATCCCACTCCTCAGTTTATATCCAATGAACTTAAAATCAGCATACTACAGTGATGCAACCACATCAATGTTTATAGCAGCTCAATTCACAATAGCTAAACTATGGAACCAACCTGGATGCCCTTCAACAGATGAATGGATAAAGAAATTGTGGTACATATACACAATGGAATATTACTCGGTCTTAAAGAAGAATGAAATTATGGCATTTGCAGGTAAATGGATGGAATTGGAGAATATCATGCTAAGTGAAACAAGTCAATCCCAAAACACCAAAGGTCAAATGTTTTCTCTGATAAGCAGAAACTGATTCCATAGTTGGGGGTGGACAGGGAAGAATGAAAGAACTTTGGATTATGCAGAGGGGAGCAAGGGGAGGGGTGGAGCAGTGGGGATGGGACGGATGGTAGAATGAGACAGACATTACCACCCTATACACATGTATGAAAAAAAGAGTAGAATGGATAATAAAAAAAGAAATATGTCATTTACAAGAAAATAGAACTGGAGAATATCATTTTAAGTGAAATAAGTCAGACACAGAAAGACAAGTATCACATATTCTCTCTAATATGTGGAAACTAGGGGAGAAAAGATCTGAAAGTAGAAGAGGGGTTTCTAGGGACAGGTAAGGGGACTGGGAGGAGCAGAGGAGAAAGGAGGGATGGCAAAGATAGAAGGATGTATAGACATGATCAATGCATGATACATGTATAACAATATCACAGTGAATCCCATTAATTTATACAATTAATATATGCTAATGACTACAATAAAAATATATTTATTTGTTCTATTACATACCTGGGACTTAGAAACCATAAATACAAAGACCCATAAGAAAGGTTCATTGGTTTTATGGAGTTATTGTAACCTAGTTGGGGAAGAAGCTAAATCAACAATGATAATAGTAATGAGAGTTATGTAATGAGAATGCAGAAATAAAAGCTTAATCTGTGCCTGGAAGGGCTGAAGAACTCATCTATCTCCAAAGGCATGCCATTTGATGTGGGACTCGAAGGGTAGGTAGGGATTTACTAAGTGAAAAAGCAACATAGGGGGGCTGAGGATATAGCTCAGTTGGTAGAGGCCTTGACTAAGCATGCATAAGTCCTAGGTTCAGTCCCCAGCAACAGGAGGGGAAAACAGAGAACATGAAGGCAGGTCTAACAGAGGGACAGAGGGTAAGTGATGAGGTACTATGTATCAACATTTTCTATTTAGGCACTGTATTAGGTACTTTATATATGCTATATTTGATCCTTCATTCAATAACAATTTATTGAGCACATGCTATATACATAAATCTATACTGAAGTGCTCATTTTCATGTGAGGTTACCAAGGCACATAGAGACAAACTGATTTTCCCAAAGCTACACAGATCGTAAGAGACAAACAGATTTAAAGATCTGACTCTCTCCTAAACACACATCTTCCATTCCACCTCCCAAAGCTAGATTATATAGTTATACAGGCATATTCAGGAAATGATGGAATATCTGGTTTGGTGGAATGTATAAGGGAATGTGGAGGGGTATGTGGGGTGAGAAGTGGCAGCAGACAATCTGTGGAATGCATGTTAAGGTTTACTTATCTGATCATTTGCATTTGATTATAGAAAAGGAGAAATCATCCCTTTTTTGTGACTTTCCAGGAAGATCCTGGAACAGGTACAATAAAAACTTTCTGAAGTTTTTAAAAACTTATGACCCCACAAAGTTGAGGGGAAAAAAATCAAGAAGGAATTGAAATTGATTCTCAATGCTGCCATATTTTTTACTTGCCATTAATTTAAAACATCACAAAGCATGAATATTTATCACCTTGCTTTCCAAACAATATTCTAGGAGCTAACCAATGATCAGAGAACAGTTGTCTGCCTGGCTCAGCCTGACATACTTGTAATCCCAGGGACTGGGAGGCTAAGACAGGAGGATTTCCAAATTGGAGGCTAGCCTCAGCAACTTAGCAAGACCCTGTCTCAAAACACTTTTTTTGAAAAGGACTGGGTCGTCAAGACTCTAGTAGGACAGTTTCTTCTACTTCTCTGTCACTCCACCTCAGCCTTTCTGGTGGGGTATCCCTCCTTTGTATTACCATTGTTTTCTGTTACCTCTCTTTCTCAGTCCTTATCAACTGTTATAATTTTCTGTGTAGTTGTCATTCAATACACTCTATCCTCTTTGAAGAAAAAGAACATTACTTATTCATGATCTTTTTGCACATTTTAAAAAACTAAAATATGTTCAAACTGATCTGTTGAATGAAGGAACAAAAATTTTAAAAATAAAAAAATAAATACAAAAAAGACTGGGGATGTAAAGCACCCCTGGGTTCAATCCTTAGTACCAAAAAGAGAGAGGGAAAACAACTGTCTGAAGCAAATATGAAGAGTACTAAAAACAATAGTGATATGTTGCATCCTAACTGCATTGTGCTTAGGTATTTTCATGTTTTTATATATTAAAAAATTTCCCCAAATCTGCATACTCCTTGAAAACTGCTTATAAAGTTATATCTCATAAAATGATCTATATAAGCATGTTAAGTAGTGTTGCAAAGTAAAAGGAAGTGTTTTGTGATAAAAATTGAATTGTTGAGTACTACAAACAAGCAGTCATTTTATGGGATTTATATTAAGGTTTCAGGCAGTAGATGATCATGGAAAAGAATTATGCCTGTATTGAGATTGAAAATGTTGGTTTGAAGTTCATAGATGTCAATGTTTAAGCACATATTCAGTTTCCATGGAGAATCAAAGCATTGTAATTAACTATGTTTTTTATTTTATGGGTTCTTTTTAGTTATACATGACAATAGAGTTCATTTTGATTTTTAATAGAAATAAAACAAATTAGCTATGAACATGAACTATCATAGAATTTTTAATTGAAAAAATTATTAATAGTTAAGTATTTTTTGAACTTACATAACTTTGTGCTTTCTTGCATTTTATAAATTATGCATCAATTTCTCTTTAAGAAATGAAATTTGTATTTCTCGTTATTTACAAAATGCCGTAAGACATTTGGAAAAAAAATTACAGTACTACCCATAAGCATTCATTTAACCCAATTTTCTGACCCTGCACTTTGGAGGCTGAGCTGTTCCAAACCTTCAGAGAGTTTTCTTACCTACAAACGATATTGGGTTGATATAAATATTAATAAAGGTGTTGATTTATTTTTGAAAATATGCATTTAATTCAAAATGGAAAATAAGGTATAGGAAAGACTTTAATATTCTGAATCATTACTAGTAAAAAGAATAATAATAAATTGCTATTTTAAGTATTACAAGACAAAGGTGGAAAGAATCAATCATAGACAACAGGTTCCAGTCTTGCACCTCCACTCTGTACATCTGGGGAGTTCCAATATATTATCATATGTTGCTGGGGGGTAGGCCCTGCTGGTAGTCATATTGGGATTTAAAGAATGTAGTGTGGGGCTAGGGGTGTAGCTCAGTGAGAGCACTTGCCTACAATATGTGAGGCCCTGGGTTCCATCCGTAGCACCACAAAATAAATACATAAAGTAAATACTGCCAATCCTTTGCAATTTGTTACCAATGCTTCTCTCTTTGGTGGATTTTTTGCTTTGTCAATGTTGAAATTTACATTATTCCAGAATGATTCTGACATTTTAATAAGAATTACCTGCTTCAATCAAGGTAAAAAAGAAATCCAAAAGGATAAATAAGGATGGAATTTATTTCTCAGATTCAATGAAGAGAAAGGGTTTCATTCTCCTTTAATAAAACAGAGAGGATCTTGTATATTTAAAGGTAAAGTAAGGGGAAAGGAGAATTAAGAAAGCAAAGTAAATGAAGTCTTCCTATTATGTGACAGAATGATCTGACATGGGACCTCTATGCAGGCACTGAATTGTTCCTAATGATGTGAATAATTTACTTCAGCCTTCCATGGAATAACGAAGTGAATTTCATGCCTCTTAGTTTCAAAGTCATTAGAGAGCAGACTGAAGAAACAGTCCAAATAAAGGAACTTTGCGTTATCATGTGATCATCTGGAACACTGTCTCAAAACTAACAAATCAGGATGGGGCTGCAGCTCAGTAGCAGATGTTCCATACCCTGGGCTCCATCCCCTTCACCTTAAAAAACAAAACAGAACAGAACAAAAACTAGCAAATATCTTTCTGTTGAAGTTCTATTCAGGTTTCCTTTGCCTTCCCTTGCTTTCTTCTCAAATTCTCAGATTAGATCCTTAAAGCTCAGATTTTGATTTGAACTCAGCCTATCGCTTATTGTTTATTTGTTGAGCCAGAGTCTCAGCTACTTGCCCAAGCTATCCTTGCACTCCTGGGGACCAGGGATCCTACCTCTTCAGTCTTCAAGTCCCTGGGACTACAGACATATGTTATCACTGACTGCCAATTCCCTATTGTTGATTTATGCAGGAAACCCACAGCTGGAAGTAACTCCACCCTACTACATGGCATGAGTTATGACAACGTCATGGGAATGCATCATTTTCTAGCATATTCACAAAGCCATACTTAAAATTGAAATATATAGGAAGAAAATTATAATCCTCCAAAATGTCACCTGTTAAAGTAACTTTATAAAAGGACTTCAAAAGAACAAAAAGATTGAAGCAAGTCACTATATTCCTGTAGGCCTCAGTTTTACTAATCTATAAAGTGAGAGTGATAGTCTATAATGTTTCCTCTAACACAGAAAGCTTATGATTTTAGAGCTGGGGATGTAGCTCAGTGGTAGAGCACTTGCCTAGCAGACACAAGGCCCTAGGTTGGATCCCCAGCACCAAAACAACAAAAGAAACAAAAAAACCACACTTATGATTTTTAATTATAAAATTATTTACATTTTAAAAATTTGTGTATTTACAGTGCTAAGGATCTAACCCAGGGCCTCACATGTAAGCAACTGCTGTACCCCAACCTATACTCCCACTCCTCAAATTATTTCACTTTTTAAATTTGATACTTCAGGACATTGTATTAGATAAAATTAAAGGAAATGTTAGACATGTGCTTTGGATGTTTTGTTATAAACACATTTTAGAATCTATTCTATTTGCTTAAGTGATTTATGATTGTTGAAAATCGTAATTCAGAGTCCATCAGGTAGGACAAATTGGGCTGTAACAGTACATTTTCTGAAAATTTTGATAAATTATGCCTGACTATACTGTACCTGGAGGATAACTGAAATTCTTTGTTTTGTATTTGTAACATAATAACCAGCTTAACTAAACCTTTTACTGAAATTATCTTAAATTTTAATATTCTATAGAATATAGCCTTAAAATAGAATACCCTTAGTTTTTGGTCTTCATAATACTGAAATAGCTATGTTACTATTCCTATCACCTAAAAGTATTACTAAGTAGTAAGGTAGAATTTTATTCTTTCTGTTGTCATTGGCATACATTACTATTACACGAATTCATTTACTTACACTTCACAGTTGATAATTAGGGGCTGGGGCTATAGCTCAGCAAGCAAGAAGACCCTGGGCTCAATCCCCAGCACTGCCAAAAAAAAAAGTTGATAATTAGGTTTGGTGAAAAGAAAACACCATAGGTAGAATTATGAAAAAAATAAATACACACTATTATACACAGGCTAAGTGTAGATTAACCATTAGTGTAATGTCTTAATCTGTGAAAGTAACTTAGACTGGGTAATTTATAAACAATAGAAATTTATTGCTCACAGTTCTATTGGCTGGGAAGTTCACAAGGCACAAGCTGATTTGGTGCCAGGTGAGGGCTCTACAGATAGTACCTTTAAAAGGCCTCAGCTGGCATCAGCACAAGGCAGTTCTGTGGGGTATCTTTTATGAGCGTGTCAATTCCATTCACTAGGGCTCCATTCTCGTGACCTAATCACCTCCCAAGGACCTCACCTGCTAATACCAATGCCATGGTGTTAGGTTTCAACTTGGGCCAAAATATTCAGACCATAGAATGAAATAAATGTGTCTGCTTATCTACAAAATTTACTTCCAGTGGGCTAACCAATTTTCTGTGGAAATCAAAAGCAAGGTGGTCAGCAGTGTTCCCATCTGTGCTTTATTTCATGAGATAAAAGTACAGTATTTCCCATAAAATCCTATTGGTCTGCAGGGTGCAGTGGTGCACACCTGTAATCCCAGCAGCTCTGGAGGTTGAGGCAGGAGGATTGCAAATTCAAGATCAGCCTCAACAATTTAGTGAGGCCCTAGCCAATTTAGTGAGACCCTGTCTCAAAATAAAAAGTAAAAAGGGCTGGGAATATGGCTCAGTGGTTTAGCGCCCCTGCATTAAATCCCCAGTACAAAAAAAAAATTCCTTGGGTCTAATCACAGACTATAAAAGTCAGATATGAAATGGGTCCATCCCCCACCCCCTAGCACACCTCAGGTCCTGCATCTCTAGCCAAAATGATCTTGGACAAAAGTTACTTATTCTGTAAACCTTATTTTTCTCATCTGGAATTGGCAATAATGTTTCCAATTATGGGAGAGTTATTAATCTTAAGTAAGATAATGTATGTAAAATTTCTAGAAGGCAGCTTAGCACATAGAAGCAACTCACTAAGGATTAGTTGTAGTAGTTGTTTATCCTCCCTCCCCAGTGGAATTTTGTCATTATGGTTACATTCAAATTTGAAAGGTGAAGAAGAGAGTAAATAACTCTTTGTTGGTTGCTTGGCATTGAAGTCTGTGAAGACCTAAGATTGGCTCATTTCTATTTTAATCTCTTTCACATCTTTGTTCATGAACCAACTCTTAAATACCTATTTAAGAACACAGCTCCAGCTGGGTGCAGTAGTGCAAGGCCTGTTACCCCAGATATTCCAGGGAATGAGGATCAAAAGTTTGAGGCTAGCCTGGGCAATTTAGCAAAACTGTGCCTCAAAATTTAAAAAGTACTCAGGGTGTATAGCTCTGTGGTAAAGCACATCCCCAGCATTTGTAAGATCCTGGGTTCAACCCCCAAGACCACAAGAAAACAAAAATAAGAACACAGCTCATCCAGATGCCTAGACCATATTAGAGTAAGCACAGAAATCTAGACAGGGGTTGGCAAACTACAGCCCACAGGCCCCATCTGTTGCTGCCTATTCTTGTAAACAGTTTTATTGGCATATCAACCTTGCCCTTTTGTTTATTTTCTATGGTTGTTTCCAAACTGCAACAGCGAAGTTGAGTAGTTGTAACAGAGGCTGTATGGCCTGCACACAAGAAATATTTCCTATCTAGTCCTTTACAGACAATGTTTGCTGACTCTTCACTTAAAATATTCCTTAGGAGTCTGATCTTATTTCACAAGATGTTCTTTCCAAAGGACTCTCAAATGTGTTTTAAAAATTTTAAAATCTTATTTACGCTTAGTTATAAGCCTGCTCCATTCCATCCAGGCAATGGGATTTATCCTACCAGGATGCTGCTCAGTATGTGATAAGGAATGCCTCTTTAAATGGACAGCTTTACATTCTATTTGTACCCTTGTTAGGTGACCCTTGACACTGATAAACAAGTCGGTGAAAACATTCTTGGTGTTAATTATCAAAGAGATGTTTGTTGATTGGAAAGGGAACTTCTAGCCTCAACTCTTCTGTAATGATTCCTAAGGAACCTCTTATTTATTTAAATCAAATCTTTATAACTGCAGTTTATTAAAACCATGCCATGATTTAAATACTTAGACCAATTGTCACATGAAGATTCAAATCTTTCTAAAAGTATGAAAGAAGAAATATAACTTTTGCTATCTGGGTTATTTCTGGCTTATTTGGCATAAAGTGCTTTTTATACCATTTAACATAAATCTTTTTTTCTTTTTTAATTTGTTCTAATTAGTAAACTCAGATCCTTTGTGATAAATTGAAGCACTTTGTCCTTCTTTCAATGACAATGGCAAAAAGGGATCATGATGACCAAGTGATGGATAGCTTTTATCTTGTAAGTCCCTTTTGACTTCTTTCAGTTTAGTTTGTTTTCTGCAGTGTAACTGCAGGTGCTTTCTCTACTTTATTTCTGCCATCATACATATCCTCATTAGTATGGTTTTCCCTGTGCTTGAGGAGCTTAATTCTGTCAATCTGGGTTTTTTATTTTAGTAATAGCTTTATTGAGATGTAATTCATATACCATACCATTCATTCATTTAAATGGTAGAGTGGGCACTTTGCATTCCCCCGCTCCCAGCACCTAAAAAGAAACAACAACAACAAAAAGATGAACAGAGTGATAACTCCTGTAATGCCAGCTACTGTGAAGGCTGAGGCAGGAGGACAAGTTTGAGGCCAGTTTGGGCAATTTTGTGAGACTCTATCTCAAAATAAATAAATAAATAGATAGATAGATAGGCTGGGGATATAGCCACTGTGATCAATCCCCAGTACTTCAAACAAGTAAATAACCTAAATGATATGATTCAATTGCTTTTAGTTGATTCATAAAGTTGCACCACTACCACACAATCTATTTTAGATTTCCATCACCCCCTGAAAGAACCCCGCACTCATTAGCAGTGACTCCCAGTTTTTCTTCAACTCTCCTCCTTTCCAGTCCCTAACAACCATTAATTTACTTTGTCTCCTCAGATTTTCTCTCTTTGTACTTTTCATATAAATGGAATCATACAATCTGAGGTCTTTTGTAACTGGCTTCTTTCGGTTAGCATAATGTTTTCAAGGTTCATCCATGCTATAGTGCTGTCAATCTCCTTTTAAAGTCACATTTTGCATATTCAGTAGACACAGACTCAAATATTTAACCATGACCATTCTTGGAAGAATAAATAGTAATAGCATTTAAAAATGTGATTATATGCTTTCTCTCATTCTCTCTCTCTCTCCCTCCCTCCTCCCCTCCTCTGGCAGACACTCCTAAATTCACCAAAATCATCTGTTCTAACATATTAGAGAATCAAACAATCAAACATAGTAGACTGGAAATTGACTGTTTCTTTAGGAACCTGGCTAATGGTGTGAAGAATCATGGGTAAGTCTTATGAATTTTTAAATGTGCTCTATGATTTATTCTGACAGGTCTTTAATATATCTTTAATAGACCCTTCTCATCAGAAACCTCCAATATTTGAAATTATATTCTGACAAAAGTTTAAATTGAAGATTTCATCAAAAAGAGTGCCTTATAACCAAGACATGCAAAAGGATGAAATTAAGATGTGTGTGAGATGCTGCACTCACCTACCTTGACATTCCTCTAAGTTTCAGGCATGTGTATATTTATTCTTGAAGCAAAATGCGATGTGTGGGACTGAGGATGTTGCTCAGTTGTAGAGTACTTGCCTAATATGCATGAGGCTCTGGGTTCTATTATTAAACACAAACAAAAAGTGATGTGTGTCAGTTGGTTACATAGACCTCATGGGAGGGGTGGGGATAAATAGACAATATAGAAAGTAACTGTTCAAAATTACAGTAGCCAAAAGCAAAATTTTCTGAGACTTGTAGTCAAACTAGTATAAAGTCACAAGTCTTTAATCTCTAAGGTAAGTATAACAAATACATAGTTCTCCCTCTGTATCCACAGTGGAATTGCTTCCAGGTCTCCTACAAATAGCAAAATCCTTTCTATAAAAGTCCCCAATACAAAATGGCACACAGTATTTGCGTACAACCTGCTCACATCCTTTAAATTATCTATGGATTTCTTTTCTTTCTTTTTTTTTTTTTTTGGTACTGGGGATTGAATTCAGGGGCACTCGACCACTGAGCCACATCCCCAGCCCTATTTTGTATTTTATTTAGAGACAGGGTCTCACTGAGTTGCTTAGGGCCTTGCTAAATTGCTGAGGCTGGCTTTGAACTCGCGATCCTCCTGCCTCAGCCTCCCAAGTGCTGGGATTACAGGCGTGTGCCACCTCGCCCAGCTTGGATTTCTTATAATACCGAATACAGTGTAAATACCCTGTATATAGTCGTTATACTGTTTTGTTTAGGCAACAATGATTTAAAAAAAAAGTCTGTACATGTTCAAAAGAGACACCAGCTTTTTTTCATTTTAATATTTTTTATCTGTGGTTGGTTGAATCCAGTGGATGGAGAGGGCTGAGGGACCATTGTGTTTTTTCTTTTAAATGATTTAAATAGATGAGATCTCAAGTAACTTTTCCTCTTGATGTTATCATTGGATCTTTATTTTAAGTAACTCCTCAACTTTTGTTTTGCAGACAGAGAAGTCCAGAAAAGAAGCCCAATTCCAGAAACACCTTAAACTTGCCCCTTTTGTTTTCTTCCCAGGAATGGAATGTTTCACATTTCTACTCATCCTTTAAAACATTTACCCATGTTTTTCAAGCCTCCTTGAATCCCACTGCACAAAAAGGATGTCTTCTATACTTCAGCCTATCATTTTCATTCTTTTCAGAATTCTCACAGCACCCCTTATATAGTCTATCTTGAATTGTTTCCTTATTATTTCAGTCGTGTTGATTTTGCTATTTGAATTAGTATTAGACTATTAAGTCTTTGTATATTGAGACCATAATTTTTCTATGCTGCTTATAAGACTTAATTGACTACTAGAACCTAATAGGCTCTTAAAAGAATATTGTTGATTAATTATAAATTTAATAGACATAAAACCAGGGAAACACAAAGTTTTAAGCATTTCCAATGATGGTAATGACCTTCATTGGATCTACATAAATGGATCTAATTTGACATTTAATTTATCTAATTATCTAATTTATCTAATTTGATATTAAAATGCCCTAATCCTAACAAATATATTTCAATTGATTTTTTGTCTTTCATTTTTAAATTTTCAACAATTGAAAATCTAAAATAACCTTGGACATGTCACAGTAACTTCTTTATGACAATGTGTTTGTAAAATAATTGACCCATAGTAACCTCAGAGGTTTGAAAAGTGTCAAGTGGCTATTCAAGGAATTAGCATTCATGTATTATACCTGTATATGTTTTGAGTTAGAAACATGAAAAATTTTCACCATTTAGTAAACAATGGAGATAACTGTTTCAATTTTTATCCTCTGGTTGAAAAATTTTATGAATTTCCAGATCTACCAAGATTTCCTCAATGACTAATATTTTAAGGATAAAAGAAACCTTTAAATCACACTTAATTTTTTAAAAAAACTCATATCACAATATGTTGAATAAAAAGAACACTCAAGGATCAATTCAATATTTTAATATGAAATAGAATTATATAAACTAAAAGATGAAAGAAAAAATAAATGAAATTTTGGAAGTAAACTGATAAAATAAGAAACAAAAAAGATTAGTATGCAATTCTATATTCATTTTTTCCACATTTTTTTAAATGGGCTAGATTTAAAAAATTTTTTGATTTTGATGGACCTTTATTTTATTCACTTATTTATATGCAGTTCTGAGAATCGAACCCGGTGCCTTCACATGCTAGGCAAGGGCTCTACCACTGAGCCACAACCCCAGCCCCCTATTTTTTCCACATTTTTATTGGTGCATTAGAGTTGTACATAATAAGGGGATTTGTTATGATATATTCAAACATGTATACAATGTAACAATATCACATCCTAGTATAACTTCACATTTAGACACTGATAAAACAGATGAGTTAGAAAAATGATTCAGTATTAAATCAATCAAAATTCTTTAAATTATCCCTTATATAAAGTTTGTGTAGCAAAATGAATGGTATGAATGTACATCATACACAACCATAGAAAAGTTGTACCCCATTTGTGTTCAAAATGAAGTCTGTAAAAATTAAAAAAAAAATCATACCTGTTTACATTTGCTTTTTAAATAAAACTGTTGTGACAAAAAATTTTATTTAATTTGTATTTATTTAGTCTTGCTGAGGATTGAACCCAAGGCCTCAAGAATGCTAAGCAAGCGCTCTACACACCTGTCCCAAGAAGGTTTTCCTGTTTTGTTTTGTTTTTGTACTGGGGATTGAACCCAGGGCGCTTTACCACTGAGCTAAATTCCCAGCCCTTTTTATTTTTGAGACAGGATCTCACTGAATTGGTGAGGCTGGCCTCAAATTTGTGATCCTCTTGCCTCAGCCTCCCAAGTCATTGGAGAAAACGCCTGTGCCACTGCACCCGGCCCCAAAAGGTTTTAAAACATAGATTAAAAGGAAACTGACAGCCTTGAGTGGTGGTCCACACCTGTAATTCCAGCAGTTTGGGAGTTTGAGGCAGGATGGCAAGTTCCAGGCCAGCCCCAGCAATTTACCAAAACCCTGTCTCAAAATGAAGCATAAAAAGGGATGGGGATTACAGCTCAGTGGTAGAGTGCCCCTGGGGTCAATCCCCAGTACTGCAATAAATAAATGAATAAGAATGATACAAGAAAACAAAGGAGCCAGGTGTGGTGGCAAGGCACAAGCCTGTAATCCCAATGACTCCTGAGACTGAAGCAGGAAGATCACAAGTTCAAATCCAGCCTTAGCAATTTAGTGAGGTCCTAAGCAACTTAGTGAGACCCTGTCTCAAAAATCCCTGGTACGAGAGAGGGGGAAAATAAAAAAGGAACAAAAGAAAGAAAATGACACCTTACTCTAAGAAAGTTTCCAGAAAAAAACTCAGACTGTATGCATATCATAAGTTTTGAAGTGGATTGGGGAGAGTGTTGGGAAAGGGAATAGGAAAAAAGAGCCAAAAGAAAGGGAATATGCGTGTGGAAAGGGAGTAAAAAAGGTAAATTGGACAGAAAAAATCTAAAGGGAAAAATGGAGTTTCCTATGATATTCAAGAGAGACAAGAAGAAGAAATGCTTTCAAAATTTTGTGAGGGCTGGGTTGTGGCTCAGTGGTAGAGCGCTTGCCTGGCATGTCTGAGACACTGGGTTTCATTCTCAGCACCACATAAAAATAAAATGAATAAAATAAAGGTCAATCAACATCTAAAAATATTTTTAAAATTTTTGTAATACTGATTTTAAGTTATTTATTACAAAGTCAAACAGGATTGAAAATTGGAGATGGAAAGAAAAGGCTAAAACTCTTAGGTTATTGATTCACAGGGTCTCTGAGAGACCTATATACTGCTTTTTGCTGCTGTTGTTTTACAAGAATAAACCCTGGGGCTGGGGATATAGCTCAGTTGGTAGAGTGCCTGCCTTGCATGCACAAGGCCCTGGGTTCAATCCCCAGCACCGCAAATAAATAAATAAATAAACAAACCCATAAAATAGCCAGTAGTTCAACAAACAAACATTTACAGAATTCCTAGGCACTGGGCACTATGGAAGAGGCAGTTAAGATGAGCTAGAGTCTGTAACCTGCCTATAAGCAGCTGGAGGAGACCCTGAAAATCATGTGTGTAGATTTTATTAATGTAGGTATGAAAACTATCAACTTTGGCTTCTTTGTGAATGATCCTATATGTGTTAAACTGATGCATGGAAGATATAAAGAAATGCAGTCTAACTGGAACTTTGAGCCTGAGGTTCCTTACTTAGAGCAAAACCCTAAAGTTTGAAAATTCTTTTTAGATTTCAGGTAACACAAAGGTAGTTTAGTAACGTCAACTTGGGTATCTTAATGGTACTCATTAAAAAGGAGTTCTACCTGGATTATACTGTTAGGCTTGTTAAACAGGAATCTCAACTAGAATCCAAATTGGTGCTTCTGTGCTTAAGGCATACTTTATCTGTTGGAAAGTTACTGATGCAATAAGTAGTGCTATCACCTGGACACCCTACAGTTTTGAAGTATGGACTACCACACTTCCATGAAAATCGAATTTAACTGAGCCAGACATGATGGTGTTGTTGTGGGAGTCCAAGGCAGGAGGATGGCAAACTTGAGACCAGGCTGGGCAATTTAGTGAGATCCTGTATTAAAATAAATAATAAAAAGCACTGGGATGTAGAGCAGTGGTAGAGCACTTGCTTAGCATTTATTAGCACTGAGTTCAATCTCCAGTACTGGAAAATAAAAATAGAAATGAAAACAAAGCAGGTGGAAAACTGAAGTGCCCCGTTGAGTACCTAGAAATTTGTGTAAGGGATCCCAGAAACAACGCCAATCCTTAAGTCAATTATTGAAAGTTAGAAATCTCATTTTGGAGCCTATTGTAAATTCATATGGCAATGTACTGCATGTTCAATCCAACACCAACATGTTAAAGTCAGTACTTTTGTGCTAACCAAAACCTGACCCAATACAAAATCTCTTATAACAGAAATTTAATGTTTCTGAAAGCATGATTACCTCTCATTTCTTTTTTTTAACCTTCCTGTACCTTTCATAAGTTCTTTCAGTTGGTTAATCATTAATTAATATTTAACAAGGCTTTTTCCCAGTGCCAAATCCTTCTCAGCTAGTCTGGCCTTTAGGCAATGTATGAACTCTCCCACCCCTCGCTTAAGAAGCCCTGGCACTCACTACAGGTTAATTTCTTTAAGGAAATTCATAATAGCAGATCAAGTGAGGGCTTTTTTACAAGAGCATTCAATTTTTTAAGCCTCTCTTAATGTAGCATTTTTCCTGGTGCATGTAAAAATGGAACTTAATTGAACCAATTTTAAGTTTGTACAAAACTTTCCAAGCACACATTTCCTGAACAAAAATGATTATGACTGGAACAGGAAAGTGCTTAGACTTTTTCTTCTACGGCTGTCCCACAAGCCACTCTCTTGACTCCACCCTGCAGAATATCCCCAGCTCTGGCCCTCTAGACCTGATTTTGGATGTGGGATGAGCCAAATGATTGGTATGCAGATAAGGAGGAGTCAGTTATGACAGGGAGGCAGCCTCATGAGCAGAAGAAATGATACTCTGGGAAGCAGGAGAACTCTCCTGCTTTTTCTGTGGTGAAAGGAGACTGATAAGAATTGATACCGATGTCCAGAGGAACGGAACCAAGTGACTCCTACTGCCCCCTCCCACCTCCACCTCTCACCCGTTTCCGCAAGGACAAAACTTGCAGACAGGTGATTTTGGTCAACAATTTACTTGGCTGGAAACCAAAGGCACAGGGCGTTGCCCTGCCTATCCTGCTCCCTTAATTTCTTAAAGAAAGGGTTGTTGTTGAAGTTTCCCTGGGTGTTGTTAGCACCTGAACTTACAGAGCAGATGAAACCAGCGATGTTCCTTGCCAAAGCTATTTTTTTTCATGCTTCTGCGAGTAATTGCCCATCCCCTCTCCCAGACCTAAATAGTTGACATTCAAACTCTTGTTCCTACATTCCCATCTTTTCATTTCTCCCACAGATTTTTGTTTGTTTTTGTGGTGTTGAGGATTGCCCATGCTAGGCAAGTGCCCTATCACATTCCCAGACCTTTTAGTTTTTACAAATGAATTAATTATTCATTTTTAGTTCAATTTATTTCATTTTATCTGTTTTAGTTGGGTTTTCCCAAAAGAGTTTTTGAACATGTACTTCAAGTCAAGCACTGTAGACTTACAACTTCTTAGCCCAGGTAGGAAAGAAGGAAACCGGCGCCGGGGACCGGTCTCAGCTTCCTGCCGCAGAGTTACAGTCACCATCCCTCCTTAGTGCCCATCCCAGTGCCCATTCTCCTAGCTCTCCGCCCAGTTGATGTGACAGGTTCGTGGCCCAATCCCCTTCTTGGTTCCCAAGCGGACTGCTAGCACCACCCTAGCCAATAGCGGCGGCTGAAGGGCGGAGGGGGCTGGCCGAAGGGGAGGGAGCGCTGGCTTTAGAACAGCAGCCACAAAGATTCCAAGGGGTAGAAGTTGTCTGAGCGTGTTGGTCGGAGGCTGTCGGGCCAGATCGTGGACTCTGCGACTTTACGTAAGTGCTTTGCGGGCACTGGCGGGCTCGAGGAGAGCGGGTTTCCTGGGCGTGGGCTGGAGTGGGTCCTGGGGAGAGCATCTCTGGAAAACTCAGTAGAAACCTGCCCTGCACCGGCTGACCTGGTTTGGGCAGAAAGGGGAAAGATATGAGAAATTTCAGTCGCAGCCATTGGGCGTCCAGGCGAGCATTCCCAACAGCGATGGGTGGGAGTGACTGAGGATTCCCCACCACCATCCGCTGCGGGCATTTTTTCACTATAGAAGACAGTGCTTTCTCTCCAGTTGCTCTTAAACTTGTTGCCCACCTCGGACTGGAATCCTTGACGCCAACCATTGCCCAGATTCCCTTCCGCCGCTGCAGCTCCGAAGTGGAAACCAAGCAACTAACTTCCCTCCGCTGTCCTTCTCCAGCTACTGCCATTCCCCCTCCCTCCCGCCCAGACTCAGGAAATCCCGGAGCCGGCAGCCCGCGACGCCTCCAGCCCCCGCTCGCCGCCTTGGATGACCCGGCTGCTTTACGCCGACCCTGAGGTTCTGAGCCCGGGCGGAGGGCGGAGTGCGGTGGCCAGGGGAAGGAATCTGGCTCTTGTTGCCTGCCTTCTGCTGGCTTCCCTTCCTTGCCTTTAGCCAGAGCGTCGCGATCGCACCGCGTCTATGAGTAAGCACTTTTTTTTTCTTTCAGTAGCAGAACATCTCTGGGCCAGTAGGGCAGTACCTTTCCGAAGTTCTTTTCTCCCCAGACCCTGTGCCGCTAGCCTGCTCCCTTCCTAGCTGTTCTGCAGCGGAGAGCGCGCAGTCGGGGCTGCAGCTGCCCGGGACCTCTCTGGGCTCCCTTAGAGAGTGAGCCTAAGGGGCGGTGGGACGGGGGTGATGTCGCCCCTTCCCCCGCACAGCTGCACTTGCCTGTGTTTACTTTTCTCCACCCGCTGTACTTAAGCGTTCTAATGAGAGGCCGGGGGACGCCGACCACCCTCACCCGGGCTTTTCGCCAATCGCAAAGTTGCCGTCGCCGCCGCCCCGGCTGCTCTAGTGTGCTGGCAGTTCCGACTACCCGCCAGACTCCAGGCGGGAGCTGGTCCCAGCCCCGGAGGTGGAGTGGAGTTAATACCACCTGACACTTCCCGTTCGAGATGCTTCTTGCTTCTCACTTGAACTGCAAAACATCCCCAGTTGTGCAGAAGGTGGAGTTTGAAATTAAGTGACTTGGAAGCCTTGCCATTTAGGATCAGACAGAACGGATGCTGGGGGTACCCGGCCTGTTCGGAGGCAGAAGCAGGGAGAAGGGAGCTTGGCAATAGGAAACGTAAGTGAAATTAAAAACTACTGAGGAGTAAGTTTTCACTCCAGTTGGATGTCACAGTATATTTGGGAACCTGAACTTGAACTCTGTGATGCAGTTTACAGTGAATTCCAACTAAGTGGCCGCAATCCCACACTTGCCAATTGGCATCACGTGCCCCAAGTCTCCGATGCCCCTAGGGTAATGGTCACATGATGTCTTTTGACTTTAAAACCGGAATGCAGTGGCTGAGGCCCATATTCCAGAAACTACCTCGACAGAAAGGGGGAGGAGGGACTCAAGGGAATTCTACTTGGATTTGGATGAGAGAAACAGAAAGGGAATTTGGTGCTCCAATTTTGTGCAAAATAAAGAACGGAGCCACTTTTAAAATAACGACTTAAAATATATTTGTGCTGGGACATGACGTATCTGTCTTGGCCCCCTACAATCTCTATGGCTTTTGCAAATTTTAAAAATATATTCCTAATTATTTTCTAGGAAAAGTATCATTTTACTTATGTCCCATTTTGCACCTAAATGCTAGAATTGAAACCATATCCAATAAAATAGTGTTAAAAAAATAAGGTACTCTGGACTGGGGTTGTGGCTCAGTGGCAGAGCGCTTGCCTAGCACATATGAGATGCTGGGTTCAATTCTCAGCACCACATATAAATAAATAAAGGTGCCAACTGAAAGAAAATTTTTTAAAAAGGCTCTATCCATATCCCTGACATGACCAATATTTTAATTGAGCCATTCTCTGTGTTGAGCATCTACTTAAAGATGGTGGCTAAGCCCTTGACTAAAATTAATTATCAGTTATTTATGATTTGGAATTAATTGAATCAGAAATCACACACAAAACCAGTCCACAGTAAATTTGACAAATAGAGTTGGTTGAGCTTTTGCTTGGCCATGGTTTGGTTAGAATAATGAGAGGACTTGAAACAACTGTTCCATATTGTCCTATACCAACCCATGTGACCCAAGTTTAGGTTGCTGCTGGAAAAACGTGGCAATTTTCAATTTAGATTATATATCACAGAGTATAGGAACAGCCAGAGGAATCTCCGAGGTCAGGAGTTTGCAAAATGTATTTAGTTGTAAAAAATGAATCCAGTTGATACACATTCAGTCTTGAAAACTAGGGCAGAAGTTATAAAAATGAAACTTGGACTATTTAAGAGATTTTTGGCTTTGTAATTTTTTTTTGCTCCAAGCCCTTTTTGTTTACTGTAGCAACCTCTGAATTAATTGAGCACTCCATTTTCTTGCTGTGCATGGGCTTCTGAGCTTGAAGCTACTTTAAAGCACACAGTTCTGTGCCCCAGGCTAGCCTTGTGGCACAGATTAACTAGAAATGGATTTAAACTGCACCTGAACTACTAGAGTTAACTACACTGGTAGTTAGACCCCCCCTAGTGGAAGTGAGATGACAGTATAATTTTAGGTTGAACTAATAAAAGTTTAACCTTTAAAAAAAAAAGTGGGGTACTACTGTCCCACTAGGTTACAGTGGTAAGGAAATGAGTTTTTATTTTCCAGTGCTGGGGATCAAACTCAGAGCCTCCTACTAGCAGGCTAGTGCTCTATGGGTGAGCTACACTCCTAGTCCTATGAATTTTTTTAAAAAATACTATGAAATCATGTCCAAATGGAATCATTGGCAGGGCATGGGGGCACATGCCTGTGATCCCAGCAGCTCCAGAGGCTGAAGCAAGAGGATCACAAGTTTGAGGCCAGCCTCAGCAATTTTAGCCTCTAAGCAACTTGGTGAGACCCTGTCTCAAAAAGGGCTGGGATGTAGCTCAGTAGTAAAATGCCTCTGAGTTCAATGTCTTATACCAAAAAAAAAGAAAAGAAAAGAAATAGAAAAACCATCATTAGGCTTTAGTCCACAGCATTTCACTGTCTTGGGATTCCCATGCATTTAAAACCACCCTCAAGAGCTCAGTGGTAGAGCATTTTATCTAGCAAATATTAGACCATGGTTTCTATCCCCAGCACTAAAACACACACACACACACACACACACACACACACACACACAGAAAACCACCCTCAATATTGCTGATTTCATGTTTTACTGATATGATCAAATGAGCCCAAATTTTAATAAAGTTAGGGGATAGTGAGCCTATCTTAATTTCTACTGTTAAACCTGGCTAGATATCAACCCCTTTCTTCATCTGGGGTAGGGAGCCAAATACATCCTACTCGGTCATGACAATCAACATTGAAGTGCAAAATCACTAGTCTGATACTCTTTAGATTCAATTGCTAAAAATGACTAGGCTTATGGCTTTTGGAGTAGAAAGATTAATTATAACTTCTGAGTAATATTTTGAGTGAGATTAAGTCTCTTCTACCAATGGTAACACACACATTAGACTTGACCATGACTATTTATACTGGCAGAATGTCAGTATCCAGGGCAGTATCAGAAACCCAATGAAATTTTGCTCCTAGGCAAACAGTATGCCTGTTATGAAAAGAAAGGACAGCTTGACCATGGTGCTTGAGCACTAAAGTGATTCTGTTAGGTGAAACTGACAGGGAAAAAGAAGAAAGTCCCCTTGCCATTGTTCTGTATTCTGCTAAGCATTATTTCAATGACTTTCTGCAGAATGTACTGATATAATATTCTTAGCACATATATTAAAGGCATGACTTTGCTTTTTTATTTGATCTAGCATAATGTAGGTAGTATGTATATGGTAAACCTTTTTTTGTTCTTTTTGCTGTTTGGTGCAGATTCTAAAAGTATCTGGTATTAAATAAAATTTGAACATGAACATTATCAATACAGCACAGTTTGGGTATTTGTTTTTAGAATCATTTCATATTTATTCATATAACAATTTTTCTTTTGGTACCAAGTTATGCAGAGGGGAAAATTTTGATCTGTGAAAATAATAAAACTTGGGTTAGAAGAAAACAGTTGGGTCATGTTTTGAGTCTATAATTATTCCAGAGAGTGATAAACCAATTTGTTCAATTTGTTAGAGGTTTCAAAAGCTTTTTGGATGCATTACAATGTTGGAAGCTCATTTAGTGGTCATGACTAACTGTTTTTAGTTAAATGTTGGTCTTAGGAGAAGTTGTATCATACTTTAGTCAGTTTATTTTAGTTACACAGGTGAGGCAGTTTGAAATTATTCACAATAAAATTTTTTTAAAAATTACTAGATGGACACAATACCTTTATTTATTTATTTTTAGGTGGTGCTGAGGATTGAGGAGTTGAAAAAAAATAAGTATAAACTATTTTAGGGATGAAGAAGCATTGCTGTTTTATGTAAATGCTAAGGGGATGTATGTGGGACTTGGCCTCAGAGGAACTAGATCCTATACATGGCTTAGCCACTGACTCATAGGTTGACCTTGAGAAAGCCACTTAAAATTATTAGATTGAGGGCTGTACATACACACATACCACATTTTCTTTACCATTTGTTTGTTGGTGGGCATCTGAAATGGTTCCATAACTTGGCTGTTGTGAATTGCACTGCTGTAAACTATTGATGGGCTGTCATCACAATGCTGATTTTAGATCTTTTGGATCTACTGAGGAGTGGGATAGCTGGGTCACATGGTGGTTCCATCCCTACTTTTTGGAGGAAATCTCCATACTGCTTTCCAGAGTGGTTGTACTAATTTGCAGTCCCACCAACAAAGTGTGAGTGGATCTTTTTCCCCTGTATCCTCACCAGCATTTGTTATTATTTGTATTCTTGGTAATTTCCAATCTGACTGGAGTGAGATGAAATTTCAGTGTAGTTTTTATTTGCATTTCCCTGATTACTAGAAATGTTGAACTTTGTTTATAGTATATTTGTTGGCCATTTGTATTTCTTCTTTTGAGAAGTGTTTGTTTATTTCTTTTGTCCATCTTGTCCTTTTTGGTTTTTATTTTGATACAAGGCCTCACTAAGTTACTAAGGGTCTTGCTAAGTTACTGAGGCTGTGTTTCATAAAGAGGTAGTGTTGTTTATTGGAAAAGCATTGGACGTGGAATCCGGGGTCTTTGGTCCTCTGCATTCTGGACAGATAGGTCATCTTCAGTGAATCACTGGCATTCTCTGTGGTCATATCTGGATTTTGTTTTATTTTTAAGCCATCTGTTTCTAATCTATGCATTTCACAGGAATGCTGAAAGGATAAGTGAGCTATGTGAAACCTTGGCTCTTTAGCAGACAGGTGCTATATAAATTCAAAGTACTGTAGTAGTGTATCAGAGCACCTCTAACACTTTAACAAATTTCCAGAGGAGCTGAGGATATTGCTCAATGGAAGAACACTTGCCTAGTGGGCATGAGACCCTGGGTTCCATCCCCAGCATTGAAAAAAAAAGTTATGCCATGATTTTTCCTTTGCAAATGTTCTTCAGCCATCCAGTTTTACAAGCAAAGGCAAAATAAAGTAAGACATAATGTAATGAAAACTAAGAGAAATAGTTGATGGCAAGAGAATGAAATTCTACATGTAGTACTTTTATATTTTTTCCCTCAAATATTTTGCAAAGTAGCCTTTTAAAACCATTAACTTAGTGATTTTTCCCTTTTTAATTAAGTACTAAGCAGTATTTGGTCTTCATTGGTAAACATTACAGAGTCTGTTGGCTTATCATACTTCATTCTTAGTTTTATAATTACCCATATTGTGTAAAATTGCTTATGAAAAATCAAGTGTTTCTCTTCATAACTGCATTCTCAAAAAAGGACAAGATACAGGTTTAGAAAATTACAAAAGGAGGAGATAACCTCTAAGTGGTATGCCATAACATGGAAAATGTGACAAGTTAATGTAGATTTTCTTTTGGAAAAATAAACATGTTGGACTGGATAAATTCTAAGGTAATTTTCAATCTCCACCCTCAAAACTGTTAACTTGGAATTAATTTCCAATATTTATTTTCATCTTGTGAGTTATATAGTGGCTCTATAACTCTAAATCTTTGCATTATTGTACTTTACATTTTGTTAGTTTAAATTACATTTGATAATATTTGTTTAAATTTCATTTGTAAGTGATTTTGATTAAAGTGAAATAAGCAGAAAGCCCTGAGTTAAACGACTTTGGAAAATAATCAGGTATCATATAACCATTTCTGAAGAGTGGGTTCATTGGTTCATTATGCTATTAGAAATCATTTTCTTTTGTAAAATCTGAGCTCTTATTTCTATCATCTCTGGTTTAAAAGATTCAGTAGAAAAATTTTTTTTAGATATTGTAACCCATTCACTGAAAATAGAACTTCGATTCTCAAGCTATGATACAGGCACATGAATATGTATACATATGTATATATGTATATAAAGTTTTACATAATATATAAAAATATCAAATTTTTCCTCTATAAAATAGAATGTTAGAGCAGTATAATAACTTTGAATATTCATTATTGTGTTGTATATCATATGCTCTAATTACCTAGTGTTGCACTTAGATTGACATTTCTGCTATTGATACTTGATAATTGACAGTCTTTCATAGACGAGTATAATTTTTATTGCTGGGGATGGAACACAGAGCCTCATGCATGTTAAGTACATACTCTACCACTAAGCCACACCCCCAGCCAACACAAGCATAATTTTTAAGCTTTTTTTCTGTATTTCCTTTTTCTTTTCTTTTTTTTTTTTTAGTTCTTGATGGACTTTATTTATATTCAGTGCCACTGAGCCACAACCCCAGCCCATTTTTTTCTGGGGGGGTTTTTTTTTTTTTTTTTTTTTTTTGGTGCTGGGGATTGAACCCAGGGCTTTATGCATGCAAGGCAAGCACTCTACCAACTGAGCTATATTCCCAGCCCTTTCTGTATTTCTTAACATGCTTGTGTTCCCATTTTTTCTTTTTGATATTTTTAGGCTGGTATTTCAGGTCAGGGAAAATTACTATTATAGACTGAAAAGTGTTTGCCCAGAGGTGAAAATGATATGAAATTGTTACTAGGGCACATCCTATTGCTCTAATCAATATGTATGAAGTAGTTAATCTACAAGGAAATTATCTTAAGTAATACCGAAGATGTTTTTAATCACTTTGCTTTGAATTAAAAAAATACATGATCATTGTAAAAATTAGAAGAAAACAAAAGGGTTTATAAGGAAGAAAATAATTGTAACACCTGCTCATAATCTTACATATTTTTTTCACATGGACTGAGAGACTTTCTTTAAAAAATTTTTTTGTAGCTGTAGATGGCATGCTGTTATTTGTTTACTTTTATGTGGTGCTGAGGATTGAACCCAGTGCCTCACGCTTGCCAGGCACGTGCTGTGCCACTGAGCCCCAGCCAGAGAGACATTTTTAAAAATTGGGGGTTGCGGATATAGCTCAGTAGTAGAGCACTTGCTTAGCATGTGTGAGGCCTTGGATTCCACCCCTAGCACAAAAAAGAAAAGAAAGAAAAGAGAGTTTGTATACAATAGGATTTCTTTCTTCTTCCTTTTTTCTGGCTAAGGATTGAACCCAGGGCCCTCTTCCATGCTAGGCAAGCACTCTACCACTGAGTTACAGCCCCAGCCCATGATCTTTTAATTGTTTTTGAGTAATTAAACTTTTTTTTGGTAGCTGGGATTGAACCCAGGGGCACTTAACCACTGAGCCACATCCCCAACCCTTTTTAGATTTTTATTTAGAGACAGGGTCTCCCTATGTTGCTTAGGGCCTCGCTAAGTTGCTGAGGCTGGCTTTGAAATTGCAACCCTCCTGCCTCAGCCTCCTGAGCAGCTGGGATTATAGGCATGTGTCACCTCACCCAGCTAGTAATTAAACATTATAAAAGATATTTAGCAATCACTGTATGGTATGCTCTATAATGAATATTGCATAATTTTTATTTCACTACTTCTAGGTTGGTGGATATGTAAATTGTTTCCAGAGCTTCTTACTAATGCTTCTTTGAACATCCTTGGGCAAAAATCATTTTGCAGCTTTATTTCTTAGAAGAGAAATTGCCAAGATTGTTTTAAAGATGAATTCCTTTGATAGTCTCTGAAATTTAAACATTGGCTTAAAAAAAGGATAGCCTTGGGCTGGGGGTTTAGCTCAGTGGGAGACCCCTTGCCTAACTAAACAGTCAAGGCTCTAGCTTTGATCCCCAGCACTAAAATAAAATAACAACAACCTTGATTTCAAGCAGAGGCACTCAAAAACCAAAAAAAACCCTCCAGACTGTTTTTTATATAGTGTATCATCTCATATATGACTCAACTGGAACTGGTTTGGGTAAAGTATATGTCTTGGAAATATTTTGGTTTCCTCTGATTTAGTTAACAGGTGCACAGCAGGATGAAGTAGAATCCTGTGGGGTGTACAATCATAGGAAGTTCTGTTTTTTGAAAAGGAACTATTAATGGGGGGGGACAGATTTATTTTTAAGTAGCCTTTATATTTCAGGTTGTTATAAAACTCCGTTCAAATATACAAAGGTTATTTGTGTCCATAGACATTCAGTAACCTAAAGATTTTTCTGAAGTTGGTTAGGTGATTGTTGATAGGTCCTTTTATTTCAGGCTATTGGTCTCTCTTTGGGGGAGAGGGTTGGCTACTAGGGATTGAACCCAGGGGTGTTTTGCCACTGGGTTATATCCCAGCCCTGTCTCTTTTTGATTTGGAAACAGGATCTTGTCACCTTGCTGAGGCTAGCCTCAAACTTGCCATCTTCCTGCCTCAACCTCCTAAGTCCTGGTGTTTACAGGCCTGTGCTACTATGCCTGCACTACTGATTTCTTAAATTACTTTGATATCACTCAGTAAGCTTTGAGCTAAACTCAAACTTTTATATTTTCATTCAGGTTGCTTAAATAATATAACAAAACAGGTCTGATAGTGGTAAAAATTCTGATGCTGCCACTTCCTTTGTGCCTGGTTTCAGTACCTATGGTGACTCTACATTATAAACATGTGACTTAACAAACATTTTGTGTATTTGGATGGCTTGTTCACTGCATACCTAAACTCATCCCATACAGCTTCACAGACCTTTCCTTGGTGTTTTTCTCCTTCCTCCAGTTTATCAGCCTTACTAAGGACCCTGTTGGTCTGGAAATTCAATGATGACCCAGAAGTTTGCCTGACCCAACAACTTGTTCTCACCATCTTTTTTTTTTCCTCTCTCTTCCTCACTCTGTCCCCTCTGCCCCTCTCCCATCTCCCCTCTCCCTTCCTCCCTCCCTCCTTCTCTCCCCTTCCTTCTAGGGGGGTGGATTATGTATGGGTTGTTTTATAGAATTATTTTAGCATATGAGTTCCAATGGCTTTGCCATTTTTATATCTCTGTAGTATCTGGGAGATTTCTTAACTACATCATTTTCCCCATCTAAAATAAGGGAATAATATCACTTGCTTTTCAATGTTCTTAGAATTAAATGAGAATGTTTATAAAGCAGCTGACATATAGTAAATGCTCAATAAATGGTCCCATTTACAGGATTGCTAATGTTGTCTTAGATGATCCTACAGATTACTCCGTCTCTTCATTTTATTTTGGTACTGGGGATTATACCCAGGGGTACGTGGCCACTGAGCTACATCCCAGACCTTTTAAATTTTCATTTTATTTTTTTCTTGAGACAATGTCTTGCTAATTAGAGGAAAATGAAGAGGGTTGGGTGCAGCAGTGCAAAGGGACTCAGGAGGTTGAGGCAGGAGGATCTGAGTTCAAGGACAGCCTCCTGAGCTCCTCTTCACTTTCCTCTAATTCAAACCCTTAAGTATCACCATTTGAGATAAAGAAAATACTTTATTTCTATTTTATTTAATGGCATTGTGAAAATATTGTTTTCTATTGTTTTCATTGTGAATATGGAGGATTTTAGCAATGTTCTAGGATAAAGGAGCTTCTTTGCTTAGTTCAGAAACCTGTTTATCATTTAATTCATCCTTTTGTGAGGATATGCCATCCAACAGTCTAAAGAACTTGCCTTCAAAGGAAAATTGGAAACATGACTCTTAATAAGTTACAGACACCATTATAAACTCATTGCCTCTAATAAATATAGCTTAAATAAGGATGAAATGTAATAGGTAATGTTGATTCCTGATTTTTGAAGGGAAAGGGGAAAGCTTCCAATTTTTCAGTGTTGCCACAATAATGGAAAGAACAGAAATATGAACTTTTAGAGAAAAAATAGGAGCAAAAAGAAAATAGTGAAAACTTTACAACAGTATTATTTCTAAGATGACATGTAGCCTTTAAAAATGGGTGAATCCAAAACATTAATCTTAAATTTATGATTCCCATTATTTCCTGTAGTGGAGGTTTTCAAAAGCAAAACCAGGACATTATATTCAACGAATATTTTAAGCAGTTTGTGCTTCTCTAGTTTAAAGCTAAAGTTGAATCATATTTGCAAGTTGTTAAGAATAGTTAAAATTTTATATTTCATCTTATAATAATTTTAAAAACAAATAGACCCAAGTTGTCATTAAGTATAGATAACAAAAAAGTGACAGGTTTACATGTTCAAAAACACAGGCCAACCCATGCAATATGGTATGTTATCCTAAATCAAAACTGTTCCACTTTTCCTTGACCCTCAGAAAAAAGCAAGCTAGAAGATATTTGTAGGTGCCAGCAGAAGGGGAAAAACTTCTCTAACTGGAGATTTTCATAAGGATGAAGGGAAGATCGATATGTCAGATTAAGTACCTTAAAACATGTAAGAATTACATTAAAGAAAGCCAGCAGGCCATTGATAGAGTAAAACTCAGGGAAACTTTAAAAAGTATCCCAATTCTTAAGTATATATTGAGATAGTACTAAGTACACATGGAGTAATAGTTAACTAAGGTGGTAACATGAACAATACCTTAGTCTGTTTGTGAATGGTTTCATCTATTCTAACAAAAGTTTAATGAAGACTGTTAGATGCTACAAAGATAGATAACATACTCCTGCAATCTAGTAAAAGAGAAAGACAGAAAAGTAATATTGGTTTTCATGAAACCTAAAAATATTCTTGTGTGTAGAAAATGAATTTAAATATGGCTTTTTTTTTTTTTTTTTTTGGTACTGGGATTGAACCCAGGGCCTCAAGCATGCAACGGAAGCACCTTACCACTGAGCTGCATCCCCAGCCCCCTTTTTTCCAAACATAAAATAATTTCTAAATTTAAACCTTGTATGAACAAAGGCATTCAATTATAACCCAATATAATCAAATCTAAACTAAGAACAAATCACATTTAAACATTGTTATTTCTTTGCAATAATTATTGCATCTAAAAAAGAGCCCACTATGAGTTAATTTTACTTAAATAGAACATTGCTCAACCTATAAATGAAGGTCAGCAGACACCAGTGTCTTGGAATAAAATAGCTCTTTGGCAAGAAAATGAGCCACACCCCATTTAGTTTTTACAAAAATAAAATTCTTTCCGGCTTTACTAAATTGTAGATGTTGTGCACAGCATGTACTTCTGTAGTAGTTTGTTCTGCAGCTGTGGAAATATCCATGTAGGCAGAAGCCCTAAAAAATATCTATTTGCCATTACTTATGCAAGCAGTTCTCAGACTTTTTGTAGTACAGAATGCTGTTGGCTTTTTTGCTGACTTGTGGATAATACCAAGTAGCTACAGTTATAGCTTATGCCTTAATTTTCTGCCTTGAACTTCATGGTTGTCATAGACGTTAAATAGGGCAGAAAAAACCTGGAATTTCCAACCTGGCGATTATTTCCTCTGGTAGGAGGACATCAAAACAATGTACTATGTCAGCTATATATGGTTTTCTTCAAGGTCATTAAAAAATTTCTGTTAGGTACCATGTATTTCTAGGGATCAAAGAAATAAGCCCTGAGGAAAAGCTCCATTCTCGTAGTTCCTTCACAGTGGTCTGGCATACACCAGGTCTCCCTATCCATAGGGAGGACCATTCTAGGAACCCCCTCTCTGATATCAGAATCCATGGATGCTCAAGTCCCTTATTAAAAGTGGCATAGTGTCTCCACATAAGCTGCATAATCCTCCCATGCAGGTTTGTTGTTGTTGTTGTTTGTTGGGGGGGTCTTTTTTGGAGTGGGGGTAACAGGGAATCCAGCCCAGGGCCTCCTGAATGCTAATCATGTGCTCTAGCACTGAGCTACATTTCCAGCACTCCCATATACTTCCACATCTCTAGATTACCTAATACCTAGAGCAATGTAAATGCTACATCAATATTTGTTATACTGTATAGTTTAGGAAATAATGTTAAGAAAAAATCTACATGTTCATTACAGACAAATTTTTTTCTGAATATTTTTTGTCTGCTTTTGGTTGAACCCATGAATGTTAAACCCATGAATCTGCAGGCTGACTATATAAATGGCAAAAAATGGATGCCCATGAATTGTCCTTGCTGATAAAGATGAAATCAAAGGTCTGGGTATGTAGCTCAGTAGTAGAGAAAGTGCTTAGCACGCTGGGTTCCATCTCTAACACACAAAACAGAGGGGGAGAGAGAGAGAGAGAGAGAGAGAGAGAGAAGAGAAGAGAAGAGAAGAGAAGAGAAGAGAAGAGAAGAGAAGAGAGAGGAGAGAGGAGAGAGGAGAGAGGAGAGAGGAGAGAGGAGAGAAGAGAGAGAGAGAGAGAGAGAGAGAGAAACACCTAATCAGTGAGTCAGCGACTTATGGATCACATTAAATAAAATACATAAAGATGCAAACCTATAGGAAGACTAACCAAATGGCTTTCTTGGTTTTCTTTACCTTTTAGCTATTTTAAATGAATGGTTATGAATTCATATTACAGATACAATTTTCACTGTAAGAACTACTTAATCTTAGAGTCAAAGAGGAAATTGATATTTTCATGTTTTAGCAACTTTATTGAGATACAGTTTACATATCATACCATCTACTTAGAGCATATAATTCAATAGATTTTAGTATTTCCCAGACAAGTAAGAAATTCCATACTCTTTAGCTGTCATCTTCCCCAGCTCCCCAACTCTAAACAACTACTAACTAATCTATTTTCAAGCTCCATAAATTTCCCTCTCCTGAACTTTTCTCCCTTCTTTTTGCAGTATTGGGGGTTGAACCAGAGGTGTTCTACCATTGAGCTCCATCCCCAGTCATTTATTTATTTATTTATTTATTTATTTTAAATTTTGAGACACGGTCTTACTAAGTTGCCCAGGCTGGCCTCCAACTTCTGATCCTCCTGCTTCAGCCTCCCAAGTAACTGGAATTAAAGTCATGTGCCACTGCACCCAGCCCCTATTCTGCACTTTTATATGAATGAAATCGTGGCATGTGGTCTTTCATGTCTTTCTTATTTCCCTCAGCATAATGGTTTCAAGTTCACTCACATTGTAGCAGATATCAGTACTTCATTACTTCTTATGGCTGAACAATATTCGGTTGTGTATATACATACCATATTTTGCTTATCTATTAATTCATTGATGAATATTTGCATTCTTTCTGTTTGGACTATTATGAATAATGAAAAAATATCAATATTAAATGTTTAATTACAGATGAGTTAATGAGTTAGAAGTGATTCTGACAAAGTAACATTTCATTTATTAATTATCAACCTGGCATACTAAGATAAATAAAACAATGTCCCATCATATGATGTGCTCAGAATCAAATCCAGCCACTGATTTTATAGACAAGGCAACTGAGATCTGATTGTGACTTGCCCAAGCATACAGTGGTTGAGGGCTTTTGGTGGAGGACTGGATTGTCTCCATCACTGGAGAGCCAGATTTTAGTGATGGACCTAATCAATCTCTCTTCTTACTGTATATTTAAACAACACATCAAGGATACAACTTCATTTAATAGCAGTGCCTCTTCCTCCCTGAATCCGTTTATACTAACTGGTATTTTCTTTTAGACATTAACAAAATGACAGATGCTATGTCATTAATTTTGCCATGAACTCTCTGAAATTCAACATCACCTATAGCTAAAGCAGCTGGGGTCTGACAGCTCTTCCCTAGCTAATGGAAATGCATTAGCAATAGCTGTAGAGCAGTGAGCTATTTTTCTGGGTCATATTTTCAATACAGGGTACTCGTATGCTAACAAAACTGTACTCCTAATCACCAGTCTTAAAGCATTTCTTATATTGTAATACATCTAAAACATTTTAAAAACTCTAATTATCAACATACTGACTATACATAGTGGGGTGTATCATTCCTGATTTCTTCTAAACTGGATTTTTCCATGCACATAGAATTGGTCTTTTCCCTCTATGTTAATCTTCACCAAGAAAAAAAAATCCATTTCATTCAGTTATTCATTCACTCATTCAAATATTTGCCAAGCATCTTATGTATGCCAGGTACTATTCTAGGCACTGGGGATTAGAACTGTGAATGAAACAAACAAAACTCACTTCCCCTGTGTAGCTTACATTCTTCTGGGGGGATATAGAAAAACAAATCATGATACAGTATATTAGATGCTAATATGTTATGGAGAACATTAAAGCAGGATTAAGGGTACAGGGAGTGGGAAGAAGGGCATTGCCATCTTGAGTAATGTAGTCACAGAAGGCTTTACTGAGAAGAATTTTAGGCAAGATATAAAGGAAATCAAGGAATGGCCCACCTATCTGGGGAGAAGTGTCACTTGGAGAAGTAAAAAGTAATTCTAATAATAGATACCTAAATCATCATGCATTGGTGGGTTTTAGCCCTGAAATTCTTCTTTATGTAAGTTCCTTTTTATTTTGGCATTGAACAGGAAAAAAAATATTTTACACAGATCAAATACTCTATACTTATGACTATACTAGTCTATACTCATGACTCTAGTGGAGTCATAAATTGACTATATGTGCTAAGACTATTATGTCATAGTAATTAGTGTTAATAATGTTTTGAAAATATTAATGTAAATAATGTTTAAAAGGGGAGGGGAGGCCAGGCGCAGTGGCGCACGCCTGCAATCCCAGCGGCTTGGGAGGCTAAGGCAGGAGGATTGCGAGTTCAAAGCCAGCCTCAGCAACTTTGCGAGGCCCTAAGCAACTCAGTGAGACCTGTCTCTAAATAAAATACAAAAAAATAGGGCTGGGGATGTGTCTCAGTGGTCAAGTACCTCTGAGTTCAATCCCTGGTACCAAAGGAAAAAAAAAAAAGGGAGAGAAATTACCAAAGGTAGATTTTCTTCCCTTTTCCCTATTGATTTAGTTATACTATATTCTGTATTTAATTATGAATTACATTTTTTTATTAAATTTATGAGATAGTTATAGATTTATACGTAGTTGTAAGAAATGGCACAGAGAGATCTTGAGTACCCTTACCCATTTTACCCCAATGGTAGGCTCTTGCCAAATCATAGTACAGTATCAAAACTAGGATATGGACATTGATACAATTAAGAGGCAGAACATTCCCTCACCACTAAAATCCTTTTTGTTGCCTATTTATAACAACACACACCTTCCTCTCTGCTCAGCCCTATTCCTGACAACAGAAGCCACTAACCTACCTGTTGTCCATTGTTATAAGTCATGTTCATATTATAGAATGTAATCTTTGGGAATGGCTTTTTCACTGAGCATAACCCTCTGGAAATTCATCCAGCTTGTGTTTATCAATACCTTGTTCCTTTTCATTGCTGAATAGTGTCATGTGGTGTGGAGGTACCACAATTTATTTAACTGTTCACCCATTAAAAGACATCTGGGCCAGGGCTGGGGATATGGCTTGGATATAGTACCTAACTGGTAAGCATGAGGCCCTGGGTTTAATCCCTGGTACCACCCTTTCCAAAAAGAAGGCATCCGGGCTGTTTCCATTTTGTTTGTTGGTTTTCATTAGTTTGGGTGCTGGTAATAGAACCTAAGACCTTATACATACTAACATGCACTCTACCACTGAACTATAATCCAGCCTGGTTGTAATTTTTTAACTATCACAAAAAAATTGCTATAAACATTTGTGTGGTTATTTTTGTGTGAAAGTAAATTTTTGTTTCTCTGGGATTAATGACCAAAGAGCACAATTGCTTGGTTGTATGGGAGTTGCACATTAGTTTTATTTTTTTTTTATTTTTTTTTTTATTTTTTTATTTTTTTGCAGTGCTGGGAATTGAACCCAGGGCCTTGTGCTTGACAGGCAAGCACTCTACCAACTGAGCTATATCCCCAGCCCTGCACATTAGTTTTATAAGAAACTGACAAATTGTTTGCCCAGAGTGGCCATATCATTTTGTGCCTCTACCAGCAACATATGAGTGATCCAGTTTTTCTATATTCTTGCCAGCATTTGGTGTCACTGTTCAGCCATTTTGACAGGTGTGTAGTGATAATCTCATTGAGTTTCATATTTTCATTTCCCTGATGGCTAATGATGTTGACATATTTTCATGTACTTATTTCCCTTCTGTTTATCTTCTTCAGTGAAATGTTTGTTCTTGTTTTTTGCCTATTTTCTGATTGGATTTTTTTTTTTTTTTTTGCACAACTGGGGATTGAACCATTGAACCCAGGAGACCCTACTACTGAACTATATACTCCCAACCCCCCACCTTTTATAATGTTTAAAATTTTTGAGGTGGGGTCTTGCTAAATTGCCCAGGCTGACCTTGAATGTGTGATTATCCTGTCTCAGCTTTCCTAGTAGCTGAGATTACAGGAGTGTGCCACTATACCTGGTAAATTGGTTTTGGTTTTTTGGGTTTTTTTGTACTGGAATTTGAACCCAGGGGCACTTTACCACTAAGCTACATCCCCAGTCCTTCTTTTACTTTTTATTTTGAGACATGGTTTTGCTACGTTACTGAGGGCCTCTCTGAGTTCCTAAGGCTGACCTCAAACTTGGGATCCTCTTACTTCAGCCTCCTGAATTACTGGGATCATAGGCATGTGCCACTGTGCCCAGCCTAGATTTTTTTTAAATGTTGAATTTTAAGAAGCCTTTATATATTATAGATACCTTAATCAAATATGTGTTATACAAATATCCTAGTTAGTCTGGATAAACTAGGTCTTTGACAGAAGAAAAGTGTCTTCATAAATCCAATTTATCAGTATTTCCTTTCATAAGTTGTCTTTTTTTATGTTATATCTAAGGACTTTTCACCAAATCTTGTTCCTGAAGAAATTCTTTTTTCTACTTTTATGGCATTAAGTTTTATATTTAGGTCTGTGATCTCTTTTGAGTTAATTTTTATAAAGTGTAAGATTTAGGTCAAAGTCTTTTTTTTAATTTTGTCCTGTGGTTGTCCAACTGCTGTAGTACCATTCCTTCACTAATGGAGTTTTGATTCCCTTCTGCAAAATCAGTTGAACATGGAATTAGAGGTATAGCTCAGTGGCAGAGCATATGTTAAAAGGTACAAAGACTTGAATTCAATCACTAGCACAAAAAGCATGGATAAGAAAAAGACAGAAAGCCAGAAAGCAAGCAGAAAGAAAGGGGAAAAGAAATCAGTTGAACATATTTATATCAGTTTATATCCTAGTTCTCTGTTCTAGTGTTCCATGTGTCTGTTGCTCTGCCAGTGTCACACTGTCTGGATTCCTATAGTTGCACCAGGTAGTGATTCCACCCACCTTATTTTTCAATATGTTTTTGCTATTCTTAGGTTTGTTCCTGTCTGCATACATTTTTAGAAAAAGCTTGTCAAAAACTATAAAAAACTTCTGGAATCTTGAGAGGAATTACACTAACGAGTTTGATTTTTAAGATTGCATATGCAATGTTAGTAAAGTTAAAAATGGTAATTCCATTAGGAAGACAATTTAGTCTCTTCTCTAGTCTAATGCTAGGTCTTCTTTTGTTTTGTTTTGTTTTGTTTTGCTGGGGATTGAACCCAGGGCCTTGAGCATTTAAAGCAAGCACTCTACCAACTGAGCTATATACCCAGCCCCAGGTCTTATTTTCTATATGACTTGTTTTTATAATTTGAACAACTTAAGTGTATTTTTAACTGATACATGAAAACCTAAATATTGTATATGGTATCATGTGATGTCTTTGATACATGTGTACGTTGTGTGATGTTCAAATCAGAGTAAACATGACCATCTTGAACAATGATTATTTCTTTTTTTTTTTTAGCGGTGCTGGAGATCAAACCCAGGGCCTTGTGCTTGCAAGGCAAGCACTCACTGAGCTATATCCCCAGCCCTGATCATTTCTTAATGATGAAAACATTTAAAAATCAATTTTCATAATTTTGAAATCATTGAATGGTTAAGTGGCAGTGTCTCTTCAGATATAACTTGAATGTCATTTTTAATTGCCAAAACTGATGTTTTTCAGAGGAATGACATTTTTTTTTGAATTTTATGAAACATTTATTTATTTATTTATTTTAAAGCCAAAAGAAGCCTTTATTTTAGCTGGCCAGCGACAATTGCCCTTACTCCTAAAAGAGGGGTACCGGGAAATTGCCATTAATTGTGTCATTGCCAACTTTTTTTTTTTAAATTGATTCATTGAACACAAATGCAGTACAGCTATTGTTTCACTGGTTGTACACAAAGTAGAGTCACACCATCTGTGCGTTCATGCATGTACACAGGGCAATGGTATCTGTCACACATTCTGTTATTATTTTTACCCCCCCACCCGACCCCACCCCTCCCTTCCCTCTATGCTATCTATCCTTCCTCCATTCTTGCCACCCTTCCCACCCCCGCGTTATGCATCATCATTCATTTATCAGAGAGACCATTCAACCTTTGGATTTTGGGGATTGGCTGATCTCACTTAGCATAACAGTCTCCAACATCATCCATTTACCTACAAATGCCATAATTTTATTTTTCTTTATGGCTGAGTAATATTCCATTGTGTATATATACCACAGTTTCTTTATCCATTCATCTACTGAAGGGCATCTAGGTTGATTCCATAATCTAGCTATTGTGAATTGAGCAGCTATGAACATTGATGTGGCTGCATCACTGTAGCAATCTGATTTTAAGTCCTTTGGGTATAGGCCAAGGAGTGGGATAGCAGGGTCAAATGGTGGATCCATTCCAAGTTTTCTAAGGAATCTCCACACTGCTTTCCAGAGTGGCTGCACCAACTTGCACTCCCACCAGCAATGTATGAGTGCACCCTTTTCCCCACATCCTCGCCAACACCTGTTGTTGCCTGTATTCTTAATAAAAGACATTCTAATTGGGGTAAGATGAAATCTTAAGGTGGTTTTGATTTGCATTTCTCTTATAACAAGAGAATGACACATCTTTGATATAAAGGTCAAATTCTAAATTGTTGGTCAGATTTGTTTATTTATTTATGGTACTGGGGATTGAACCCAGGGACACTTTCCCACTGAATTATATCTGCAGTCCTTTTTATTTTTTATTTTGAGAGAGGGTCTTACTAAATTGCTGAGGCTGGCCAGCCTCCTGTCTCAGCCTCCTTAGCCACTAGGATTATAGGCAGCTGTGCCCAGCTCCTCCAAAATTTTTTAAAATTATAAAATAGATTAGAAGCCAGGCAAGGTTGTGCACAACTATAATTCCAGCAACCTGGAAGGCTGAGGCAAGAAGGATGTCAAGTTCAAGACCAACCTCAGCAACTCAACAAGACCCTATCTCAAAAAAATTTAAATATTGGAGATTTACTTCTAGAATTTTTAAAGATCACCCATTAAAGATCTAAGACTTCTTAATAAGTCTCCTAAACCTATTGTTCTGCCTAAAGAAAGTCTGGTGTATCCTTGTATTTTCTCAAACAGACTCATTTCCAAAAAAAGTAAAATGGAATATGCTATTAAAGCATTGGGATTTGGAGTATTAGAGTTTGGGATGTGCTTTCTATGCATTAATATAAGTCAAAAGTTTTAAAATGAAAACCCTTGTGTATTCTCAAGTTTTTTTTGTTGTTGTTGTTGTTGTTGTTTTTTGGAACCGGGGATTGAACTCAGGGACACTCGGCCACTGAGCCACATCCCCAGCCTTATTTTGTATTTTATTTAGATTCAGGGTCTCACTGAGTTGATTAGGGCCTCGCCAAGTTGCTGAGGCTGGCTTTGAACTCGCAATCCTCCTGCCTCTGCCTCCCAAGTCACTGGGATTACAGGTGTGCGCCACTGCGCCTGGCTATTCTCATTTTTGATTATTGATTCTGTAAAATAAAATCTTAAAAATTGCCAAAAGCATCTGGTAAACCCCTTGACTTAAAAGAACACTTGGAAATTTACCGTCAGATTAAAAAAAAAGAGGTGGAGTGAGGCTGTCAAACTGATTATCGCTGAAGAACTGAAGAGAAAATGCCACCTTGTTGGTTTTGGGGGAGGGAAAACTAAATGACATCATGCTTTCATTTCTGTCCTGCTTTCTCAAGATAAAGCTTTTCCACTATTCTTTCTACTTAATGATTCAGGGTAGGAGGCACAAAACAAAACCTTTTGGTTCTTTTTCCTATCCTGTTTATGTTCTAAAATGACTTTTATTGCTTTAATAAAATATGTCACTGTCGGCCTACAACGTTATGAATGTGGGATTAAGTGTTTAGACTTAGAGAGCAGGAATAGGAAAATCACAGTCCAGATGTACTTCCCTAAGTTAGCAGAATTACTTCTCTATAATGACAACTTTCCTAAGTTATAGCACATGGCTGTTAGTATTATCTTAGAATTATCATTATAGTAATGTTTACCATCACTAATATCACTTACTCCTAACTCTGTTTAGGTAATAGCTACAGTTTCAGTATCCCCTAATTGAAGAGAGAAAGAGAGAGAGAGAGAGAGAGTGTGTGTGTGTGTGTGTAGGTATGTATATAATTTTTTTTTTTGATTGAGTCCAGGGATCTTTAACCACTGAGCCACATCCCCAGCCCTTTTTGTTTTTATTTTGAGATAAGGTCTCACTAAGTTGCTTAGGGCTTCCCTAGGTTGCTGAGGTTAAAAAGTATAATTTAAAGAAGAATGTGTGCTGGATCAGTGGTAGAGCAGGCCCTAGGTTCCACATCCAGCCCCACACAAAGAAAACAAGAATGATATGATTCTCATCATAAAGAAATATGCAGATTTCTTTCTTCACATATAATTATTGCATTTTTGTATTTCTTTGGTCTTTTGCTTTGTGGTGCCAGGGATGGAGCCTTGCATCTACTGGCAAGTGTTGTACCATTGAGCCCTAGTCCTAGTCCTTTATTTAACCTCATTCTCCAAAGCAGTGAATTCTTAGAGCCAATGAATCTAGAATAGTCTACCCTATCAAAAGAACTCAGCTAATGGTTTTAGCAAATTTCTGAGGCAATAAGCTGGGAGAGGGAAGAGGTTGATTACTCCTGTGCAAATGACATTTTGCCAACAATGTGATTTTTAGCAAGTGAGGATCACAAAAGCCTTTTGACTTGAGGCAGAAGTCATTATAGTGAGATTTTTAGTTGTGCCTAGTAACAGATTCCCAAATAAGATATTGAACAAGCAAGACTAGTCAGTTACAATCCAGTGTCTAGTAATCTTAACCAACATAGTTTTATGTTTGTGGATTCTACTCCATCCTCAAAAAGAAATATGAGGCATTTCAGCAGAAATACAATAAATAAAATTTGTAAGGTGTCTCGCATACATTTGAATGGTAATGGCATATAACTACTTCCTGAGACCATGGTATTTTTGCAGCCAATCTTACTGATAAATCTGCATTGTGTTCACAATTCTTTGTTGGGCCAAATTTAACAATGACCATTATGTGTAGAAAATAGCAACCATTGTTGCGGAACTAAACTCTCTCTGGAGAGTTAAAAAAAATAAACTAATAAAGCTTTAATGGCAACGTAACCAAAGAAATTGACCTGAGAAAACTGGTTAGAAATAGCATAGTACAATTGTTGAATTATACCTAGCAGAGGAACACTGAACTATATGTAAAGCTGGGGACATTTCACTTGTGTGAAAGGGTAATTCCAAATTTGTGCGCACACACACACACATTCTAGCTAAATGTTTTTGTGAAAGGAATATGTGTGTGTGTGTGTGTGTGTGTGTGTGTGTGTGTGTATTCAAGAGAGAAAGCAGGCTGTTCATGGGTAATTTTCAATGAAATGGAATTTATTTGAATTGTGTCTTGTTGGTGTGTATATGTGCCTGCGAGAATTACAGGAAAGAATTCCATTGACAGGGTACTTGGTGGTGGTTCTTACAGTGACTATTGGTAATCTTCAGGGTGTTTTGTCAGACAATGAGGCAACAGTTTTTCTCTGTGAACATGTCTCCACAATAGTTGCAGAGGTCAGGAAATATTTCACATGCAAATATATCTGAAACTGTCCATGGATGCATTTAACACTTCGAAGTGATGGTAACATCTGGTAACAAGTAGAAACCAGAATTTTGGAAGCTATGGCTTCATGTTACCACTTCATCTGAATTAGTCATTTAGAGGGGATTTTATATGTCTTCCTAAGAACTGACAAGGTTAATCTTGGACTCCGGCAGGCTGGCAGGAAATGCTAGAGCAGCTCTTTCTTTTGAAGGTTTCTTTTGTTATTCCTTGTGAGGTCAAAAGGTTGTCATTTTAAAGTCTGAAAGCTAAAGCAATAATGTCTTACCAGCTGAGTGAGATGATTTTTCTTTTTCTTTTTTATGTGACAAGCTTGATTTGTTGAGTGCCTACTGCGTGCCAGGCACTGTCATAGATGCTAAAAATGATTGTGAAACAAAACAGACCAAAAATTACTGCCCTCATAGAGCATAATAAATGTGAAAACTGTATATCAATTTAAAATCATTTAATGCTACCGCTCAGCTTTTGAAGACTCTCATTGAATGAGTCTTGAGGACTTTTGTACATTTTATCTGGAGTTTGAATAAGGAAAAATTGGAATATAGGGCAAGAAGCTAGAAACTGATAACTAAATATTTTCTGCTTTTATTTTTACTGTTGTTTCATTTATCGGTGTTTTATTTAGATCACTTGAGAAACAGAAATTTTACTGGTTTAACTTAGGCATTTATTCTTTAGGATAGGTTTAATATTCAGGGAATGAAAGGACACATTAACCTCAAATTAATGTGAAGGTATGGCATTTATAAATGTATCTTCTGTCATTTGAAAACTTATAAACTCCCTAAATGTATTTAATGGTCACCGTGGAAAATGAATGTATTGCTCAGTTATTTTTGCCTATATGAGTAGTACAAGAGCTGACTCAAAGGAGATGACATGATGGTTCCTGTCCTGAAGTGAAATAAGATGACGGGTTGTGGTGGAAAAATGAAGTGGTCATGCCCATATTTGCTCACATCTCTCGTTCATTTCCTTTTATAGAGGAAAACCAAGGAGAGTCTTACTTCTTCTTTTTAAAGTTCCTTTTTGTCTTTTCTTTCTCATGTCATTTTTCTTTTATTTTTCTTAAAATTCCATGATAATGAGTTATAATTTAGTTGGCTCAAGTTTGCGCTGATTTACAACTCAGTTGGCTCAAGCTAAGCACCCCTTAGAATGGTCATAGTGGAGGCATGCCCATTTTAAGGAATTAATATTGATATGATTAGTATTCTGTGCTTATAATATTAACATGTACAGACACAGCCACACTGAGCCTCTTGAGGATGTGAAAGGCATGGTTCATAAATCCTTATATTTCCTGATGCCATCGAGTATAGTGCCTTTTGCAAAGTGGATGCCCAAATCAGTACTTGTATATTGAGTGAATATAGGAGGAATTTTAGTTTTGCTTCATGACATAGTAAATACTTGTGTATGAAAATTTTTTAAAATTTAATTTTATGAAGTGTTCAAACATACAAAGTAAAATAGTATAGGCATGGCTGGAGATATAGCTCAGTTGATAAAGTGCTTGCCTCGCAAGCACAAGGCCCTGGGTTCAATCCCCAGCACCAAAATAAATAAATAAATAAATAAATAGTATAGGCACCCCTACCCCCAATTTCATGATTATTAATGTTTGATGTTCTTATTTCATCTTTGTCTCCCATTCTTCCTTTTTGGCTGGGTACTGTGGATTGAGCCCAGGCATGTTCTATCACTGAGCAAACATCCCCAGCCCTTTTTATATTTTATTTTAAGATGAAGTCTTGCTAAGTTGCTGAGGCTGGTCTCAAACTTGTGATCCTCCTGCCTCAGCCTTTTAAGTAGCTGGGATTACAGACATGTGCAACCATGCCTCTTCCTGTCCTGTCTTTTCCTCTTTTTTTCTTTTTTTTGTGATTTGCTTTATAATAGTCCTCATATTATTTTACCTATAAATACTGTGGTACACTTGGTTTTTAAAATTTTTAACTTACTAATAATTTTTGCATTGCCTATGGAGTTTCATTTTTAGAAGTTTTTTGTGCTGCCTTTATGCCAGAAAAGGAAATTCTTACTGCTTATCAGAAGAAAAATCTTTATATGATAGAAATGAAGTAGATGTTACACTATTTTGTAATAAATGTTTCCTTTGTTAATCTTTTTGAAAAAATTTATTAAAAGGTTTTAAATTACACTGTCATGATCAAAGATTTTTCTTTGAATATGAACCCAAATTTCTCCAAAATGTGTTCCAGAATAGATACATTTTTTAGTTTTGCCCTCAAAATTGATATTAATGAGATGATTTTACTTTTTGCAATTTTAACAGCACAGCTCAGATTAAAACCTAGATATAAGCCAGGCGCGGTGGCGCACGCCTGTAATCCAGGCACTTGGGAGGCTGAGGCAGGAGGATCATGAGTTCAAAGCCAACCTCAGCAACTTAACGAGGCTCTAAGCAACTCAGTGAGACCCTGTCTCTAAATAAAATACAAAATAGGGCTGGGGATGTGGCTCAGTGGTGGAGTGCCCCGGGTTCAATCCCCAGTACCAAAACAACAGCAACAACAACAACAAAACCTAGATATATAATTTTAATAATTTTATTCTTGGATTGAAAATCCTTGTTAAAGCCTATGTACCTTATTTTTTCATGTGTGTGTTAAAATGTGGTTTGTACCCATATGGGTGTCAGAATTACTTTTGAGAACACGTTTGTATTATTAGCCTTTTTACTGTGTTGACATTTGTACTGATGGTACAAAACTGCTAGTGCCTGCTGGGCACAGTGGCACACACCTGTAATCCCAGAGATTCAGGAGGCTGAGACATGAGGATGACAAGTTCGAGGCTAGCCTCAGCAACTTAGTGAGACCCTGTCTGAAAATAAAATATAAAATGGGTAGAGCACCCAGTGGTAGAGCACCCCTGTGTTCCATCCCCAATACTAAACAAAACAAAACAGCAACAAAACTGCTCGTGCCTTAGCAAGAACAAGGCAGGGGCACCAAATACAATAATCATTGTATTTCTTAATACCACACCTTCACTGTTTGAAAAAAATCTATAACATGCATTTTATTTACTGATGTCCTGGATGAAGCAGGAAACATTAATTTTATTAATCCTACATGATGAGATTGGGCCCACCATGTAGCAGTTCAGTTACATGGTTGTCATAAGGAAAAGCATTTGTGCAAATGTTCAAGTTGTGAGCTGAACTAGTTGGTGTCTTAAAAATTGAGAGTCATTTTTCCTTGAAAGATTCAGATAATTGACTATTTGGACATGAATATTTGACAGATACTTTATCAAAAATGAACCAACTGTGCCTGTTACCACAATAATTGAGAGTGCTTGTTGACAATGATAAAATTAGAGCTTTCAAGCAAAAATTCAGATTTTTAGAAATTTGCATCAGTCACTGTGGTCTTTTTGGTGCCTAAGACTTTTTTCCTTTTTGAGGGGTGTTGGGGATAGAACCCAGGGCACAGTGCTTGCTAAGCAATTGTTCAACCATTGAACTGTATCCCCAGCTCCCTCAATATTTAGACTTTTCTAATGAGATTGATGGTATAACTAATAAAAGGTGATTTGTTAGATATTGTATAATGAAGTGTCAGTATTTAGAAGATATGTGTAACTTCTCTTTCCAAAGGACCAATACATGATGTAACAAAATCAAGCATGGGTAAAAGATCCAAAGTATAACATAGACCAAAGGATTATAATGTAACAGAAAATGAAAAAAAAAACATTGAAATATAGCAGAATCCATATTGTAATCAACATTTAAGAATCCATGGGTTAGGGATATAGCTCAGTTGATAGAGTACTTGCCTTGCAAGCACAAGGCCCTGGGTTCAATCCCCAGCATTAAAAAAAAAAAATTCTGGAAATATTTTTTAAATACTTCTTCCTTTTTTAAGAATGTATTTGTGGGAGACCCAAGTTTTCATATATATAAATCAAACCACATATTACAATAGATCGAATGCAGAAGCAGATATGAAAATTCAACTGTCTTGTGTTAAATAATGTAAACAATGCACAACAAATGTCAAAATAAGTGCAACAATGTAAATAATGCTACTCTTAACTAAATTTGTTTTTGAAAATAATTTGCATAAAAATATGTCAGCAAGTAATGGATTTATTATGATTTTTAAATAACTAAATACCTTTAGCATTTCCTAATTGTAATTTTTTTGTAATGCTGAGGATGAAACCCAGGTCCTTGTGTGTGGAAGGCGAGTGCTCTACTACTGAGCTACATCCCCAGACCCTCTAGTCGTAATTTCTAATGTGATAACTACATTGACAGATCCATCCTGCATATCAGAAAGCTCTTTGGGATCTTGGTGTCTTTAGGTCCAAAAGTTTAAGAACTACTAAGTTAGATGGATTTTGTTATTTCCCTCCTTTCTTCTGTCTTCATTTCTCTTCCCTTCTCCCTCTGTGCCTTCCTGTTCTCTCATACCTTTCCTCCTCTTTTAATGAGAGATCCTCAGGATAGAAAGGTGTAGAGCATATACATTATGTCTTTGTATGTTTTTATTAACTGTGAACAAAACACAGATGTTTTTTACCATGTTATTTATTTATTTAGCGGTGCTGGGGATCTAACCCAGGGTGTCAGTCATACTAAGCAAGCACTGTACCACTGAGCTACATCTCCAGCCCCAATGTCTTTTAAATCAGTCTCTGCCCCATGTGTAGTTCAGTTAGCAATTTTTTTCAAAACTCATACTTAAAATTGTCTTCATTTCAGACTTTTGTTTTTAATGCATTAGGACAAAGTAGATAATTTAATATATAATAATAATAATAATCCTATTTGATTTTAAACATTTGGTTACTTTGTTGCACAAAGAGCTAATAAATACTCAGTATCTGGGGGATGTCTCTTGGAATATTGAAATTAAGATTTTTTAAAAAATATTTTTAGTAGCAGGGCACGGTGGTGCACGCCTGTAATCTCAACGACTCGGGAGGCTGAGGCAGGAGGATCTTGAGTTCAAAGCCAGCCTCAGCAACTTAGCGAGGCCCTAAGCAACTCAGTGAGACCCTGCCTCTAAATAAAACACAAAATAGGGCTGGGGATGTGGCTCAGTGGCCGAGTGTCCCTGGGTTCAATCCCTGGTTCCAAAAAAAAAATTTTTAGTTGTTGATAGATCTTTATTTCATTAATTAATTAATTTATATGTGGTGCTGAGAATCGAACCCAGTGCTTCACACATACTAGGCTAACACTCTACCACTGAGCTACAAAGCCAGCCCTGAAATTAAGATACTTTTGTGAATTATTTTTCTCCTCAAATGTGAAAAAAGATTATAGGGGCTCAGGTGTAGCTCACTGGTTAGAGCACTTGCCTAAGGGCATGCACAAAGCCCTGGGTTCTTGCTCAGCACTGAAAAAAAAAAGAAAAACGTTTTCAGAAACCAGATCTCCTTGATTGTTCAAAGTGATACATCTGTGCAACAGGACCTTTGTATACTTACTATTGCTTCTAGTATAAATTTCTTAAACTTTCCAATATGGCTCAAAATTACAGTAGCAGTTTCCAGCATGTTAATTTGGCTCTTACTTTGTATGTTAGATCCCTCTGCTTTGATGTTTCACTCACTGTGTTACTTGTTAGTTTGTTTTGCTTTTGTAAGTGATAAAGATAGGTAAAATCCTGTCTCATGAAAGGAAAATAGATCATGTTGTTGTGGTGTGTCATTAAACAGAATGGGAGAGGCCTCCACTGTACATGTCACACACGGAAAGAGCACACCTAGTGCTGGGTGTGGTGGAGAGCATGACTTTTAGATGAAAGTTGGAAGAGACCTTAAAAATATTACGTCTGTATCTTGTCTTATAACTGCATATTGCACCGGCATGTATGTGAAACTCCCATGCTTCTTTTTTGGGTGTGTCCCTTTCCAGCCTGAGGGTTGCGTATGTCCACAGGTGTGTGTGAACTTCATGGTTTTCTTTGTCAGAGCTATTAGAGCTTGGTTTCCATTGGCTTTCCTTAGCATTCATCATGATGAATTTGGAATGCAATGTAAAAGTTGTTTTCATTCTGTGGCCTGCTTGTAAAAATGTAAGACTTATTACACAACCCTTGCCACCATCTTCTATACCCAAGCCAGTTTTCCTTACCCATAGTAAAAAAAGACTCTATTAACACACAGAGTCACACACATGCACAAACATACTCCCCTCTACTCTTTGCACACCCACACACACCTCAGATGGTGAGATAGAAGTTTATGAAATGAACCATATATGAAAACTGATCACACAATCGATGTGGTAGAACGGTCCTTTAAGAAATGCCCTGCCAACATTTGTTAAATAAAATTTAAAAAGTGTTTTTTTCCCCCTTTTGTGGTGCTGGGGATGTAATCCAGAGCTGCATACATGCTATACAAATACTCTACCACTGAGCTACACTCCAACCCAAAGTTGTACATTTTCAAAGGGAATATGCATTCCTAGAACATTGACTACAACATTATGTTATTGAAATCAATTCTGTTATGGTGAATAGACTTTGAAATCAGTGACTTGAAGTTGGTAGGTTTTACTCTGATTGAAGATGAGCCTCTAGCCAGGGGTGGTGGCACATACCTATAACCCCAGCTACTTAGGAGGCTGAGGCAGGAGGATGGCAGGTTGGAGGCCAGCCTGGGCAACTCGGCAAGACCCTGTCTCAAAATAAAATTAAAAGGGCTGGGGATGTAGCTCAGTGTTAAAGTGCCCCTTTACTGCCAAAAAATAAAAATAGAAAAAAAAACCTTTGAGTTTGAAAAGCATACATATTCCAGATGAACAAGAATGGGGAAGTCAAGTAAAACATTTTTATATAGCCCTATTATAAGGACCTGTAAAACTTGTGCATGAAAATGAGAAAGTTGTCTTCTCAAGTAGAATATTTTATGTTTAAAACATTAATTTCTTCAATGCTAATGCTACATCTCTGAAAAGGGAAGTTAAATAGCACTTGGGACAGAGCCATCTAAGTGGCTTGAGGTGACAGGTGTGGCAGAAGGTAAGGCTGGGAAACAAAACCCAACATTTCTGGTCTAACACTGATACTGTCTTTTTTACTTGAGGCAGTTGCCTATGTCCCAATTTTCTCTGCCTGCAAAATGCATGCTAATGCATACATATATATTCTTGTTAGCTCAAAGTGTTTTGGTAGCTCCTTGCTACTTCCTGTACTCCGTGGTGGCTGCAGGCAGACAGTGCTATGCTTGTTGTACAAATGAAGAAATTAAGAATGTTAAAGAGGCTTCATTCACATAGTGAGTCAGCAATAAAGACAGATGGAAAAACATGTCCTCTGGCTCCTGCTGCCATATTCCTTCTGTTCTGGATTGTGTTGCTTTTTGATATTTCACACAGTTTTTGTGATTGGTGCAATAAATTAAAGTACTTCCATTAAGGAGACAAAATGTAATTCCAGGGTCTGCTGGTGATGGTTAGTGATGAGGACAGGAGAACACTGTGAGCTTCATAATGGGGACTGTCCGGTGAGGGCTTCTTTTCACAGGTAAATGACCTGTGAATTGACTCCATATGCCAAGAAGTCAGTATATCATAAGACGCATCATCTCATTTTTTTATTATTTATAAAAGACTGAGTATTATCTCATTTGTTTCATTTACACAGGTAGACAGAGTAGATGGTAGTATATATGTTTTACTCCAGACAGATTATTATAATATCTGCCACTTACTGAGCACCTAGCTGGACCCAGATGCTCTTATGCACTTATATCTTCTCTTTAATTATCATGGCAGCCTTCTGAAGTTATGTGGAATTAGCTCCATTGTTGCCAGGTGTGGTAGTACATGCCTATAATCCTAGCAGCTTGGGAGGTTGAGGCAGGAGGATCAAAAGTTCAAGGCCAGTGTGGGCAACTGAGCAAGACCCTGTCTCAAAATAAAAAAATATAAAGGGCTGGAGATGTGGCTTAGTGTAAAGCACTGCTGGGTTCAACCCCCAGTACTAAAACAAAACAACAAAAAAAAACTTCTATTGTTGAAGCAAGGCTAAGAAATTTGTTCCAGGTCACAGGGATTTGAAGTTTGTTAGATGCCCAAGACCCTGATATTTCCATTATGCCCCATTTCCTCACAAATTATTAGTTTGTCCTGTGTCAATGTATACAAATGGTGTCCTGAGCCTAGCCTAGTACTCCCATGGATTTTTTTCTTCACTTCCATAAAAGGCATTCACAACTAACCAGTTGTTTAATTTAGCAATTCACTGATTAGATTGCTAGACCAGTTTAAAAGCAAATTTTAATAAGAGCAGTTATCATATTGTGTGCTTACCCTGTGCCAGACTGTGATCTAGTTACTGTTACGTGAATTGGTATTGATTGGTTGATTGGTATTGTTGTGCTGAGGATAAAACCCAGGGTCTCGTGCCTGCTAGTGAAGTGCTCTACCACTGAGCTACATCCACTGCCTGAAGTAGTTATTATTGTCATCATCTTGGATGAGAAAATGAGTCAGAAGAGTTTAAGCAACTTGCCCAAGGACACACACAGGTAGTAAATTGTGGAACCAGGATTTGAACCCAGTCTGACTCTAGAGCTCTTTACTTTGCGGTACTGCTTCTCAATAGAAAATTGCTCACTTCAGCAAGTATTGGCTTAGCTCCTATGTGCTATGCCAGAAGAAAATGTCCTTCCTTCAAAAGCTTATATTTTCAACAAAAACCAAAATGTGTTTAATTGAAATAAATTTAACAACAACTAGAATATGGAGTATAATTGTTTTGTACAGATCAAAATGAATAATGGATAATATAAATGGTCTAAGACAATTAACTTGCCTTTCTAAGTAATGTACTTGACTATGGATGAGCGACTTGGACACTAGGGAGAAGCTGTTCCATGCGTTCTAAAATAAGCAGGTTACTTGGCTACTGTTCAAACTCTAAATAGGTATATGGGTTGTAGCTATTTGACCTGAACCAACTTTAAATTCCCTTGGGTCCTTGTATGGTTTTAAAAGTGGAACTGAAATGAAAAAATAAACTTTTCTCCTAATGTCATGTTTAAGTTAGAATTTATTAAATCCATGGCAAAGGATTGCAAGGCCCACAGGAAGGGGATTCATAGGTATTGTATCATTCTTTTGTCAGAGTGTTCTCTTGCTAGCAGGAAGTGTTGTGACTTGCTCTCTAAAGATGCAATTGTAAGAAGAATGTTGGGTTTCCAGATTGCCAGTTCTGGGCGTGGGAGAAGGTTCTTTCTATTAGCGCAGCGAGAAAGGAAACAGGTTTGCTCTCGTCGCAGAAGGGTAACTATTTTAATATTGTTTTGTTAGGCCCTAACTTTTAAATTACTAAATATTCAATCAGAAATTTACTTTTTAAAAAAGCTTAAAATTCCTATTAGTTGGTGAACATTTGGAATCACTTCCTAAATATTACTTGCTTCAAATCAAATTTGTTTTGAGAAAAAGTTTTGAGGTTTAGAAACTAACCTGTTCTATGTATATTCTTTCTTTTTTCCTTTAGTGTGGGAATATTGTAGGAACTTTGTATGTTTAAAAATTGATTTAGAACTCCCTAGTTATATAGTCGTATTAATGAAGTTAAATGCCCAAAAGCTTAAAGGATAGAAATTATTATCTGTATTTTGGGGAGGAAGGAGAGAAGAGGCAGGATTTCAAATGCTTTTGATCCTTGTTAAATGGTTTTTCCAAATTCTGTGAAATAGAAGTTGAGGTGTCTGTCATGACAGAACCTGTCATGATTAGATTAGTATTTTGCTCTTAAAAATGACTTATGTCAAACTATTCTAATGTTTATGAAGTACAAAATACATAGAATGCCACTGGTGATGAAATTTAGGTGGTATTACTGAAACCTGGCAGTGATTTCCAGAGTTTATAGATTTACTGGGGTTTACCATCATATAAAGCAGATAACTATTTAAATTTTATTTCTCCAAATTTCTGGCAAAGGGCAGTACAGCTAGTCACATAGTAAATCCCAACTCTGAGTTAAGCATCATTTCTCAGATTGGTTGTAGTTAATATACCTGTGTATGAAGTAAAAAGTGAAATATAAAACATAAGAATCTAGTTTTGTTTTTTCAGTTAAATACTATATTTGAGAGGGTATGGCACTGCAGGAGGCACTTTCAATGTCGAATAGATAAGCTTTCTCCTTAGCTCAAAGTGGAAGCTGAAATTGTGTATATAGTGATTTCTGAGTTGTAAGTCATAACATTTTATGATATTTTTGTTTTGAATTGAAGCACACTAACTAATCTGATCTTGTGTGTACATATACACACACACACCTCCCTAAAATTGCCCCAAGCTTCGCTCAAATGTTAATTATCACTAGAAAGAAGACTGGAAATATTTCTCAGATGTGAATGTTAATTAATTTCATTAGCAGGAAATTTATTTTTCTATTAATCTATTCAGATTTGTTTTGGAGAGTGTAAAAAATGTGCTTGGGAAGTATGAAAGAGATTAAAGCTTTTAAAAGGGGTGTGCCCTATTTCAATCCAAAGAGTTTATATGAGCTTTAGCTTGGTAAAGATAGGAGAAGGAAAGGTATCTTTCTGTTACATCTTTAAATTTGATCTATTTAGACTTATTAAGACTTGCATTAAATGTTTACAAAATTCTTACCTGGTAAGCACTTAAAGAATGTCTTCAATTGAAGTTAAATTAAATGTTTCTATTATTGGGAAAGTTATTTATTAACTTGTTTTTAAATAGTCATTGTAGAGGAAAGGAAACTTTTACTTAAAATGGAATTATTTGATATTACTCCAGGAAATGACACAGGACTGGGCACCCTTTGGGGCTTGAGTGACTCATATGTATTAGTACTGAAAAAAAAAAGATAAATTAGAATCTAGCTTATACCTGATTCTAGCATAGAATAGAGGTACTTCCAGAAAATTGAATTCATTTCTTTGTAGCTATGTATGGGTGAAATCATGGTATGTCTGGGGTTTATTTTAAAATAATTCAGGGAAGGAAGGTGGGAAAAATCGAGAGAGGATAGGAAGACAGATTAGATGAAGCAGTTGTAGGTAAATACTGATAAAGGTAGAACCTGTGATATGTTTATGGGTATTGGTTGTACTTTTTTCTCTTATTTGTATCTATTGAAAGTGTTCATAATACAAAATTTAAGCACAGCTTTAACTTGAAGCAATTTATATTTCTGTTAACTTTTTGTCTAAAAATTGTAAGCCCATCAAAACATAAACTGTGCATGAAGTACATTAAAGTAAAAGTGAAATGCGCTGCATGTATGCCAAAATTGTTGTTTTATTTGTTGTTTATCGAAGTACTGGAATTGAACCTAGGGCCTAGCACGTGCTAGGCAAGTGCTCTACCACCGAGCTGTATCTCCAGCCCCAGTAAACAGACGTTTGTTTGACTTTCAGCTAAATTCAAAGTACAGGTTGTAAACATCTTAGAGTTTTGTGGTGTCTTCAAGTATTAAACAAGAGTAGATAAGTAAGGCACGATAACAGGCCAGTTGCATGTGAAGAATGTGAGAACATTGTTATGTCTTGATGATTTTTTTTTTTTATTGGTAGTCGGAATTAAACCCAGGGGTGCTTAACCATTGAGCAACATCCCAAGACTAAGGGTCTCGCTAAGTTGCTTAGGGTCTTGCTAAATTGCTGGGACTGGCTTTGAACTTGTGATCCTCTAGCTTCAGCCTCCTGAGCCACTGGAATTACAGGTATATGCACCACCACACCCAATCATTTTTAAAGGTTTTGTTGTTTTTTTAAAATTTGAGACCTGTCTCGCTAATATGTTAAGGCTGACATCAAACCTGCGGATCCTCCTGTCTCAGCCTCCTAAGTTACTAGGATTATAGGTGTGCATCATCACACCCTGTCTATATTTTCTGGCAACTGTTCTTATTTCTCAATATGGTCACATTTGCTAAGAGTTTTGCAAAACACTGTCACTTCTATTTTTTTGGTAAGAGCAGTTAATTACTTCTTTTCCCATACATTCTTTTAGTTTTACATTTTCTTCATAGTTCTGTGTCTTAGGCAAGGTCACTTAACTACTCCAGAAACTTGTTTCTTCCAAAATATAATTTAGGTGATAAAGTTATGGGGCCCTACAGACTTAGATTTTCAATCATAATTTCTGTGATTACTGGATTTTGAGCATGCTGGGAATTAGCACTCCCATTGGAACAGTGGTTGGAATATTTTTAAAGCCAGGCCTTGAGTGTTTGGTTATGTTGAACATAACATGGGGGGAGTATGCAAGAGAAAGTTTAAACTGTTTTCAGAAACAATCTTAAAATAAGACAGCATGAATTTAGACAAGTATTCGTGTGCTGTCAGTGAAAGGATTATTCTTTTATTGAGGAGAATTATTCTCTTTGTCCAAGTTTGAGTATCAGTGTGGAGAAAGCAGATAAACTGAATCAAGTAGGGTGATGGACATCCCAGCCAGACTCTCCTCTACTTAGATAACTACGGGAGGAAGTCTGTAATTAAATTGCTAAATTTCATGGCAAGATTCTAAATTCTGTGGGAGTTGAAGAGAAAGATCAGAGGGAGGTGGAATCTTTGGGAAACCGGCTTTGGGAGAAGAGGAGGCTACCGCCTAACCTTGAAGAGTGAGTAAGTAACACTTGGATTGGCACAGAAGAAAAGTATAAAGGAGGGCACTGTAAGTGTAACAAGTAGATAAAGTGGGAGAGAAAAAGAGGAAGAGGGCAGGGTAAAACTGTGTCAATGCAGGACTTAAGAGGACTTGTTCTGGGCAAGACTTATGATCAAAAAGCTTGTTCTAAGTATTGTTGACAAAAAGGTAAAACTGGTTAGGTATGACTAGTAGGAACACTCTAGAAGACTGGGAATATCAGGCAAAAACTAGGCAATTAATTTAGGCATAAGCAGTTACAGCTTTCTGAAAGGAGACTAGCATGCTCAAATGGTTGTGAGTACCAACTGTGGGCCATTCTTAATTCAAAAGGTAATTTTTGAGAATGCACTATTTGTTTTGCAGTGCTAGGGATTGAACCTGGGGCACTTTACCTCTAAACTACATTCCCAGCCACTTTTATTTTTAACTTTGAGACAGGGTCTCCAAGTTGCAGAGTCTGGCCTCACACTTGCAATCCTCCTCCCTTAACCTCCCAAGTCGCTGGGGTTATACAAATGCAGTATGGGGAATACAGCAATGAATAAACTTTTTTATCCCTCCCCTTTCTGCCCCTCTCTGGTACTGCAGATTGAACCCAGGGCCTCATGCGTGTTTGGCAAGTGCTCTACCACTCCCAGCTCTTTTGAAATTTTGAGATAGGATCTCACCCAATTAACCAGGCTGACCTCCAATTTGTGATTCTCCTGCCTCAGCCTCCTGAGTCACTGGGATTACAGGAGAGCGCCACTGGGCCTGTTTAGAATTTCTACTCTAATGAGTCTTCTTGGGGGAGTAAAGACATTCAATAAGTTGTTGAGAAGGCTATCTAGGATAACGGTTCAGAGTACTGACTTTGGTGCCAGACAGGCCCACACTGAGACCTGGTTTGCTCTTTCTAGCTGTGTAATTTTGGCCAAGTTTCTCAACTTGTCTAAACCTGTTTCCTCTTCAGTAAAATAGGAATAATATTATTACCAGGCTCATGGATTTTTTTTTGAGAAGTAATGAACATAAAGCATATAAAGGGTTTAGTATGGTTCAGCATGGTTCATAGCAAATAAGTTGTCTGTAACTGTTAGCTGCTATAATAAAAACTTGCAAGTCAGCCACAGAGTGTAGCTAAGTGGTAAAGCACTTGCCTAGTATCTACAAGGACCTGAGTTTAATCCCCAGCACCGCAAAGCAAACAAACCAAAAAAAATTTAAAAAAAAGAAAACTCCCAACCTTACAAGTATATGTTATATTATTACATTAATTATTACCTGCTCTGTGCAGGCATTGTAATAGGGGATGAGATTATAAGGATAAATGAGATATGGTCCCATTCATCAAAGAGCTTTGTATAAGAGTATTAAGTGCTATTCTTGTGGTGACTGTACTTTCAAAATTTCAAAAAATGATATGTGTGGTCTGACAATGAAAGAAGATGTTTAAAATTGGAACTGCCTGAGACAATTCAGGGCTATGCAATGAAAAGAAACATATTGTTCTTTGAAAGTTCCGGGAATAGAGGAATTTTATCTCCATGGGGTCAATCTGAAGAGACTTTCCTGAAAGATGTTTTTGAAGAGTAGATAGGAGAACTGGGATTGTGGCTCAGTGGTAGAGCACTTGCCTAGCACATGTGAGGCACTGGGTTCAATCCTCAGCACCACATAAAAATAAATAAAGTATTATGTCCATCTATAACTAAAAAATATTTTTTAAAAAAGAGTAGATAGGAGATGGGTGTGCAGAACATTCCACTAAAGAGAACCAAAGAGGAAGAGGAATGGAAGTGGGAAAATATGTGGCATGTTTGGGGAATAGGATATCTTTCAAGTGTAGGATTCAAGGGTGCAGTCCATGTGATGGGAAGTGACATTGGAAAGATAAGCAGGTATGAACGCAGGAAAATTTAGGATACTAAAAACTTCTAAAGAGTTAGGGTTTCCTTTTGTGTGGAACACTCATAAGATCTGCTTTTCAGGAAGTTTGCAATGGAAAGGTTATATTTGAGGGAGACAGGACTACAGGCAGATCAGCTGAAAGGCTTTTAGAGTAGACTAGACCTGAGGTGATAAAACAATAAGATGGAAGAATCCCAGGGTTTGCAAAGGAAGAATCCAGAGGGCTTGATGATTGAATCACCCTCCATTTTTCCTTATGGCCAGATCAAAGTCTCAGATTTACACACCTGGACACTGAGGAAAATGGGAAAATTGGAAGCCAGACCTGGTTTTGCAGGAGGGAGGGTTGGGAAACTAATGGAGCCGGGGGTGGAGCTCAGTGGTAGGGTGCTTGCCTAGCATGCACAAGGCCCTGGGTTCCAGCTTCAGCACTGCAATAAACAAACATTTTTTAAAGGGAAGCTAATGTGACATTAAGTTCACTTGAATTCTCCTCACTGACTTCCCTTCTCCCTTGTTCACTTCTGAGTTGAACTCTGACCTTGTGCTGTAATTATGCCTGTCACTAACCCTAGGCACAAAACCCCAGCCACCCCATCTTTCTGCAGCTCCAGATATCATCTTCTCTTTCTGTTTCTGTGCCTAGAACACCTTCACAACAGTGATATCTATCTGAGAAATTCTTCTCTGTGCTCTCAAAGTTCAAAACTCATCTTCTAAGAAAAATTCCCTGGCAACCACCACTCAGTTATACATGACTTTGATAGCACTAATATGATAACTTTGTTTTTCCATCTATTTCCCCGACTAGACAGTAACCTCTTCCACATAAAAGGGGATTTGGAGTTCTCATCAGTTATATCTGCAGCACCCAACACAGTGCCTAGTCCATAGTTAGCCTTCAATGAAGGCTTGATGAACAGAGATGAAGAAGTGGGTAAATATGTTAGACATTCAAGTTGAAATCTTCTAAAGTAATTAAGAAATATAATACAAAGAGCTTGAATAATTATAGTGAGGGTAGGTGAGCTTTAGCCCACAGAATGTTGCAGACCCATCCAACCTGGAAACTAGTGCTATTGACTTAGCTGACTCGAGAGGCGGCAGGGCAGCAGTTTCTGTTGGTACAGGTAGGTATGTGAAGTGTGGGTGTTGCAAAAGCAGTGCCTGTTTTGGATGGAGGAAGGTAACAAATCATGCCTCTTTTTTGTTGCCCATTCTTGAATTGTTCACACGTAATGGTGGCTACATTGTTGGGTTATCCCCCCTCTTAATAGTGAACTAATGTATTCTTCCATGTTTCACTCACCCTTTATTGCTTCATGATCTGAACTTTAAGTATGTGTTACCCAATCTCTAATTTAAGTAATCAAACTTCTCTTTCCCAATACTATTTACCTAGCAATACTAGTGGCTAGGATAAAGTCTGTGGCAGGTATCCCACTTTTTTCTTTCACTGCTAAAATAGATCCCAGGGCCTCACACGTTGTAGGCCAGCACTGTACCACCAAGCCATATCCCATTGTTATCCTTTAGTTGCCTTTCAGTTTCAAGAAGAAAAAAATGTAAAGTTGATAAAGTTGATTTTCCACAGACCTGCATCCCAATGTGCACACCCTTCCTCCTGACTCTGACTTGGGACTGAATGACAGTATACTAGTAAGTAGATTATTCAGTGAGCTGCTTAAGGTCAGTGCCTTAGGAAATGAAAACAGGCACCCCTCCTATTCCTCAAATACGTTTCAGAATTTGAGTAATAGTTTCAGGTAGTTGTAGGTACACCTTTCTCAGTAAAGATTTGTGTTCAGGGTTTATGTATAGTTAAATGAGCCAGTGGAGTGGTTTCATAATTGCTGTATTGTTAGTCAAACTCTGTAATTAGGGATGACTTCATAAGCATAAGATTCTTCTATGGGTGACGCCCTGAATTCATACCAAGTTGTACACCATATCCTTTTATGAAAAAAAAAAACAAATAAACAAGGTTTTGTTTGCTTCTGTTTTATTCCCTTAGTTGAAAATCTGTTTTCCTGTGTCTCAGATGTTTAGGGAGAGAGGGCTTGCTTTTCTTTCCCTGCTTCTTTCCTTGTACAGAGGAGGTAGGCATTGGAGCTAGGAGAAAAGTAGGATTGGGGACAGATCAAAATGGTTTGCAGAAGGGAGAATTCAGAAAAATTTAGAGACCCTGGGAGATTTTATTTTTGCTTAGCATTTCATTTGCTGATTGGAAATGAAGGGAAAATATATTTCCCTTTCTTTGAATATCAGTTTTCTCTTTCTCATGTCATGTAAATAAAGTTCACTCTTGTGGGAAAACAGACTGAGAAAGAAATATTTCAAAGTCAACCTTTTCTTTTGCCTGTCAATCACATATTGTGAAATGGGGGTTAAACTTATATTCAGCATGTACTATTTATTTTTTCACTTCTATCTTTTATTTTGCATTGCTCATGAAAAAGTGCAAATTGGGAGAAATGTGACAATATTGTCAAGTGTGAACTGTTTTGAAAATATTTAAATTAAAATTACCTTAGTTTTTTTAATGTATCACTTTTCTACTCTTGAGATTGTGTTTAGAAACTGGCCCTATGAAGGAGCCAAATTGAGTCATGGGTAAAAAGTGGCTGACAGGTTTTCTGTAGGCCCATCCTTAAATTACTTTAACTAAAGGCTTATAATTTTTATATGTGAGGAAGACCTATTATACTCTGTAGTCAATAATTATAGGGGAGATGAGATAACTTTTCATGTATGCTATTTAAAAGGCTCTTAGTGGAACTAATGCCTAATATTTATGTAGCCTCTCACAATTATTTATGCATTTATTTATTCGCCATTTTCTTTCATTAAGGATTTGAAGTTGCTAAGATTTTATAGTTTACAGTATGCCTTCACATGTGCCATCTTTAATCTTCACAAGGACCCTGGGGAAATACTATTGCTACTCCCAAATGAAAAAACTGAGGCTCAGAGAGATGAAAGAAACTTGTTCATGGACATACTCTTAGGAAAAAAGCACAATCAAAGCATTGATTGATATCTTTTGATTGTCCAGCAGTCTTTCCATTAGCACACTTATCACTTTAGGCTTTTATTAAGACAATTAGAAAAAAATAAAAAGTCAGAAAACTTAAAAGTACATATATATTTATATATGTATATGTTGCATTGGAATAAATTTTTGGAGTAAACTGATGCTGTAAAATAATTTCTATGATATTTAAGCATTTCCTAATTTTGTAAGAAGAACAAAAGAACTGCCTTCCTGGTCTCCCTATGAAAGTCTCCAGAGTTTTCCCTTCTAAAAATTGGATATTGGTACCTTTTATTGTAGTCACTAATTCACTTTGTGTTGTACTGAATTATTTACATGATTGTCTCCCCAGATTGTAAATTCCTCAGGGGCAGGACCTAGGCATATTTGCAGATGTTTAAAATATGGCATGAGGATAAAAGTAGGGGTAGAAAGCATGTTGGGGAGATGTGAACAGGGGAGAAAAGAGATTTCTACCCTATTCAACCCTGCTGCCTTTAGAGGGGAGAAATGGGAGAGATTTAGTCAAATTCCTGGTCAGCTGAAATAAGGATGGAGAGTTGGGGTGATTATGTTCAGACACATCTTTTCTAATTTTCTCCTTTGTACAAAAGTGTTAGAGGAATATGAGAGTGACAACTGTGTGTGGTATTTTTCATTGTTTGGGGCTTTTTTTTTTTTTTTTTGCTTACTTTACCCATTCATTCATTCATTCATTTTTGTTGCTTTTATACCACCAGGGAGGAAAGCGGCTAAGCCATAGTGCTCAATGCTCCAGAATTATTTAGAATCAAATTGGTAGGAAAACAGGTTTTACTCAAAGGAAGGTAGATGAGAGAAACTTAATTGTTTCAAAGGTTTCATCTTGTAAATCCCCTGAAATTGGCAAAGGCAGAGGAAGTGAGTGACAAAAGGCCAGGAGATGTACATAGGTAGGGTTTAGTTAGCCTGTAGTTAGGCCTAAATAGATAAACTCCACCCTCATCTACTTTGGCACTTGTCAGGCTGGGAGGGAGTTTGCAGCCCCTCCATCCTCCACTCTCAGTTGAAAGAATTCTCCCCGCCCCATTAAAAACAAATTGGCCAAATGTCTGTTTTGGTACTAGGGATTGAACCTAGGGGTGCTTTACCACTGAGCTATATCACTAAACCTTTTTAAATTTTTTATTTTGAGACAGGGTCTTTCTAAGTTGGTGAAGCTGGCCTCATACTTAAGATCCTACTGTCTCAGCCTCCCTATCTGCTGGGATTACAGGCATGTGCTACCATACCTGTCTACTCACATATTTTAAATTATCCCTGCCTCAAACTGCCTAAGCTGGAAAGGACATTTTTCAGAGATAGAGGGCAAGTCATGAGTTTCAGATTTTCTCACTTTCAAACTTTCTGTGCCCTTATTCTGTGTATGATTCATGGACATGGGTAGTAATTTTGTATTTAAAACCTAATTGTTAGCCAGACAGGAGGATCACAAGTTCAAGGCCAGCCTGGGCAACTTAGGGAAACCCTTTCTCAAAATAAAAAATTTTTAAAAGGGTTGCAGATGTAGGTCAATGTTTGCCTAACACGTATGAGGGTTACGTGGGTTCATCCCCAGTATTGCAGAAAAAAAAATTTAAACAGAAAGGGGGGAACCCAAAGCACAAAAAGTAGGGGCAACATGTAACTATTTTCTTTTTTCTTTGTTCAGAATTGTTGATAGATTTTTATTTGGAGATTATCCATTATAATATAGACCATCTGTCTATTACAGGGTTCTGCAAAGCTTTTCTGTAAAGGTTCAGATTATAAATATTTTACATGAGAAGGCAAAATCAAGGATATTAAATATTTATACAAATTTTTCCTGGGAAACTTAAAAATATGAGCTGGGCATGGTGGGATTCTATTCTGGAGGCTGAGCTAGGAGGATCACAAGTTCGAGGCCAGCTTCAGCAACTTAGGAAGAATCTGTCTCAAAATAAAAAGAACTGGAGATAGTTCAGTGGTAGAACACCCCTGGGTTCAATCCCCAGTACAAAAAAAAAAATGTGTAATTTCTATATCAAAACCAAAAATATTTGTTTTACTTGATTCCTCTTGACCCCTCTTTTAATGGGAGTGATTGATAGGTGTCAGTATGCTATTTGAAAATTAGTGTTTTCTGTGAATGGATGTGAAAGTGACCTAAATGGAAAAGTGATACTTTGTATGAATCATTGGTCAAATGATTTTGACCTTGGGCTTTGGCACATATAACCAAGGATTTCTATTATGTATCTATTTCCTGTTGCTGGGTACCTTGGCCCTTCCTTACAGTCTTTCTATGTAGTTTAAACTTTTGTCCTTAAATGGAAGATTCAGGGCTGGGTGTGTAGGTCAGTAATACAGCTCTTGCCCAGTGTGAACCAGGCCCTGGGTTTGATCCTTAGCACTACAAGGGGGGAAAAGAAAAGGAAGATTCAGGATTTTTTTCTGAATAGTTTTTGGTAAATGAAGACTTCATTAGTTTGTTTTCTTTTTTATGGTTATAGCTACAGATATGGTAACACATAGATATTGTTTAGTAGTTTGCAGTTCTCTTTAGATAATCCTTTAAATGAGAATTTAGCAAGAATGCTTACAGTATATTCATCATAAACTTTTAAAGTCTGAAACCTTTTTGGTTCTTTTTTAGATCTTTAAATGGATGAGATGGCTACCACTCAGATTTCCAAAGATGAACTTGATGAACTCAAGGAGGCATTTGCAAAAGTTGGTGAGTATTTTTTGTAGTATAACTATAGGTAAGCAATCTTTCTTTGCTCTCAGTTAAAATTATTTCTCTAAAAAATTAAATGAATGGTTAATTCTAAGCCTTAGAGGAAGATAGTTAAAACAGGTAGATAAAGTTTTGGAAACTGCACTTAAAAATGTATTATTTTAAACTACATCTAGTATATTATAAGGTCATTGATTTTTTAGCCCAATCATCAAATAGAGGCTGTTGTGGCTCCTAACATTTTTATGATACATGTTATTGTACTTTTGGGTATCATTTTTCTGAGGAGAGAGTTTGGATTTTTTACTGTATTCTTTGGTTTTTTTTCTTCTGTAGTGGGATGAAATCCAGGGCTGCTGTACCACTGAGCTATATCCCCAGTCCTTTTTATTTTTATTTTGAGACTGAGTCTCACAAAGTTGCTGAGACTGGCCCCAAACTTTCGACCCTCCTGCCTCAGCCACCCAGTTGCTGGGATTACAGTTGTGCTCCACTGCACCTGGCTCTTGCACCATATTCGTAAAGGGATGTGTGACCCTTGAAAGTATTAAATGGTATTTTTACCCTTCCCTAATTACTGGCTTTTTCTTGGATCTTCCATGTCTTTGCATAATGTAGATTGTTCTACTTTTCATTAAATTAGAGCATCAGGGCCAGAGGGGTAGCTCAGTGGTAGAGCATTTGCTTAGCATATTCAGCATTGCTGTGTGTGTGTGTGTAATCTAAGATGGGGAGGCATAGCATGCCATTGGTTTTTAAAATCATATAACATGTCTTCCAATTGAGCAGCTGTGGAAGAAGTATACAGTATTTACATTCCAAATTTCAATGTTTGGGTCAAGTCTGAGGAAGATAAAAAGAAAACAATATAAGAAATTTGATGTATATATACCCTCATGAGTCAACATGTACTTAGAGAGGTGGGCTATCACTGTTTGGTGTCTTCTAATCTAAGGAGTATAAGGTTAGATCATAATGCTTTTTAATTTAAATCAATTTACTCTTAGACCTGTGCAGAAAATCCCATTAATGAAAAGGGAGAATACATCTGCATAGAATACATTTCTATTCCCATATATTTATCATTGACTTTTCCTATAAAGTAATTTAAATGTAACAGCATTCATTGGGAAGGAAAATAACCCCCAGCCAGAGTGAGTATTCATAATCCTATCAGAATTCTAATTAGAAAAACATCAATGGTCCTGAATCTAACTCAATTTTGTGTGTGTACGTAAAAGAAAACCAGTAAATTAACTTGCTATATAGATACCACTTATAAATTATAAGAAGAGTACTACCTAGTCTGATATTAGATAATGAAAAACAGCAAATGAGTTCTTGACTACAGCAAGATGGGTCCTCTCCCCTCCCCCCCACCCCCGCTTTTTTTCTATGTCATTATTCTTTCCAAATAATCTTATCATAATTGTTTTAGGAATGCATTTCCTGTGTACCTCCTGTTTGATAATCTTTCAGTGTTGAGGTAGCTTAATTTGTTTCATTATGAATACAATCTTGGGGTAGAAACATGTGCTTTATTGACGTTGTAATTGTTTAATCTCCAGTGCCTGGCCTACTGAGATAAATTTTTGTGCTGAATATGTATCTTATCCTCAGATGCAGCATTGCGGAAATATTTAGTGTACAATGTTTCTTAAAACTTAAAGCTAACTCAGATGTTATTTACCGGATGGGACTGGAATACTTTCATCAGTAAAAGAGTTTAATTGCCCCTTAAGGGCATAATGATATAAAGAGGGTTGACGAGTTATCTCCATGGAGGAAATAGGCTTAAATGGCAGTGAGAGTTCAATTAGAAGTTTGACTAAAAAAAAAAAAAAAAAGATCTGTATGAAACTTAAGCAGAATTTAGGGTAGGCAAATAGCTTCTCAAAGACAAGGAACTGGACTGCAATTCTTATTGAATTCCCTACCAGGCATACATTCCTATATACAGACTCTTAACTAACATATATTCTAGAAATAAGAATTTTGGAGTCCAAACTTTCTGCCTGTTCTGAAAATTACTCTCTTGTATTCTCCTCTTGGTATCTAGCACAATGCTGAACACATTAGATTCTCAATAAATATTTAATTGAATGAATCCCAAGGAACTGTAGTCTTTTGATGTACTGGGAATTTGTCAATATTGACTATATATTCAAAGGGTCTTTATTATGAAGATTTTCATTATAGTGGAATTTTTATTAAAGGTCTTGGCCATTACACTGTAAAACATAAAAATTATATATTTTTTCAGTATAATAAAGGCTTGTGTATAGTCTGTCCTTTAGAAACTCATTAAAAGACCCAGCTGATTTTTTTTAATTTTCTTTAAAAATCTTTATAGTTTTTAGTTGTCATTAGTTACAGAGTCCTCAGGCAATTGTTAAAGGTAGAAATTTATTTTTTCATTCAGGGAAGCTGTATTTTTAAAACAGTCTCTATAACTTACTTTCTTGTCAAGGACGATTGTTTTGTAATCGAGTGAGAGGGAGTAGGGAGTACTACCTTGTCTCAGTTCAATTGTGACAAAATGTGGAAATCATTATGTGATTTTCCCCATCTATTAACAATAATGGTCTTGATTATCTCCTTAGAAATTCAGCAAAATCATAGTCTGTGGAGAAAATCTCTGTAATTACCACTAATCACAGGTTTTGTTCAATCAATTAATAGTGCTTTGAAACTCTTTACTAGAAATAAATTGAATATTAGGATTTAAAGTTCTCCTTTTCACTCACTTTCTGCACCTGCTTAGTTTCAAACTCCAATCTTATGTAATTATTTTAATTTTCTCAACAACTATTTCCAGTACTTCCCACTGTTATAGACGAAACCTTAACTCTCATTTTTTCCTACTTTATAATATTTCTGTTTTAATTTGAATGTTGCTATCCTTCATAATTTTTTCTAGAGGAATAAATAAACAATTTCGGAACACTTAGAAAGTATTTCACCAGCTAGAAAATGTCTTTTACTTTCTGATTTTAATCGTGCTATGGAAACTGTGGTCATTTGGATTATTACTGGCCCCAAAGACAAATACAGGTGACATAAATCTTTTTAGTTTTGCTTTAGTCCTGCAAACACTTCCTTTTAAATCTGACATTTTTTTCTCTCCTAAACACTTTACTGACTTTTTTTTAAACATAAAATTCAGCCCTTTTGAAATAAAAGAATAATGGGGTTTCTTAAATGACTAGGAATAGTGTGGGCGTATTCCTTTGAGGTTGCCCACCAAACTAAGCCAAAAACTTTTGGTTGTGGTAATTCTAGCCAGACCAGATTTCTCTCATCTCAGGAAGTTGAGTTGTTTCCAATTACTTGATATTCTCTAGTATATAAAAACCACATCAGGATGATGCCACAAAAACAACATGGTGGTTTAGTCAAATTTACTTTTAGTACTGAATAAAACTACACAAGTGCACATTTGTTTAATTATGCCTTAAAGAATAAATAAATGAACTAACCTATGCTCTTTTACTGTTCCATCTGGTTAATTATCTATGAAATATCAGAAGTGGATACATTGGGATAGTCAGAAAACCATGCGTTGACAGTATAAAAATAGGAGTACGTGCATGTGGGAGAACAGTCGGTGTGTATATAGGTATTTTTATTTTTTATTTTTTGGTGGCACCAGGGATTGAACCCAGGACCTTGCACATGCTAGGCAAGAACTCTCCCACTGAACTATACCCCAAAATACCTACCTGTGTAGGTCTTTTTAAAATGGGATACAGGGGCTGGGGATATAGCTCAGTTCATAGAGTGCTTGCCTATCAAGCACAAGGTCCTGGGTTCAATCCCTAGCACCGGAAAAAAAAAAGAAAAAGAAAACGGGATACAGGCAGCAGGTAAAATATAATGGCCATACTGTTAGAATATTTGTAGAAAATGATTGATAATTTTTTTTCTTTTGGTGGTATTGAGGATTGAACCTAGAGGTTCTCTACCATTGAGCTACATTCCCAGACATTTTTTTTTACTTTTTATGTTGAAGCAGGCTCTTGCTAATTGCAGAGGCTGGCCTAGAACTTGGAATCCTCTTGCCTCGGCCTCCCTAGTAGCTGGGATTACTAGCCTGTGCCACCACACCTGATTGATAACATTTTTGGTTGCCTGGTCTTAGCCCTCTAAACTTGTCCATTCTTCAGCTCTATTTTTGGGGATCCGTTATTAAACTCTAATGTAGCAGGCTCTCATCTACCCTTAGCTGGGACTCATTAAACCTTTTATATTTGTTGGAGTGAGCTACCTCAAAAGGTATAAACTGTGAAAGGCCAACCCCATTTTTAGCTAAACATCTGGAGATATTTAGCAGCTGCCTTTTCCAAAGTTTTAATGCCTAATGAAAGTTTGACTTAACTGCTTAGATCTTAGGATGGAATATAATCTAAATTCTTCTGTACAAGTCTTTGGGCCAAGTCTTTTAAATCAATATTTTGTGAACTTTCATGGACATTCAAGATTGTGTTTATGCATGTGCGAATCCATTATTTAACATTTAGATTTCTATTGTCTTTTTTTACTAAAAATTTGTAGACTCCTTTGGTCAAACTAAATGGAACGTTTTAAAGTCATTGAAATTTTATTTATTGTGTGTTGTATTATTTCATGTATTAAATTGAACTTTTAAACCTAACTTTTTGGAAACGATGTACATCTGCACTTGATTGATTTTCATCTTTAAGTCCTAATGAGCACTGTCCTGAGTGGGTTAATAAAGAGGCCACATGTGTGTTGCAGATGAGGACACACAATATTCGACTTCTTTATAAAGAACGACACCAGATTTAGACAGCTTCAAGAATGGTTAAAGCAACATACACATACACACATACACACCCTCAACTTGGGGGTCAAAGAAAGTCCTCATCTTTCTTGCTGATGGATTTATAAGACAAAGTAGCCCTCCAAAAGATGCATTTGAAGTGATAGATTGCAGAACGTACCACCTGGGCAAGGGCAGTGTAAAACAGCAGCTAAAATCAAAACCACTTGAATTCTGGCTCAGCTTTCTCCAGACAAGTACTTAAAATAGCTTAAATAACAGGATGCAAGGGGAGGGAAAACATTTCCTTTTAAGGATATGCATTCTTGGTGTGATTCAAACTTCTGCAGGAACATGGCTGTATAATAAGTTTATTTACTTTGAGGTTACTTGAGGGGGGTATCGGGAGAGGTAACTGGCATTTAAAATAATACTTGCTAAAGGAGAATAATGAGATTTCTTTTAAAACAAAATGCAGATGTGAACCTACATGTGTCATTTAAGAAAAAGAGAATTCCTTGTAACAAATAGTTGATTCTTTTCTGATGAACTCAGTAGCCAAGATGAAAGATAGTCCTGTCTGGTACAGTTTTGGGAGCCTCTTAATGATAATATTTCTTTAAGTATAATGGGGTTGTGTTTTTAAAGACAGTTTATTAAAAGTGAGCTCTCTATTTTCTGCCAGCACTTTGTTAAGTGGTTAGGTGGTATTTCTTTGTTCCTGCTGTTTAATGTCTACCCATACTAGCCATGTTTTCTAAACCAAAAAGTTGAGACATGTATTGGCAGAAACATTGAGATAATATAGGCTGTATGATAATTCATATCTGCTTTATTAGCTGGTTGAAAATGTAATGCTGAAGTAAGTCTTAAACACAGCCTTTTCCACCCTATGGCAATGTACAGTTATAAGAAGTGGCAAATGAACCAAAAAGGGGTTCCAGAATATCAGCAGCTTTAATGAGAATATAAAAGGCTGCCATCGTGCCTAGTGGTTGTGATTTTAGTTTCCAGTGGTTAAACTGCTTCCAATCTAGATCTGTATTTTCTGGGTTCATTTATTATTAAATTTTCGTGTTTGTGTCAAAACTCAGAATAGGAAAAATTCACCATCATAGTTTTGAGCTCCTGGTTAATAATATCACTGATGAGATGGATGCTTTCTAAATGCCATTATGCTCCCTCATTTTCTGGCTTCCCAAAGCTCATTAGATTCCTGATACTGCTTTAAAAATGTGTTTTCGTTTTTGTTTGGAGATTGGAAATAAAATTAGCATAAAAGTCTAAAAATAATTGCATGCTGTTTTGTCTTTCAAGTACTTTACCAGCTGGGAGATTTTGTAAAATTAATTGCTAGCCATGGTTTTAGGCTCCCTTTGCTTTCTTATTGAAATTGAAATTATTTTCTTCAAAATATATGATTTAGGAGCTCTGAGAAAGGCTTGATATAATTTGCTGGTACTAACACCAAAATGCATTTGATCACAGGAGGTGATAGAAGCTGGATCACCATCTGTTAAAATATAGGAAAATAGCAGAGTAGGGAGAACTTTCAAAAGATGACACATGTTCTCATCTCAGAAAACATAAAGATCTCCCAAGTGAGCCAGAATCTTTACATGGATTTGGAAGCCATCGTTTCAAGTAAGACCCAGGGGTTCTGTCTGATTCTGTCTCTTTGGTGTCCAGCATGGTGCGTACAAGAGAATAGGTACTCAGTGTGCCCTGGATGGTGACTCAAGCAAAACAAATGCACATGGTACTAATTTCTTTCTTTTCTTTTGAGATGGGGGTCTTGCTATGTTGCACAGGCTGGCCTTGAACCCCTGGGCTCCATCCATCCTCCTGCCTCAGCCTCCCCAGTAGCTGGGATGTTGGGCATGACCCCACACCTAGCTAATGGTATTTCTTACTAAAGTCAGGCCAGGTTTCCACATTTGGAAAGACACCTAACCTGACAGCCAATGCTGCTTGTCTGCTTGGGCCCTCCTTAGTGGGTGTGTTCACTTAGGAAACCAAATTACAGATCTGAAGGCCTCTGGGTGGGGACAGGATTAGAACAAAGGGAATGAGATTGAATGTTATTTAAGGGATATTTCTGTCAAGTTTTGGTTTCCTGATGAATTGCCATTCAGGCTTTCTAGTGCTATTTCAGTATTTTTATCATTGTAGTTTCATTTTGTTTTTAAAATGCTCATCTAGGATTACACATTCTTTCTCTGCTTCATGCCTGAGAATCAGTGATTCTACAAACATTTTTTCCCGTTGCTTACTCTATGCAAGCCACTGTGCTATGTGTTGTGGTAGGAGATAAAAAAATTTAAGAGAATCTTTATCAAGAGATATACAACCTAATAAGGAGGATTGTTGTGTAATGACAAATTATTCCTGCAACCCCCTTTCAAGTTTTCCTGTCCCTTACTAAAAGCATCTATTATTACTACCCTTACTTTGAAATGGAGTTTCCACATGTGGTTATTTTACGTTAGTTACATTTTGGGTGGTTACTTCCTGGCATCTTTTAATCACATCAGTGAGCTGTCTTATAATTAATGCTCAACAGAGGTTATTCCAGAGAGCGTTCATACAAACAGTAGTTCTCCCTTTTACCCAAACCTCTATTTCCACCTAATAGAAATAAACCACCAGATAGACTCTCAGGGCCTTGGTCAGTTTCATGTAACTTCGAATCCATAGTTGTTTTCTAATATTTAGCTTAAAAATCTCTCTACCTTCCACTTTAAGATTACCAAAGGAACAATTATCAAGTACTTATTACTTGCGAGGTCTAAACTAGAATCAATAACAAAAGATTGAATTATGCTCAGATACACCATTTCAGAAGTCAAAAAAGGAAAATACATTTTGAAAAATTCTATCAAAAACCATTTAAGAGCTGGGCGTGGTGGCTCACGCCTGTAATCCCAGCACTTGGGAGGCTGAGGCAGGAGGATCGTGAGTTCAAAGCCAACCTCAGCAACTCAGCCGAGGCCCTTAGCAACTCAGTGAGACGCTGTCTCTAAATAAAATACAAAATAGGGCTGGGGATGTGACTCAGTGGTGGAGTGCCCCTGGGTTCAATCCCCAGTACAAAAAAAAAAAAAAAAAAAAAACATTTAAGAGCTAGACATGGTGATGCACACCTATAATCCCAGTGACTCATAATTTAGGCTGAGGCAAGAGTGCAAGTTCGAGGCTAGCCTCGGCAACTTAGCAAGACCCTGTCTCAAAATAAAATATTAAAAAAGAACTGGGGAGATGTGGCTCAATGGTAAAGCGCCTCTGGGTTCAATCCCTAGTACTGTGGGGTGAGGGACTACTAAAGTGGACAAAATTTTAATAAAGATATTATAAAATGAAAAATGAAAGGTTATATTCAGGTAATGAGGTATAGTCACAATCAGAATGTTAATTACTCTATATCTATTTTTAACATGCATTATTATTCTATCTCTTGTTTTCAAAGTTTTGTATGTGCGGGGAGGAGATTGTGAAATCCTGTGTATTCTGATTTGGAATCCGTGGAATAGAGCCCAAAGGGACCTTAGTGATTGTTTGATCCAAGTCACTCCTTTTACAGATGAGAATACTAAGACCTGGGGAGGTAACTTGTGCAAATTAGTAGCCACACTGAAATTAGATCCCATTTTGTATCCTTCAGCTATGCTGTGTACCTTCCACTATATTTCATTTAGTCCCTATTACTGAACTCCATGTTAATTCTATAAAGAAAATGGGGAAACAGATTGGTATATGCATGGGAGCAGGTGTGTTTAAACTCAATACTTTGATATGTAAAGAGTTGCTCAAATTCTGCCACAGTGCCATGTGGGTTGCTTCCTTCTTTTTAGCAACTGCACATGTTTTTGCCAGTTTGATTTCTAAATATAAACAGTTTATATGTAGAAGTGAAGACTTTGATATGTGACTTTTTATAAATTTAAAGTAAAGAAAGTGAAGATAAGCCCCAGA
>JAJEJO010004167.1:400369-447609 GCA_020662805.1 Glaucomys volans
TTCTTTTCTTTTCTTTTCTTTTCTTTTCTTTTCTTTTCTTTTCTTTTTTCTTCAGTGTTGAGGATGGAACCAGGGGCTTGTGCATGCTAGGCAAGTGCTCTACCACTGAGCTACATCCGCAGTCCAACCCTCTTTTTCAGTAAACCAACTTTTGATCATTGTCCATGTTTTTTTTTCTCCTTTTAACAGTTTCAGAATAAGCATCATTCAGTGAACACTTCAACACATATTCTGTTAAAACTCAGTAGCACAAAAATAAAGTTTATTTATCAAATCATATTGAACGTCTGCTTTCTTCAGTACTTCATTTATTTTTATGAATTCTATGTTTGTCTTGGATTAATGTTTGTTTACATTAACTCTTGAAAAATTGGCCCTGAAGATATTTGCTTAATTTCAGGTGTGCTTTAAAATAGAATCAGTGCTGCCGGGTGCAATGACACACACTTGTAATCCCAGTGGCTTGGGAGACTAAGGCAGGAGGATCATGAGTTCAAAGCCAGCCTCAGCAACTTAGTGAGACCGTGTCTCAAAATAAAATATAAAAAGAGTTGTGAATGTGGCTCAGTGGTCAAGTTTCCCTTGGTTTAATCACTGGTACCAAAAAACAAAAACAAAAAATAGAATCAGTGCTAATCCATAAAACTTCTTTTAAATTAATGAAACAATAGGAATGTAAAACTCCTAAATAGCTATAGTAGAAATTGTTTTATACCGTGGCAATGTTTTGTTGATGTAAAATGTAGTTTTTTAAAAGTCCTCTTAGTTTTGTGATTTAATAATAGTATTATTAGCCAATCATGCTTTCTTAAAATTAGGGGTACTGTTTTTAAGTAGGACTTCTCACATACTTTAAAATATAAGATACATGATGTAAAACCTTACTCTTTCTGTTAAAATTTGCATCTCCCTTTCAAGCATCAAACATCCTTAGGTTACAAGCAATTAGAAAATATGGTAGTTACACAAGCTTATGAACTAAGCCAAAAAGTGGAAAATGCTTAGTTTATTTCTCCTAATTTTTTTTTTTTTGCTTGCCTGTCTCTTTTACAAAGATCTCAACAGCAATGGATTCATTTGTGACTATGAACTTCATGAGCTTTTCAAGGAAGCTAATATGCCATTGCCGGGATATAAAGTGAGAGAAATTATTCAAAAACTCATGCTGGATGGTGACAGGAATAAAGATGGGAAGATAAGTTTTGACGAATTTGTTTATGTAAGTATGTGGAAATCCACAATTATTGAAAGTAATAATTGTTGCTTTGTCTAGTGGGATCTTATAGTATAAGTGTTATTAAGTTGCTTAATATATAATGTGGTAGTTTTACAACTAATAACATTTCTGTCATCTTGCCCACTAAATTCAGTTAGTTCTTTCAGTTACCAGAATCTCTTAACAAAAGAATCGAGAACAACACTGACAGAAACCAAGATACAACACAATGCTCAATGTGGAAGGTGAACAGTCTCCATTGGAGCATCATTACAGGGCATCTTTCGAGGTGCTAAATGACATCCTTGAAGTGTTATTTCTCTCTCCTATGGTGAACAGTGTGCTCCACAATTTTAATGATACACCCTGACTCACAGCCTTAGAAGCTTCTTGAGCTGAACTTTCTGATTAAAAAGATGTTTTCAACTCCTATGGCAGTGGTATTTAACTGTACCATTTTCTCCAGGGCAATCATTTTGATAATTAAAAGTTAGAAGCATATCTTTTTAGTCATTGGAAGAGGCATGTAAAATTTTTGTTTTCTTCTCTAGTATCATCATATGCCCCTCAAGGTTAGGGGTTGATCTCATGATTCTCCCCATCCAACTCCAGGCACTTAGGTTGGAGTTCCCTGACCAGGGCTTGAAGAGTCTATGTATGGTTCTTAATTGAAGCCTAACTCTTTTAACTCCTAACAATGGAGATCTAGATTTTCTAGACTTATGCCATTTTCAGTCTAGATTTATTGAGGAATTATTTGAGATATACATTAAAGAATAGCTATTACTTCTTGTTTCAATTAAGAATACCCTTAAGATTTTATGGATTTATTTCTTTTTAGAGGCCGAGTTTGACTCCATCTTATTAGGCATTCCTTTCAATATATTGCAAACTAGTCATTAATGCCTAATATTTGTCACAAACTTCTTGGCACTTCTATCTTTCTTTTCCATGGTTCATTTTTGCCCCAAAACAGCTGAAATTATAAACTCCCATCAGTTACCATTGCTCACTATGGCAAGTGAAATTCTGATGTTTTCTCTCTGATTAGAATTAACTCTAGAGGTCAAGGAGCAAATTGACTAAGTAATGACCCTACTCTGCTGTCTGCATTTTGTGATGGTGTTGCTGTTTTTAAAATGTGGACTCATGTTAAAATTATAATGATATAATTCTTGCCATTTTTCTTTTGAAATACTGATTTCCTCCCACCGTTTTTGTCTCCAGTTATGGCCAAAGCCTTTGTTTTGAATTCTGTGTTCAATAGTAAGTTGCAATTGATTTGCAATTGGAGCACTTGCATGCCTTCTGTATAACTTGCTGTCCTTGTAACTGCATGTTTGTGAATTTAAAGCACCTAAGAGCAATGGTTAACTATGATTAATTATTTTGGACACAGTTTACAACTCAGAAGTTTTCAATCTACTAAGAACAGGCCTAAATCATTAAGATTTGTATTATGCTTGTGATGTTCAGGATAAAATTATGAAAGTTTCTGTGGAAAAAAAATGATCTTGGGGAAATTTTTAACTCTATTTTGAAACACTGCATTTTCTACATGGCTTTTAGTGACTTTTAAGTGATGAGGTAAGATTACAGTGGTATATTTTTAAAAGGTAAAGGACAGGCATAATTTTGGTAACACCAGGGATTTTTTAAAAACAAAATATTAATGAGAACATTTTTGGTTAAAGTTAAGTTTTGCAATTCAAAGGAACTAAAATGTTTACACTCCTTCATTCTTCAAATTCTAACAAATGTTGGTTCCTAAAAAAGGAAATGATTTGACCAGCATTATCCAGAGAAGTAGTGGCTTTTTCTAACATCTCCCTGCTATTCAAGAAACTTGAAGCATGAAGGGCAGTAAAGTTAACTACCTGAGGTTTCAGAATTGTGCTACAATGACTGTACTGAAATATGAGCATTGAACCAAATGTCTGTCTACTCCCATCTGCTCTGTCATCGATGAAGCATCTTACAAATTGTCCAACAAAATATGAGTAAAGCTTAGTTATCCAAGAAATAGGGAGTAGGTTATTCCTGTCAGGTATTACCGTAAGGAAATAGAAATAAACATGTTCTTGCACGTTAGGTTTTTGTTTTTTTATTTGAATTGCAGCTAGAGGGGTGTTAATTGTAACCAAGTTACAAACAAAATCAGTTTATATTAATTTTGGAAAAGAATGTGTATTCAGTGGAAAAAGAGTCCCCAAATAATATATATATTTTAAATGAGAAAATTAAATTTAATAATCTACTTTTGTTTCTTCTGAGCATTTCAAAACTAAATTACTGGGGCTGGGATTGTGGCTCAGTGGTAGAGCACTTGCCTAGCACATGTGAGACCGTGGGTTCAATCCTCAGCACCACGTTTAAAAAACAAAAAAACTAATTTACTGGGATTTTATACTTAGAAGATAATAGGACTTTTTTCCTTTAATTGTGAAAGACTGGTATGGCAATAATTTTTCTAAGCAGAGATGACTGTATTGAATTCTCATTTTCACAATGAGACTTGCTCTTGCATAATGACAATAAGTTGTTCACCTTTTTGAGAACTTTTACTATAGTATGGACCTCACAGGATTAAATAGCTTAATATAAGTAAAGTGCTACATAGTTGTTGAAATGGTTGTTTCTTTTCTTTTCTCTTCTCTTCTCTTCTTTCTTTCTTTCTTTCTTTCTTTCTTTTTATTTATTTTATTTCAAGACAGTGCCTTGCTATGTTATCCAAACTGGCTCAAAGTCATGGGCTCAGGGGATCCTCCTGCCTCAGCTTCCCAGATAGCTTGGACTACAGACCTATGCCACCATGCCTGGCTACTGTTATGTTGTTGTTGTTTGTTTATTTGTTTTTTAAGAAAAAACTATTCTTTTCCAAATGCAGGGTCTAAAACAAATTTAAAAAATAAATTCAAACCTGCTACTTTGGAAACAAGCCCCCAACAGTGGAAGTTAGTCGATAGTTGATTTTGTTTTTGTTTTTTATGTTGTTGTTTATCTTTTTTTTTTTTTTTGGCAATCTTTTCTGAAATCTTTCCTTCTTAAGTCATATGCCTCTGGATTGCTTTGTTTTGGTCACTTGGCCTGTACCAAGTTACCTTGGGGGTCAGAAGAAGTTACCTGGTTGCTGAGGGTCTTTGAGAGGAAGGTGATGAAACTTATAAAAGGAATAAGAAACAAATATTCTACATAAGAGGCTAGAAAAGATGTATAGAATGAGAGTAGATAATTGCTGCCTGAACAGAATACACCAGGAGTTTGTTTACAGATGATAAAACAGGTCCTTCCTCATGGAGGGAAAACAGCACAAAACAGTGAGCTCATTAGGATCACAATGGCAGCTTTGAAAAGATTCATTGAGAACACTTTACACAGTGGTGAGCCTTGTGCTATCTCTGATTTCTGAGATTTTTGTTAAGCCAAAGCTTGTACTCAAATAATTTTATCATTCCACACTCTTTACTAAAGTAGAAAGGAAAATGCAAATTCTTATATAGTGAGTCAATTTAAGGGATAAATTTTCAGTTCTCTTATCATTTAAAAAAATGTTTAATCTAAGGAACAGAGGGAAATACTATGAAATTGAAAATTAGAAGTTAACTGAAATAGTTTATTTTAAAATATTTGAAAAGTAGGGGTTGGGGGTATAGACCCCCTGGTAGAACACTTGCTTAGCATGCCTGAGGCCCTGGGTTCAAGAAGCGGGAATAAGGCAGGCAGGGTAAAAAAAGAAGAAAAGTGAAGGTCGTATAACTTTTATCAGACAATTGAAAATTGACAACTTTAATTACAATTTTGCATGTCATTCTCAGCCATCAGGAGTTTTACTAGAGCTGTGAAATTAATTGCATTAGGATATTGTATGATAGAGACATCCTTTTTTGTTTGTTCTCATTTGAATTATTCTACTTTCATGACATATAGAAGTTTGGACTTATCTTTCAGCTGATATTGTATTCATTGAAACAACCCCACTCATAATAAGAAAAGCAATTTTTCATATCTCACTCTAAGACGGTAACTTTTTTGGTCATTTCAGTGAGTGATTTGTAGTATGTCAGATATGAGGAAACACATACCAGTCAGATTTTAACTTACTCAACAATGTTTTACTAAACAAAGTACAGTTCAGAATGAGGTAGACTAGTAAATAATTGTCTTTTCACTGAGCAAGTACATTCTTATCAAAGAGAAAGCAGTGGAATCAAACTGCATTGCAGTTAAGCCTTTTGTTGTAAAATATTTGAAAGTGGAAGATAAAAAAAAATGAAATTAAAATTGGCCTAGCCAGGTGTAGTGGTGCATGCTTATAATCCCAGTGACTCAGGAGACTGAAGCAGGAGGATCACTAGTTCAAAGCCAGCCTCAAAAACTTAATGAAGCCCTAAGCAACTCAGAGCAGCCCTATCTCAAAAAAGGGCTGGGGATGTAGCTCAGTGGTCAAGCATCCCTAGGTTCTTTCCCCAGTACCAAAAAACAAAAACAAAGCAAAACCTGGACTAATCAGATGATAAATAAAAATTTTAATAATTTCAAATTACCTGGAGTGCATAATTCAAGTACCACATTGTTGATACTTAGCACAAGAGTCAGTGTGATGGCCATAGAGGAGGAAGGGTGATTTTACTGATTGTATGCAATATTTAGAGTAGCTAATGTGTATATACATATATAGACATAGACACATACACATATCCATTTTAAAATACCACCTCTAAAATTATAGGTGTAGCACAAAATTGCAGCTATGGGAATTGAGTAAGCTTAATTTTGTCAAGCTTACTCAATTTTGTTTGCTTGTTAACTGTTTTCCTGAATAAAATTATGTCTATAGAGCCAAGGAAAGTCAGGATTTAAGGTGGTAAGAAAAGATGACTTTGTAATAGGGCTACTGACAAACATACAGCAACTTTTCTACTAATTACAAAATGTCACTTTCCTTAGGTGGAATAATTACAAAAAGGGGCACCCTGGAAAGACAACCACTTAATGGGGGTTCTAAACAGCATTTTAAATTTGTAATTTAATTTTAATTCTTAATTTTTTTGTGCTGCCAGAGATCAAGATACCCAGAGTTTTACATGCTAGGTACTTGCTCTACTACTGAGCTACACCCCCAGCCCCACTAAGCATTTTTTAAAATTATATAAAGTTGCTACATCTTGTTCCTCTTACTGGCAGTGACCAAAAACAAACTTGGGATTAGGTAGAATGTGGGAAATATATGGACCCTTAGAATGTCTATTCATTCAACCAAGTGGTTACACCAGGATGTAAAATTGGCTTTATTGAAACCTGCTTTTGTATAACTAGAATGTATAAATTAACTTCATTAGTCAAATTCTGACTGAGGAAAAGCTAGACTCATAAATGCCCAAATGAGACGATCACTGAAAAGTCTCATGTCTGTTCTCAATAGTCATCTATTACTGCCAACTTAAACGTATTTTTCCCCTTATTATTTTGTAACTTTTGGTTGAATGAACTCTTAAAGAGCTCCCCATTATACCACAAAAATTTTTTTTTTTTGGTGAGTCATAAATTTTTATCTTACCTAGTGTGGTGGCATATACCGTAATCCCAGAGACTCAGGAGGCTGAGGCAGGAGGATCACAAGTTCAGGGCCAGCTTAGTAAGTTCATGGATGACTTAGTAAGACCCTATCTCAAATTAAAAAATGGAACTAGAGATGTAGCTCAGTGGCAGAGTGTCCCTGGGTTTAATCCCCAGCACAAAAATAAATAAATAATAAGCTTTTACCTTTCTTTGCACTCAAAATTATAATTAAAGAAGGGGGAATCCTTCAGCTTTTTCTGACCAAGAAAATAATAGTCATCCTTCTTCATAGAATATTAACAGATTTACCTGTGCTTTGAACCACTCTAGTTTTTGGCTTCAAGTGGATTCAATGCATGTAGCACTTAGTGTGTTTGACAATTGCGTGCAATTGGCTTTGGCGCTTCATCTTTAGTAGTAGTAGTAGTATTGTACTTGGTTAGCCTTGCAAAAACTCAAATCCAGTTTTCAACACTCATCACCTATGGAAAACACTGTATGTAATCAAAATATAATAGAAGATAAATGTGCTTCTTGTTCCTGATTTGAAATTCATGTGGATGAACAAAATTATTTTAATCAATAGATTTTCCAAGAGGTAAAAAGCAGTGATATTGCTAAAACCTTCCGCAAAGCGATCAACAGGAAAGAAGGGATTTGTGCTCTGGGAGGAACTTCAGAGTTGTCCAGCGAAGGAACACAGCATTCTTACTCAGGTACTAGTTTCACATGTGTTGGGTTAACACAGTGGACTAAGTAGGAAAGATGCTACCATATAAAAAAGGGGCTCTGGAAAACATATTACCCTAAATTAAAATTCAGTGGAAGTCCTTGGTGACATGCTTTTGGGCTTGGGACTGATAGTTGTCATGAAGTCATGTTCATTGTATGGCTTTGTTAGCTCACAAGAGAAATGATACAATACATGCAATGATAGGCTTTGTTACAGTGGGATTCTACAGTGATATAAATGTGATTTTTAAAAGATTTTTTTAACTAATTTCTCTAAGGGCCAATTAACCTGCTCTGTTCTTTTAGTTGATGTTGTGATTCCTAGTAGCCACTGTGTTGAGTTCAGGTGTCTGACTTTCCAAAGAGAATAACCACATGTTTGTGAGACACTAATTTTCAGCACTACTATGTGACTATTTTAGGCTATGGAGTCAAATAATGAACGAATTTCTTATCATTTAACATAATTTTAGAGGAAGAAAAGTACGCTTTTGTTAACTGGATTAACAAAGCTTTGGAAAATGATCCCGATTGCAGACATGTTATACCAATGAATCCAAACACTGATGACCTGTTCAAAGCTGTTGGTGATGGAATTGTACTTTGGTAAGATATGAACTTGTTTTATATTCAGATTTCAAAAACTAGCTTTTCACATCATCGATATAGTTGTTTCTGAATGCTCAACACCTTTACCTCAGAAAATAAAGAACAGGGAAATTATCCTGGTTCCGCTAGTTTTATTTCATCTCGACATAAGCCTACAAGTCAGTCATAGATTGGAGACCTCTTTATAGAGAAAAACTCTCAGCTTCCAGTTTCTTCTTCTCACTGATCAAGCAGTGCACTACAGTTTTGTTAAATTTAAGTATGTCAATATCTATTTTTTCTAAGATACCATTGCTTCCAAAGGGCAGGGGGAGAGACTACTCTTCAGTTCTCACTCTTTAATGACCTATTTCTGAAAAATGCTTTTTTCACTGCAGCTGCCCTCAAGCCCACAGTATCTTGGTAAAAATGATAAAAGATCATTAGCACTGTCCATTGCTGCCCCTATTTACAGAGGTAGTTGTAGCACAATGGTTAAGAGCGCTCCATAATCAATCCACCTCGGTTCACATTCAGGTCCTTGTCATTCAGTAGCTGTGTAACTGTGGTCCAGACAGTCAAACCTGTTATAATCTCCATATTATTATACAAATTGAGCATCCCTAATCCAAACTCTGAAATCCAAAACTGCTCCAAAATTCAAAACTTTTTGAGTGTAGACATGATGCCACAAATGGAAAAGTTCACACCTAACCTCTTGTGCTGGGTCACTGTCAAAACACGGATACACTAGAACTATTGTGTAAAATTACCTTCAGGCTTTGTATATAAGGGGAATATGGCACACAAATAAATCCTGTGTTTTTAGACCTGAGTCCCATCCCCAGGATATCTCATTAGGTATATGCACATATTCCCAAATCTGAAAAGATCCAAGATCAAAAACAGTTCTGGTCCAAGCATTTTGGATAAAGAACACTCAGCTGGTACTTAGCTCACAGGACTGTTGTAAGCATTAATTAAATTGCAACATATGCAGTGCTTAGTAACATGCAATACATGTATTTCAGATAACAGTATATAATATGTAAATTTTCTCTTTGTGTAAAGGTCATTTTGGTTGTTTGAGAAGGCGATTTAAAAATGTAAGATTAAAAAAGATTAAAAAAATTTTTAAAGATAAAAAAATTAAAAATGTAAGACATACCCTTTTTGGTTCATCTTTAGATACTAAAGAAATATTCCTCCATGCATTTATGGAGATAATCATACAGAACTGTTTATTTAACAGTTAAATTTTACATGGAAATAAGCATGGTTTTCCCAGTGCAGAATAAAATTTATTAGAGCAGTATTATGAACAACAGAAATGTTGGTATAACTCTAAATTTCACCAAATGAGAAGATCCTTCCTAATACATCACAAATTGTAGCCTAACTAAAATAACCTTCCTTTCTCTCACCACTGTATTGCCAGCACCAAATAGTGTCTGGCTCATCATCAGGGCACTCAGTAAACATTTGGTGAATGACAGAATTTCAAGCTCAACTGATTTTGCTGCTTTGTGGATAAATGGGAGTTTTTAAATAGTGAATTGTGAATTATATAATCTAGAAGAGATCCATTTTCAGTGTTGAATTTTATCTGTCTTTAACAGTTATTCAACTGGGCACAGTAGCACATGCCTATAATCCTAGCAACTCTGGAGGCTGAGGCAGGAGGATGGCAAATTTGAGGCCAGTGTGGGCCATTTAGTGAGATCCTGTTTCAAAATAAACTAAAAAGGGCTGGAGATGTAGCTCAGTGATAGAGTGCTCCTGAGTTCAATCCCCAGTACCAAAAAAAAAAATGTTACTTCAATAAAAATTTTTTCAATATTCAGGTCATTCATCCTTAGAATGTGAAGAATACAAAAAAGTTTAAAATGAGGAAAAAATCTCCTACTAAAAGTCTCAACTACTATAAATATTTTTATTGTTTTTCAGGGTTTTTTGTTTGTTTTGGGGGGGTGTGTTTGTTAGCAGCATGTGCTAGGCAAGGGCTGTACCACTTAGCCACACCCCCAGCCATGGTCTTTTTTTTTCTTAATTTGCATTTTTTGTATTACATCTTTTGTGATCAACATGATAAAAGTTATCTGTTTCATTTACTTTTTTTGTTTTGTTTTGTTTTGTTTTGTTTTTGTGGTGCTGGGGATTGAACTCAGGACCTTGTACTTATGAGGCAAGCACTCTACCAACTGAGCTATAGCCCCAGCCCCTCATTTAGTTTTTTATATTATGTAAAAAGCATGTTATGATGAGTCTTAAATTATTTGTGAATATACAGACCCTTTAACTCAACTCATTTTTGTCCCCATTTTACTCAACTCATTTTTGTCCCCATTTTTGTTTCAGTAAAATGATCAACCTTTCCGTGCCTGATACTATTGATGAAAGAGCAATCAACAAGAGAAAACTTACACCCTTCATCATTCAGGTATGCATTGTTCTCCATCTTCCATGAAATGACTGAGTCAGAATTTGTTCTACAGATAATAGGCTTTGTACTCTCTATGCTCTCATTTAGTCCCCACAACTCTGAGTTTGGCATTATTATGCAGAGTTTACAAAGTGACCTGAGACTTGGATTTGCAAGCTTGCTTGAGGTTAATGTTGGAACTGAGGGTTAGGTCCCAGTCTTAACTTCATAGCCCTATGATCTTTACATAATTTGTTCAAATGTTGTAGAAATAAGCAAAAATACTTGAACTCTTAACTAAAAATGTTTGAACTCTTAGGGCTGGGGATATAGCTCAGTTGGTAGAGTGCTTGCCTCACAAGCACAAGGCCCTGGGTTCAATCCCCAGCACCACAAGGAAAAAAAACTCTTAATTAACTGACAGGCTTGAGGAATGGAGCAGTTTTCTTTTCCATCGATTAAATACTGGACTATTAGGTAGCAAAATTCCCTCAGGTAAAAGCATCCCTTGGGACGTGGAGATTTACGACTTCTAGAATTTGGATATATGCCATACTAGTGGATTCTCATTGAGGCACTTTTAAAAATACAACATTTTGCTCACATGGACATGTTTACTTTGGTTACACTGCCTTTTCCTTTAACGTCAGCCTAATTCAAAAGGGACCAAATAAAAATACCATGTTATCTTCCCATGGGAATCTGAAAAATATAATAGCAATAAGGCAGGGATCTGATTTAACTGTGCCTTTTAACTCTGAACTCTGGGCGAAGTTAATACAGGTTATTAATTTCTTCATTGAGTGTCATTTCCACTGAAGGGAGAAATAGACTGTGCAAAAATGGAAAGGTCAAGAAGTATGTGTGTAATTTGGCTGTCTTGCAGGAAAACTTGAATCTGGCACTGAACTCTGCATCTGCCATCGGGTGTCATGTTGTGAACATTGGTGCAGAGGACTTGCGCGCTGGGAAACCGCATCTGGTTTTGGGACTGCTTTGGCAGATCATTAAGATTGGTTTGTTCGCGGACATTGAATTAAGCAGGAATGAAGGTAATGGAACACAGTTATTATTTTGGAAATTGTTTAGTGGTTATTTTTTTTCATCATACGAACTGTCAAACTTTCACTTAATTGAGGTGATTAGATAATGATTAGAATTAACATACATTAATGCTATGGCATTATTTAGGAAAACAGTCTAATTATAATTCTCTTTTTTAATAGTAATTAACATTTGCCTGGCTCTTTTTTTTTTTTTTTTTAAATTTTTTTTATTTAATTTTTTGATTCATTGAACACAAATGGAGTACAGTTATTGTTTTTCTGGTTGTACACAAAGTAGAGTCACACCATCTGTGCATTCATACATGTACATAGGGCAAAGATGTCTGTCACACATACTGTTATTATTATTACCCCCCCACCTCCACCCCACCCCACCCTTCCCTCTATGTTCTCTATCCTTCCTCCATTCTTGCCATCCTTCCACCCTGCGTTATGCATCATCATTCACTTATCAGAGAGACCATTCGGCCTTTGGATTTTGGGGATTGGCTAATCTCACTTAGCAGAACAGTCTCCAACATCATCCATTTACCTACAAATGCCATAATTTTATTCTTCTTTATGGCTGAGTAATATTCCATTGTGTATATATACCACAGTTTCTTTATCCATTCATCTATTGAAGGGCATCTAGGTTGGTTCCACAATCTAGCTATTGTGAACTGAGCGGCTATGAACATTGATGTGGCTGCATCACTGTAGTAATCTGATTTTAAGTCCTTTGGGCATAGGCCAAGGAGTGGGATAGCTGGGTCAAATGGTGGATCCATTCCAAGTTTTCTAAGGAATCTCCACATTGCTTTCCAGAGTGGCTGCACCAACTTGCAATCCCACCAGCAATGTATGAGTGTACCCTTTTCCCTACATCCTTGCCAACACCTGTTGTTGCCTGTATTCTTTTTTTTTTTTTTTTATTCTTTTATTTACTTATTGATTCATTGAACACAAATGGAGTACAGCTATTGTTTCACTGTTTGTACACAAGGTAGAGTCACACCATCTGTGCATTCATGCATGTACACAGGGCAATGGTATCCGTCACACATTCTGTTATTAATTTTACCCCCCACCCACCCCCACCCCTCCCTTCCCTCTATGCTAGCTATCTTTCCTCCATTCTTGCCATCTTTCCCCCCCACATTATGCATCATCATTCATATATCAGAGAGACCATTCGGCTTTTGGATTTTGGGGATTGGCTGATCTCACTTAGCATAAGAGTTTCCAACATCATCCATTTACCTACAAATACCATAATTTTATTCTTCTTTATGGCTGAGTAATATTCCATTGTGTATATATACCACAGTTTCTTTATCCATTCATCTACTGAAGGGCATCTAGGTTGATTCCATAATCTGGCTATTGTGAATTGAGCCGCTATGAACATTGATGTGGCTGCATCACTGAGGCAATCTGATTTTAAGTCCTTTGGGTATAAGCCAAGGAGTGGGATAGCAGGGTCAAATGGTGGATCCATTCCAAGTTTTCTAAGGAATCTCCACACTGCTTTCCAGAGTGGCTGCACCAACTTGCACTCCCACCAGCAATGTATGAGTGTACCCTTTTCCCCACATCCTCGCCAACACCTGTTGTTGCCTGTGTTCTTGATGAAGCTGTAGCTCAGTGGTAGAGCGCTTGCCTGGCTCTTAAAAATTTATTTTACAGTAAAGGTACAAAAACAGAGATTAAGGCAATTTCCCAAAGTCTCCAAACTTGATATCCCTTTTTGCTCTGTCCACACAACCCTCATGCCATCACCATCCTCAGGTCCACAATTGTGCAGTTACTGTTTTTAATACCTTTTGTGTTCTATCATACATTTAAACCTCTTCCAAAATCTTCTAATCTACCCCGATAATTCCATATTTCCTGAACCAGCAGAAACATCATTTTTATAGCATAAGGCATAGGTTTTGTATCACAACATCAATTTATAAAATGTATGCTTTATATGCAATAAAATACCCTTTACCTATAAAGTTTAAAATGTTAAGGATTGGGAGATGTAACTCAGTGGTAAAGCACTTTCCTAGCATGATCAAGGATCTGGATTGCATCCCCAGTGAAAAGAACACTAGAGGAGAAAAATTGAACACCACTGTAAATATTCATATTTTATTCTGGAGATCCCTACCATCAGCATCACTGTCTCCATCCTCAATTACCTTTGGGGAAGAGTATATATTTGGGAATCTAAAAGTATTTCAAAGGTCTCAAAATGTCTGCCAAGTCTTATTTTGCACATAAGATTTCTTTTGTGTTTTCAAGACTCTACATTTTTAATCCACTCAAAAGGTCCTATGTTTGTCCTTTTATTATTATTGTTATTGTTGATGGGGCCTCATTCAGGCTGGCCATGAACTTGTGATCCTCCTGCCTCAGCATCCAGAGTAGCTGAGATTGTGGACCTGGCTCCTACTTTTGAATGAATAAAATTGTTACTGCTGGCCTTCTTCACAGAAGGAAAGGTGGAAAACAAAATAAAAAAAACATTGGTTCATGTGATAAATCAGGTACTAGATGTTGGAGTGTTTGATCCTTTGCAACCTTTGATTTAATGGGGTGGGAAGCAGAAGGAAGGCTTTGTACAAATACCATCCTGTCTCTGTTTTTTTTTAAATCTCTGAGTACTATAATGATGAGAATCCATCAAGATGAAATATGCTTGATAAATTTATTTCTTGGACCTCTTCAGAAATCATATAGTTCTTCCAGGCATGGTAGTATGCCCTTATAATCCCAGAGATTTGGGAGGCTGAGATAAGAGGACTGCAAGTTCAAGGCTATCTTCAGCAACTTGGGCCCTAAGCAACTTAGTGAGACCCTGTCTCAAAATAAAAAGGGCTGGGGATGGGGCTCAGTGGTAGAGTACCTCTGAGTTTAATTTCTAGAACCAAAAATAAATAAATAAAATATGTTTAACCCTGTAAGTTAATTGATTATACTTAAATATAAGCACTGTAGTGTTTCTAGGCTACTTTAATTAAAAGGTTAAGTAAAAGGTTCCAAATTTAAATATCATTCCCCAAATTCCTGATTTTGAAAGTGTTAATAATTTATGTATATATGTAACATGATGTGAAAACACTAAACTTAAAATCTATAGCCTTCTTTGGAATGTGAAGAATTAAAAGAAAAAATAAATCATATAACTTATTTTATAATATTTGGTGTGCATTCTTATAATACTATGTCTCAACCAGTATCACCTTGTTAATACTTGTCTACTTACATATTTATTTTTTGTTATGTTCTAAGTATCTCAAAACCAGGAACTACTAGTTCTTGGCATCTCTATTACTTACTAAGGTGTCAAAAGACTGAGTGAACTTGGCATGGCCATTATCATATCACATATTGATTATGAATTTTTTCTTTCTAGCTTTGGCTGCTTTGCTTCGGGATGGTGAGACTTTAGAGGAGCTTATGAAATTGTCTCCAGAAGAGCTTCTGCTTAGATGGGCAAACTTTCATTTGGAAAACTCTGGCTGGCAAAAAATCAACAACTTCAGTGCTGACATCAAGGTACCCATGCAAAGAACCTTAACACTATAGAAAGATATAAGGGCTTGGGGTATTTCATCCCATCTTAACAGAGGGAAAATTCTAATACTTTATCATCAAGCCTTATTACTTCTTGGCCTTGGTGGTCAATTTTTTAAATTTAGTTTCCTTTATTTATTTTTGCAGTCTAGAAATTGAACCTAGGGTCTGTGGCATGCTAGGGAAGTACTCTTCCACTGGACCACACCCCCAACCCTCCTAATGGAAGATTCTAGTAGAGAGGTTGAACCAAGTTAGGATCATGAGCACCAAGTCATTTTGTGGAAAAGAGTCAAAGCATTATGGTGCTAATATTTTATATTCTGTCTACTGCACACCCATACTGGAGATTGAATCCAGGGATACTTTACCACTAAGCTATATACTCAGCCCTTTTCTTCTGAGACAGTCTTAGTTGCTGAGGCTGGTCTCAAACTTGTGATCTTCTGCTATAGCCTCCCAAGTAACTGGGATTACAGGCATACGTCACTGTGCCTGACTTGCCTACTGTTGAACATAGAGTATAAAACAATCATGTAAGACTTTTCTATTGTTAGCTGTCTTTCTCAGTAAAGACTAGAAGAGAAAAAGGAAGTACCCCAAGATTCCCGTCACCTTTCTTATTCTGGGTCTGCCCTGTCGTATTTTCCCATCTTTAGAGGTTGAGTTTTTGAGGGAATGATGAGCACTTTTTTACCCTCAACCCCTGTCCCAATATCCTCCTACTAAAGCCCATCTCTAACATAATACCTACTGCATAAAAACCCCTTTAATATTTCTTGTGTCAAATTGAATTTGGCACTCATTACCTTGAGCAGTAGGGGAAAAAGGGAGGGAAGAATTTTGTAGCATTCACTCACCACGTGCAGCCTTTGGCTTTTCACATGACGAGGGATAAAATGCCATAATAAACATAGTTGACCCTCTGTCGTTCTTGGGTTCCACATACAAGTAATCTACAGTTAATTTTAAAGTGTATGAAGGATGTGTGTAGGTTATATGCAAATATATGCTGTTTTACATAAGGAGCTTAAGCATCTCCAATTTTGGTGTCCAGGGGACAGCTGATGCTCTGTTTTATCAACTGACTCAACTCTTGAAACTCCAGATGACCCGACCCAACGAACAAACTTGAAGATCTTCAGCAGATGTCACTGACCACCAACAGGGCTACGAAAGCAATACCCTGTATTCATATCAATTTGTTCGGTGGTGAAAGGAAGCAGTGGAGAACTAGCTCTACTGATTCTATTAGTGAAAATGAAGGATCCCCTATTTATTAGACAGCTGACCCTTTCCCCTCTTTTAACTTATGTAACATGTTTGGCCAGGTATATTTAGTTTCTTGCATTAGACGTGTTCCTAAAAACCATTTGTATATGCATTCATGGTCTAGGACAATAAATATTTTTAAAATGAAGCCTGCTTTGAATTTTTTGAAGTATAAATAATGATTTGGTAATATAAAAACTAATTTCCACTTTATATTCAAGTTCAAATTTTCTACTGTAAAGCTCCTTTCATAGTAAATCTAGAGTCTGCTGGGTCTACTCTTTACCAGTTCTTCTCAAGTGCATAGGATTGATTAAATTATAAACTGTTTATGTACATTTAGTAAGTAACTAGAAGTGAAAGCACTTTTGTAACTGGGATGTGCTATTCCTTAAGAGGTAAATCTTCTCTCTGCTAATGATAGAATCTGGATTGACATTTTATGAATTGCTCTGAAATGGCTTTCACTCATTGATTATCCCCATTCTTAGAGTCTTATGATACTGCACTTCAAATTTACTTACAGAGCTGGTTTAAGATTCAGCTTTTCCCAGGCATGATAGCACATGCCTATAATCCTAGAGACTTGGAGGATTGCAAGATTGAGGCCAGCCTCAGCAACTTAGCAAGACCCTTTCTCAAAATGAAAAAAACAAAAAGGGCTAGGGATATATTACAGTGGTACAGTACCCCTGGGTTACTACAAAGAAAAGAAGAAGAGGTACAGCTTTCTCTGCAGCTACCAGAGATTCGTATTTGGCAGTTCTGGGGTTGATCTGGGCAGATCAGTAACCAGTAACCAGTAACCCCCATACTGAGCAACTTCCCCAGGAGATTAGGGTGCACACAGTCTACAGAGAAGCACTCCTTTATAGCCTGTCTGGATTTTCAAGGCCCAATAATAGAAAACGGTCCTAGCTGAACAGGTGGTCTTCAGATATGACAGAATTAAGGAATCCTGGACTCAAGTTCTTGTCCTTTAGTATTTCAGAGAGGCAGAATTTTACTTGACATGAGTGTGAAGACACAATTTACACTGGTACAATGGTCTCCAAGATGTGTTCTATGGAGTTTTCACACAGTCTAATTCACCCATCCCATCCCCAAGATGAACAAATCCATTTTGTTTTATGTATTCAAAAGATTAGAGTCCAGGAGCTTACAACAAAAAAAGAGGTTCAAGGATGGGGGCAGAGCTCAGTGGTAGGGTACTTAACATTGCCTAGCAGGTGCAAGACCCTGGATTTAATCCCAGCACCTAAAAAAATAAAAATGAGAGAGAGAGAGAGAGAGAGAAGGAGGGAGGAGCAGGAGAGAAAGAGAGAAAAAAAAACAGACTTGTTTTTTTACCAGTCCTAAAGAGGTAAATGTTATTCTGCTAACTAAAGTGTCTCATTTAAGACATCTTGTCATTTAAATTTATAATGGATTATTGTTAAGATAGCAGATCTGTTCTCTGTACATTATGTTATATATTGTGCTTTATAATGATATAACTTGTTTATTTTTTCTTTCCCTATGCTTCCTGGATTTCTGCTCTACTCCTTTTTTTCCATGCTTATTTTAACTATCCAGCTTGTTGACTTCAGTAATTCAGTGAAGGTACAGAAATGTTTATTAGCATTATTGTATCAGTGACTTTAGTAAATTATAAAGTCATGTCAAAATCCAGTTCATCCATATTCAAGATCGACTTAAGGACAGATAGATGGATTTTTTTTTCCTGAGGAAAAGATCAGTTAAATAAGAAGATAGAATATAAGGCCCAAGCCTTATATTATTGATTCTTATAATTGTGATATCACTGACATTTTCAATTCATTTGTAGGATTCCAAAGCCTATTTCCATCTTCTCAATCAAATTGCACCAAAAGGACAAAAGGAAGGTGAACCACGAATAGATATTAGCATGTCAGGTTTCAATGTAAGTATAGGCACTCTTTTGAATTCTGTGGCCTTACAATATTATTGTCTATTTCTTACAAGAATGATTACACAACCAATGTAATTCTGTATCATGTACAACCAGAAGAATGAGAAGTTATAGTTCATATATGTATAATATATCAAAATACATTCTACTATCATGTATAACTAATAGAACAAATTTTTAAAAAGAAAAGAAAAACTAGAGGCACACAGCAGTAGTAAAAACAGATTTTTTAAAAAAGTTTTTATAACTGCATGTAATGATGTCGGCAATTTTAAGCATTATTTTAAAATATTACTGTATGTATAACTCGGGGAAAACTAGCTTTGATTTATTTTGATCATTTATTAGTGAGTTTCATAATTATGTATTAGTTTATATGAATGATATAAAATATTCAAAGCATGTATGCAGAAATAGCACTAAAGACTACATATTCATATCTACATCTGTAATATTCCTGTGTTAATTTCATATCTACATCTGTAATATTCCTGTGTTAAGAGTAATGTGAATATGTTTACAAACTCCTGATCCATGAAATCTAATTTGGGGAATTACTGTCAGGGACCATGTTTCCTGATTATGTCACTAATTTGCTCAGTGACCTTGGGCAAGTTCCTTCCCAAAATTGGATCTCACTTTGCCCACCCATAAAGGAATGGATTAGACTATTTAGTCCCAACATTTTAGAATTTTATGTTTCTCTGTACCCATTAAAGGCAGAATGCATTCTAATTGACAAAATCCACATATGTACCCTATTACACAGCCGTACTGAGTGGATTACATTGGCCAAACCATTTGACTCAGCCTTTACCAGAACCGAATTTGTAACTGGCCTATCTGCTTATATGTCTGTGTGTATGTTAAATGCAAAACTCTTTGGTTCAGGTCACTCTTGGTAGGTATAAGGAATTAAGGGAGCCTTCAGAGATGGCTGATCTGGTGGCTTCATGCTTGAGTAAATGGTAGCAGTGTACCGATTCTGATACAACCCTTCTCCAGCCACTCCTTCCTGACTGATCTTCCTAAAACACTTTCTTTGTGTATTCCCTGCTCAGAATCCTACAAGGACTCCCCCACTGACTCTAGAGTTCAGTCTAAATATTCTACTTAGCATTTAAGGTCCTACATAATCTTGCTCCATTTCTCCTGGCCTGTGATATTTCCCTTAGGGTCGTACCCCACAAACTGCTTCCCCACCACCACGTAGGTGCTTCAGTCTTCTCCAAACACTCATTTTTACCTCTGATCCTTTGCTCTCCTTTTCCCCTTGTTTTTTCCCCCTTGTCTTCTTTAGGACCTAATTTTAAAATGTGAACACTTTTAATGTTTTTCTTTGTTTTACTTTTTTAAAATTCTTATTTAGCTTTTTTCTTAATGCATTTTGGCATGAGATGTCATCCCAATTGAGTTAATGTAGTCAGTAGTTAAAGCATCTGGTGCCATCCAGGGTGTTTTAGAGGTACTGCATATCCTGCAGAGTCCTCCCACCCCTTTTTTTGCATTCAAGACAATTTTATAATAAATACCATGTGTTGGCTAAAAGAAAGTACAATTGTATACTCAGCCTATGATTGTAGGGAAATTTTCTGTATTTTTAGTATAGTCTTTTAAAAAAATGTCTTATTTTACTTCAACAGGAAACCGATGATTTGAAGAGGGCTGAGAGTATGCTTCAACAAGCAGATAAATTAGGTTGCAGACAGTTTGTTACCCCTGCTGATGTTGTTAGTGGAAACCCCAAACTGAACTTAGCCTTTGTGGCTAACCTGTTTAATAAATACCCTGCACTAACTAAGCCAGAGAACCAGGATATTGACTGGACTCTATTAGAAGGTAACAGTTTCTCAAATGCTAATCTGTGAAGCTGAGAGGCCACAGTGATGTCATATTCTTGACCTAATAAGTTTCTTTATTTACTTTGCTTTAGTAAGCATCCGATAGACACAGGGCTGAGAAAAATTGGCAGCTGCTGAAAGAGATGAATACAAGTGAACTCTTACAATAAAGTTCTGCACTTTAAATAAATCAGCCAGGCACCAAGACACATGCCCATAATCTCAGCTACTTGGGAGGCTGAAGCAGAAGGATTACAAATTCAAGGCCAGCCTCTGCAATTTAGCAAGGCCCCATTGCAAAATAAAGAAAGAAAGGACTGGGATGTACCTCTGTAATAAGTCTCCCCTGGGTTTAATCCCCAGTACCAAAATAAATAAATTGTGTGTGTGTGTGTGTGTGTATAATATCAGTTACTTTGATGTATGCAGATTTGAGGCAATATTGGAGAAAGATTAGAGGAGAAGGAGATTACATAAAGTTTATAAACCTCTTTGGGGCTGGGGTATAATTCCATGGGAGAGTGCTAAAGGTCCTGGGTTTGAGTTGAGTAAAAGCTCATAAACCTAAATTGCTTAACTGTTTATAATATGCTTGTTATTGAATTTTAAAATAAATTCAACAAAATTTTCTAAAAAGCATGAATCTAGAGAGAATATATTTAGGAAGAATGTTTAGAAATTGGAGAAAACTTATAGATCTGAAATAGAGAAAATAAAGTAATACATGAGTTGATACTGAATGCACATATACACAGTATTTAATGAATAACTAAATTTTTTGAATATTCTTAATAGGAGAAACTCGTGAAGAAAGAACCTTCCGTAACTGGATGAACTCTCTTGGTGTTAATCCTCACGTAAACCATCTCTATGCGTAAGCCATTCCACTGCTGTTATAAACAGTAATGAACATCGTGAATGGATGCTACATAAATAATGACTACCCTAATGATTTTTCTAAGTGTTAATTTGTAGCAATTACTTAGTTTGGAAAATGTCAAACAATGGTTTGCATCATTTTCAAAATTCACAAAAGTCTGAATTCTTTATGTGATCATTAATTACAAGTGACAGAATGAATACATTGTCTTTATGGTACCCTGGGAAACAAGTAATGTTTTGAAACAGTCTAGGAAATGATTTTAGCAGAGCATCCCTGATGCCTCAGGTTTTTTTTTTTTTTTTTTTTTTTTTTTTTTTTTTTTGCGGTGCTGGGGATTGAATCCAGGGCCTTGTGCATGCAAGGCAAGCACTCTACCAACTGAGCTATATCCCCAGCCTGCCTCAGGTTCTTTGACTCACTGTTTCCTCAACCTGAAATGTTATTTGCCCACATATAATGGCTCATACCCTTATTTTATATCATGCACTGTAATGTTCTTTGCCCACATGTAATGTTTCATGTCCTTAGTATATTCCTTATATATTTTCCTGACTGCCATTTGCCTTTCTCTAATCAATAACCCTAGTTCCTTTTGTCTTTATAGTACTTCCATGCCAAAATCATATTATGTATTTATCCATGTACTTGTTTTTTGTGTTTTTGTGTGTCTTTGACTCTAATGGAAGGACAGGAATTTTTGTCCAATGTGCCTAGCCTTTAGAACAGTACATACTCAATACGTACTGACAAGTGAATCCAATAGTCTTAGTTCTATTTTCAGCACAGATTGATAGAAAATATGAGTCTTGGGTATTATAGTTTTATATATCTTGTTTGACTGTGTAGGATTACTGTTTTTCAGGAAAGTGAAAGCTCAACTATCTGAAAACACTGATTAAATTATAATTTTTTTAAATCGTTAGTGACTTGCAAGATGCCCTGGTAATCTTACAGCTTTATGAACGAATTAAAGTTCCTGTAGACTGGAGTAAGGTTAATAAACCTCCATACCCAAAGCTTGGAGCCAACATGAAAAAGGTAGATAATTAAGTTGATGCATGTCTTTGTTACAGACTGTTTTTATTCTCAATATGTTTCTTTTGTTTCAAAAACTCCTGATCCTGAGCTTCTTGAGGACAGGAACTACATCTTACTTGTTTTTGTGTGCAAATAGTTAGCACTGTACAACACACACACTCACAAATATGTATGCACATTAAACAATTGAAAATCATTAACCATTCACTTTTGAATTTTACAGCTAGAAAATTGCAATTATGCTGTTGAATTAGGAAAGCATCCTGCTAAATTCTCCCTGGTTGGCATTGGAGGACAAGACCTGAATGATGGGAACCCAACCTTGACCTTGGCTTTAGTCTGGCAGCTGATGAGAAGGTATAGTACAGAATTTTTACTGTTTGAGCTTTACTGTCATACAAAGTTGTGATTTTGCCCTTATTGGATTTTTTAATAATTAATTATCTCTTTTTTTGCTGTATCATTTAGATATACCCTCAATGTCCTGGAGGATCTTGGAGAGGGTCAGAAAGCTAATGATGACATCATTGTAAACTGGGTGAACAGAACATTGAGTGAAGCTGGAAAATCAACTTCCATTCAGAGTTTTAAGGTCAGAATCCATATTTGACTATTAAATATTATGTTTGCTAGATATTATCTATCATTTGGAAGGAAAACCTTTGTTTTCTTTGTGAGAATTATTATTGGGTCAGTGGCAAATTCTTTCAATTTGCTGAGCTTTCCTTTAGGCACTTTACACAAGGAAGCACCTGTTAATTTGTACATACTAAAAAGATTTGTTCTCCTTTTGTATTAGGACAAGACGATCAGCTCCAGTTTGGCAGTTGTGGATTTAATTGATGCCATCCAACCAGGCTGCATAAACTATGATCTCGTTAAGAGTGGCAATCTAACAGAAGATGACAAGCACAATAATGCCAAGTAAGGGAGAGAGCATAATATTGTGGAAAGAAAACCAGCTTTTCAGCCCAGAAGATCTGAATTATAATTCAGGTTCTGCCCCTTAAGATTAGTGTCACCCTCAGGAAACCTCTCTTTTTTAAAGGCCTTAACACTATTTATTTATTTAGGTACTGGAGATTGAACCCAAGGTTGCTTCACCACTGAGCCACATCCCCAGTCCTTTTTATTTTTTATTTTGAGACGGGGTCTCAATAAGTTGCTGAAGCTGGCCTCAGATTCTCAATACTCCCTCCTCAACCTTCCAAGCTGCTGGGATTACAGGTGTGCACCACTGCACCTGGCTAAAGGTTTTTACACTTTTTAAGCAGCTTTATTGAGTACAATTCACATATTGTGCAATTCACCCATTTAAAGTATATAGTCATTTTTAATATATTCACAGTTGTACAACCATCCCCACAATCAGTTTTACAATAATTTCATCACCCAAGAAAGAAGCTCCAAGTAATCACTATGCAAATTGTTACCAACTTTGTCTTTACATATTTACCTATTCAGGACTCTGTTTTCTGTCCTAATAGTCATTACATATCCTTTGACCACATCTCCCTGTGTCCCCTTCTCCCTGAATACTCAAACCTCTAATAACCACCATTCTACTCTGTCCTTTGAGACCAGCTTTTTTTGAATCCACGATGTCAATAGAATACTATTTAGCCACTAAAAAGAATGAAATCCTGTCATTTGCAACAGCATGGGTAAACTTGAGAACCTTGTGTTAAGTGAAATAAGCCAGGCACTGAAAGATAAATACTGTTTGCTCTCACATTTTGAGTCTCAGATTCCTCATCAGTAAAATGGGGGCAATAATACTTTATTTTACAGGTTTCATAAAGACTAAATGAAAAGCCAGATGCGGTGGCACATGCCTGTAATCCCAGCAGCTTGGGAGTCTGAGGCAGGAGGATCACGGAAAGCCAGCCTCAGCAACTTAGTGAGGCCCTAAGCAACTGAGCAAGACCCTGTCTCTAAATAAATTACCAAAAAGGGCTGAGGATGTGGCTCAGTGGTTAAGCACCCCTGGGTTTAATCCCGTGTACCAAAAAAAAATTAAATGAAAAATAGTTACAAGAATTTAGCATTGTGTCTGACCTTCAAGGTTCTCAGTTGTTTAATGCTGAGCCACATTCTCAGCCTTGTTTATTTTTAAAAACACATTGTCCACTTATGATTCTTACTGTACAATAGACCATTCTTACTACATACGCTATTTATCTTCCTTGGCCCCCACGTTGTCAGGGGTTTGCTATCCTTTGTCAAAAGACTATGTTGTAAGAAATTCTTGCATTTCAACAATGTTTAGAAGGTTTTTTACATCTGTCTTTCCCCGGGACCTAGACTGTGACTTGGTTTCAGGGGTGATCCATGAAAACTGACCAATATATGCTGACAATCAGGCCACAGCAGTGCTTTATAAGCTAGTTTAAAAGGATCCCTTAGCAAAGCTTTGGAGTTAGTCACATCGTTTCTTTCTTCCTTGAAAAATATTTGTAGCAAATATGATAAAAAAAGTTTGATATCCATAATATATAAAGAATTCTTGAAATTGCTCTTTCCAAGAACTTGATTTAATTATCTTTAAAAATTTCTGTTGGAAATGCTTCCTGGATTAGCTGGGGTGCATTCCTGCAAATTTCCCTAGTTGGGCATGTCAGTTCTTTTGTCCCTTTCTTTGCTGCACTTTCCAGGCCTTGGTCCAGCCACTCTGTCCATAACTTGTAGATTCTTTCACCTCCCTTGAATATTTGGAAATACTCACTGCATCTACCAAAGCAACTTGCATTTTTGCATCTGGCTTAATTTTTCACTCCCTATCTCTCACATCACATGAGAGCATCTGTCATGACCTGTTCAATGAGAATATCAACATTGATTGTGCTAATCACACACATTTTTTTTTGTACTGGGGAATTAACCCAGGGGTGCTTTACCACTGAGCTACATCCCCAGCTCTTTTTATTTTTTATTTTGAGACAGAGTCTCGCTAAGTTCTGAGGCCAGTCTCAAACTTGTGAGCATAATTTCATTTTTATATGAGGTCAGTACTTCAAGCTTAATTTTCACTTTATATTGAATGAAAGGAGTGGAAAATATTATGTCCAAAAATAGAGCATGAAAACCTGGAATAACCTAAAAGTGAACTCAAAGCCAAAATGAAAGAGAAAACAAAATGAAATCATTCTGATATGTTCTTTCAGTATGGGCTTTTTGCATCCCAGCTAAGTGATTTTATGACAGGAAATATGTCTCATGGTGTCTTTGACAGACAAAAATTTTATCTTAATTTTTGTTTCCTCAATAAATAGGTATGCAGTGTCAATGGCTAGAAGAATTGGAGCCAGAGTATATGCTCTCCCGGAAGACCTGGTGGAAGTAAAGCCCAAGATGGTCATGACCGTGTTTGCGTGTTTGATGGGCAGGGGGATGAAGAGAGTGTAAAGTAACCAACCTAAATAAAACCAACCTTGTTCCCAGGTGCATGATTAGCAAGTCAGCTATTTCCAGGTGAAGCGCTCATGGCTTAAGGAATTCTTGGTCACTTAAAAGACTTAGTTTCAATTAACAAGACTAGCTCATAAGAGCCCTCAGTGGGAAGAGTTTTAATAAAAACAGCTCCTCTTTCCCACAGAGCTGGATTTGTCAGGCACACCTAAAATGTGCTAGTAGCCAAACATTTACTCTCTCCTCCTAGAATGCTGCCCTTGATGTTTCCCATTGCTGTGTTATTTCTTTCTATTGTATCATTTTCCCTCTTAGAATGTCCATCTCTTGAGATTTGCTTAGATGATTGGATATGAATATTATTAGAACGTCATTTTACTTTCCATCCAGTACGTTAGTTCTTATTCAAGAACTATGATCAGAAGGTATTTGGATGTGAGTATCCTTTGCTTACTTTGTAGTACTGAAAATTTGCCCAAGTAACTACTGTGCAGAATGTAATAGAAGCTTTTCTTATTCTTTTATTCTTAAAATCAAGTATCTTTTTACAGTATTCTTTCTACATGATCCTTTTTTGTACATTTAAGAATATTTTGATTACATTCAACAAGACTGCTGATTTTGCTACTTTTTTAAAGGGGTCTTCAAGTAAGTAAAAAACATACAGTATAGGTAGAGGAAAAATGTACCCTAAATTTTCATCTTTCCTTTCACACTCAAAATGTAAACAAAAGAAATATTTTGTCTTAAATCACTTAGTTCCACACATGCTTATTTGTTTTGAAACCTGTATCATAAAACTCTCTCTTTAAATTTAAAAGGCTGTTGAATATGACACTTTTGAGGAGAGAGTGTGCTCAGAACTTAGATGGGATTCGGTAGGCCAAGTATGCTAAGTGTATGATATATTTTTTAATTTTACACCTAAACAAGAGATGTGGTCACTAAAAAGTAAAATTATATATGTAGGATTTAATGTACTCTTGCTTTGTCAGACTCTTGCTGTTTGCTATAGTTTTCAAGATCATGTTAATCTAACTCTGAAAAAAAGTGATGTAATCTGGTAGCAATGTAGTAGTTCAAATAAAGGCATTTACATAATAATTAGTCTCTTCTTCCTGAATCTGTCCCTTTTTTTTTTTTTTTTTTTTTTTTGCAGTGACTGAGGATTGAACCCAGGGCTTTGTACTTGCGAGGCCAACTGAGCTATATCCCTAGCCCTGAATCTGTCCCTTAATAGTATGCCAACGTTTGGCAACATTATTTTCCCTTTCTGGTATATTCTAAAAAATGGTGTTTTTTGTTTCAGCTTTTGGAACTCAATAAGAGGTACTGAACTAAGGAGACATTGGACAAATGGGATAAAGTGATTTTTTTCCAACTTTCCAAGAGTTCCTTGATCTAGGGTGTAGCACAGTGGCAGAACAATTGCCCAGCATGCAGTGAGGCCCTAGGTTCAATCCCTACCACACACAAAAATAATTTTTTTGGTAATGGGGATTGAATCCAGGGGCACTTAACCACTGAGTAACATCCCCAGGCTTTTTTATTTTTTATTTTTAGATAGTGTCTTGCTAAGTTGCTGAGGCTGGCCTCAAACTTGTGATCATTCTGTCTCAGCCACCCAAGTCACTGGATTACAGGTGTACCCACCATGCCCAGCAATAATTTTCATATCGGAAATGTCCTTTTTTCTTTCTTTCCCATCTTCCTTATCTTTTCAATATTCTCTGATATGCAGACCCTGAAATAAGGTGGATCACAATAACCAGGGAAGAAAAATGATTTATGGCAGGTTTTCTTAGCCTTAACTTTATCACTATTGACATTTTGAGCTAGGTGATTCTTATTTGGACATAGGAGGAGGGACTATCCTGTACATTGTAGGAATATCATTAGGCTCTATCTGCTGGATCTCAGTAGTAGACCCCCAGTTGTATCAACCAAAAATATCTCCAGCCACAGCCTATTGTCCCCTGGAGTGCAAAATTATATATATTTTTAATCTGAAAGTAGAAAAAACTTTTCTAATATGGTATAAATCCCAGAGACATAAAATATAAGAATGATAACTTTGACAATTCTACTTTTGGAGGAAAAAATGTCAAAGTATAAATGACCAGGAGAAAAAAGCCCAGTCTTCTGTAAGTAACTATGGCTCAATACTTTGAAATGTCTTTGAAACAAGATAGAAGAAGTTTATTCCAGCTGAGTGTGGTGGTGGTGTTGTTGTACCCAAAGAAAATAAAATCATCCAAGCCAATCACATAAAGCCAAAAGAAGCCTTTATTTTTAAGCTGGCCAGCAACGATCTCCCTCACGCCTAAAAGTGGGGTGCTGGGAGATCGCACATTAGTTCTTCGTTGCCAGCATTTATAGGGAGCAGGAAGGGGCTAGGGTGGGCTATAGGGAGCGGGAAGGGATCAAGGTGGGGCTAGTGGGAAGGGGCTAGGGTGGGCTATAGGGAGCGGGAAGGGATTAGGGTTAGGGTGATTCTCTCTCTCCTAATGGCACTGGAGAATCTCTTTTTTGGGGAGTACAACATTCCCCACTGGTCTTATCCACACTAACAAATCCTTGTTTAGGAGACTAGTTGGAGTGTGTGTGGGCAGAGGAAATACCATGCTCAGAGGGCATTTAGGGGGATTTTATAAGTCTTAACTTTAGTGGATTGTCCGTCTGGAGTGACCATTTCCTGGTAGGGTCCTCCGGTTCTGGAGCAGGAGCTGGCTTGACATGAGTCCAGTGTAGCCAAGCTGATTTCCCGGCAACCTTAACAGCGGTGGGAGTTGTTAGAATTACAGTCCAGGGCCCGGTCCATCGGGGTTCCAAGGCTGAGGACGGAAGTTTCTTGGTGTATATTAAATCTCCGGGCTGGAAGGAGTGTAATTCCTTTTGTCCCCTTGGATTGGGTGTGTAGGGTTCCCCCAACATTTGACTTATGTCCTTTTGTACTTGATGTAACACCTGTAGGGAACTGAGAAGATATTACTAGCCATGGAATGGACTGTGGACGTGTCCAGCTTAGGTAACAGGGGTAGGGGTCTTCCAAACATGATCTCAAAGGGAGTAACCCCTTTTTTATAGGGGGTGCATCATACCCGAAGGAGGGCAAAGGGAAGGAGGTCTACCCATATTTCACCAGTCTCCAGAATTAATTTAGTCATTATTTCCTTTAAGGTCCTGTTCATCCTTTTTACCTGACCTGAACTTTGAGGCCTATAAGCACAATGTTGTTTCCAATTAATCCCTAGAGCACTCGACAAGGATTGGGTTATTTTTGCCATGAAGGCAGGGCCATTGTCGGACCCTACAGATAAAGGGAGGCCAAGTCTGGGAATGATTTCCTGAAGTAGCTTTTTTACTGTAATCTGAGTGGTTTCTGTCTTGGTAGGAAATGCCTCAGTCCATCCCGAGTAAGTATCTACAAAAACAAGTAAATACTTATATCCATACCTGCCAGGTTTTACCTCAGTAAAGTCCACTTCACAGTGTTCTCCTGGGGTCAATCCTCGGTATCTGGGTTCATGAGATGAACCTGTAATTCTTGTAGCATTTACCTGAACACAGGATGGGTACTGAGAAACGGTGGACTGTATTAGGCGCTGCATTCCTGGGAAATAGTATCTTCTGTGGAGTAAATCTGTTAGCTTTGACTCACCCAGATGGGTCCCTTGATGTAAATGATGAATTAGAGTTCGGTCAATGTCCTCTGGCAAGTATAATCTGCCATCTGGCAGAGTAGCCCATCCTTTTGAGTCTTTATGTGGCTCAAGTTGTTTAATTTTTATGTTGTCCTGTTCTGAATAGGCAGGCTCTGAAGGTAGGATGTGCTCAGGGAGAGCTGGGAGAATGGTTAATGGCCCCACTGGTCTTAGGGCAATTTCTTTTACAGTTTGGTCTGCAAAATTATTTTCTTGTATGTCTATAGTTTCTCCCTTTTGATGGGCCTTGCAATGTATGATAGTGACTCGCTTTGGTAGCCAGATGGCCTCCAGCAAGGCCAGGATCTCTGGAACATTTTTGACAGTCTTTCTTCCTGAGGTTAATAAACCTCTTTCTTTATAGATGGCCCCGTGCACGTGTGCAGTAGCGAAGGCATATCGACTGTCTGTGTAGATGTTAACAATTTTGTCCCTGCTAAATCTTAAGGCCTGGGTTAGAGCAATTAATTCTGCTTTCTGGACTGAGGTTCCATGTCCCAGGGCTTGAGCCCAGATTACCTTACTTATGGTGACCACAGCAGCTCCAGCATATCTGATGCCATCCACCATGAAGCTGCTGCCATCTGTGAAGAGTTCTTCCTCAGGATTGTCCCAGGGTGTGTCCTGTAAATCCGGTCTGGTCCCTTGGAAACTGTTTAAAATATCTAGACAGTCATGCATGGGCTGGGAGGGATCATCATCAGGGAGCAAGGTGGCAGGGTTTCAAGTTGTGGTAGCTAAAAACTTTATTCACTGTGGGTTCAACAAAAGAGCTTGGTAATGGGTTAGTCTAGTGCTGGTGACCCACTTGTCTGATGGAGTTTTTAGTATTGCTTCAACCGCATGGGGAGCGGTGATTATGAGTTCTTGCCCCAATGTTAGTAGCCTCCTTGACCAGTATGGCAGTAGCAGTGATTGCCCTCAAGCAGTTGGGTTAGCCAGTGGTGACAGGGTCCAGGCGTTTAGACAGATTAGTCACTGGCCTCTTCCATGGTCCCAAAGTTTGGGTTAATACCCCTTTAGCTATTCCTCTTCTTTCTGCCACGTACAGATGGAAAAGTTTTCTGATGTCTGGGAGAGCAAGGGTTGGGGCTTCAATTAGGGCTCTTTTTAGATCTTGGAAGGCTTTTGCTCCCATTTCAGTCCAATTAATTTCTTCCCCTTGGCCCTTGGTTGCCTCATACAAGGGTCAGGCAATTTCAGCAAACCTGATGATCCATAGGCGGCAATACCCTGCAGCTCCCAAGAACTCACAGATTTGTCTCTTAGTGGTGGGAGGAGGGATTTGGAGGACTGCTTGAACCCTCTTTCCTGATAACAACCTTTGTCCTTCATATAATTTATACCCTAGGTAGGTTACCTCTTTAGAACACAGTTGTGCCTTTTTAGCAGACACTCAGTACCCTAGGGCTTGTAGGGCATTTAGTAAATCCCTCGTAGCTTCCTTACACTCAGAGTAGGTCCTTGCAGCCAGAAGTAGATCATCTACATACTGGAGCAAGGTAACTTCTGGGTGTTCCTGCTTGTAACTTTGCAGATCTTGACTAAGGGCCTCATCAAACAAAGTAGGGGAGTTTTTAAACCCCTGTGGCAGTCTTGTCCAGGTCAATTGTCCTGAGTACCCACTCTCAGGATCAGTCCATTCAAAAGCAAAAATGGGCTGACTTACTGCAGCCAATGGAAGACTGAAGAAGGCATCTTTCAGGTCCAGCACCGTGTAGACTTGGTACTGTGGAGATAATAGGCTCAACAGAGTATAAGGATTGGGTACCATGGGGTGGAGTGTTTCTACCTGTCTGTTAACTTCCCTTAAATCCTGCACCAGACAGTAGTCATCTGTTCCAGGCTTTTGGACTAGCAGGAGGAGAGTGTTCCAGGTCGATTTACAGGGTATTAGGATCCCTTCTGCTCTTGACCTATTAATGTGTGGGGCAATTCCCAGCTGGGCCCTTCAGCTGATAGGGTATTGTTTCACCCTAATTGGAGTGGCGTTGCTGTTCAGCTGGACAATAATGGGAGGCCAGTGTGCAGCCAGTCCAGGAGGGTTGGATTCGGCCCATACCTCGGGGAATTCCATAAAGAAGGAGTTTAATAAAGTCTCTCTAGTATCACAATTGTCAAAACAGCTAGAGTCCTTTTGTAGGCCTTTAGGTCGGTTTTCATCTGGGATTAATTGATATTCTTCCCCTAATGGGCAGGTCAACAAGATATGGGTAGGGGAGCCAAACTCCATGGGCTGAGTCTGAGGAAAAAGATATGGTGGCTTGTAGTTTATGTAATAAGTCTCTTCCCAATAAGGGATAAGGACAGTCTGCATCACCAAGAAAGAGAGAGTAATGGTTCCCTTACCTAAATCAGTAATTCTTGCTCTTGTCCAAGAGCAGTGTTGAGTCTCTCCTGTGGCCCCTTGGATGGGGACTTTAGGTTCTGACAGAGGTTTCTTGGCCTGTTGTAACACTGAATATGTGGCTCCAGTGTCCACAAGGAACCTCACAGGTTTGCCCCCCAGTTGTGAAGTTACCAAAGGTTCTCGGGGGCTCATCTGAATAGAGCCTCAGCCCCGTCAGTCCTCCTCTACTAATTGTAAAACCTTTTCTGGTTTTCGCCTGTTTTGTCTCTGGTTTTTAGTCTTATGAGGACATTCATTTTTCCAGGGTCCTTTTTCTCTGCAGTAAGCACATTGGTCTTTCTCTAGTTTCCGGCTTCTAGGGGAGGGTGGCTCTCCAGTGAAGGAGTTGGGTCACATTCTGGTGGCGGCCAGTAAGACTTTAGTCAGTTTTTTAGTTTGTCTCTCCTCGGGAGGGTCTCTATTATTATAGACCTGCTGGGCTATTTCCACCAACTCAGACAGTACCTTTCCTTCAAACCCTTCTAACTTTTGTAACATTTTTTATATCAGGGGCCAACTGGGTTACAAACACTATATTAATAGCTCTCCTATTTTCAAGGACCTCTGGAACTATGGGGGTGTATAAATGGTACGCCTGCAGGAGGCACTCTAGAAACGCACTGGGGGACTCATCTGGGCTTTGTATAGTCTCACCTTTGAAAGGTTAGTGGGCCTCCATGCAGCAGCGCGCACTCCCCTCAGCAGAGTCTGGCAAAACCGATCTAGAGGCTCCTTACCTTCATCATTGTTAGGATCCCAGTTGGGGCGGGAAGAGGGAAAAACCCTTTGTAGGTGGACAGGATCATCGGTGGGCAGTCCATCTGGTCCCAAAATGGATTTTTGGGTTTCCCTCTGAATGCGCTCTCTTTCTTCCGAGGTAAACAGGATCTGCAGTAGCTGTTGGCAGTCATCCCAGGTGGGTTGATGGGTCAAAAAAACAGACTCTAAAAGGGATATGAGTCCTTGTGGCTCATCAGAAAAAGATGGGTTCTGGGTCTTCCAATTATACAAGTCACTGGTAGTGAAAGGTACGTATACCATAAAAGGGCCCTTTTGGGAAGGGATCACTCTCAGAGGAAGGATGGGGGCTGGGACTGAGCCTGTATAGGGAGTTCCAGTCCTGGTATGGGGAGGGGAAGGATAGTCTGGGTGAAGTGGGGGGTCGAAGGAACTGGCAGAGGGGTATGGTAAGGTGGAGGGTTAGGGAGACAAGGATCTTCCTCCTCTGGGGTGTCCAGCACAGGGGGTTTGTGGAGTTTTACATCTGATCTGGCCTTTGTCATCAGAACGTTGCAGCGTCTCCTAGTTCCCAAACTAGAGGAAGTGGAATCTGAAAGGTAATGCTTAAGTCATTTCAGCTTATCGGTTAGTATGTCAATCCAAGTTTCAATGTAGGGTACCTGGTCAGGATAACCTGGCCGCCCAAAGACGACCTCTTGGACCCTGAGGGCGGTAGAGAGTTCAGTTGTTCCCTGAGGGGGCCAACCCATCTCGAAAGTGGGCCATTCTGATTCACAAAACTTTTTTAACTTAAATCCATTAACAGAGGCTCCATAGTCAGTGGCACGTTCTTGGAAGTCCTGAAAATTATCTAAAAAACAAGTTAGAACAGTGGGACACGTGGTTGACTGACTTTGTTCTGTAGTAGAATGTCCTGGAGAGACATACGACATAAAAAGCAGAATGCAAGCACAAATAGCCATGAACCAGACTAACAAGGCAAATACAGACAGACAGACAACGACCAGAGTAGGCCCCACAGGGAGGCCTATTAGATTAGGCCACATAGGAGGCCGACCTGGTTAAGCCTCACAGGGAAGCCTATTGAACTGGAGCCCACATGGAGGCCGAGCGGACCCGGCTCTAGACGGCGGCTACCCATCAGCCAGCCAGCCACGCCGCAGCCGAGCAGACCAGGCCCCAGGCGGCGGCTATGCGGGTGGCCAGCCATGTGGCAGCCGAGCCAAGTGGACCCCATGCGGCCCAGACCAGACTAACAAGACAAATACAGACAGATAGACATCGGCCGACCATATTAGGCACCACGTGGCCTACCAGACTGCACCCCACGGGGGAGCCCACCAGATTGAACCCACGAGGGGATTCACCAGACTAGGCCTCACGAGGAGGCCTACCAGGAGCCAGGAGCGATGTCTCACCCTGACCTGGGACTGGAGTAAGCGATTGCGTCTAGCCTGACCACGTCCCCTAGATACAGATAGTCGACTCGCCAAAACAGGATACCAGGTGGCTTCATCCAGAAGGGCATCCTGAAGATGGGCTGGGGTCCCCCCAAGAGTGAGGCTGAGGCACGTCTCTCAGGAGCTCCCCTCTACTCAGGGTGGGGCTCTCAGGCAACCATCACAGGAGACCAATTTAGGCGTGAGGGCTTGGAGAAATCAAATCTCGCTGGGGCCTCCAAATGTTGTACCCAAAGAAAATAAAATCATCCAAATCGATCACGTAAAGCCAAAAGAAGCCTTTATTTTTAAGCTGGCCAGCGACGATCGCCCTCACGTCTAAAAGCAGGGTGCCGGGAGATTGCGTGTTAGTTCTTTGTTGCCAGCATTTATAGGGAGCGGGAAGGAGCAGGAAGGGATCCAGGTGGAGCTACAGAGAGTGGGAAGGGGCTAGGGAGGGCTATAGGGAGCAGGCAGGGACTAGGGTTAGGGTGACTCTCTCCTGATGGCACTGGAGAATCTCTTTTTTGGGGAGTACAACAGTGCATGTCTATAATCTCAGTGATGCAGGAAGATCTCAAATTTGAGGCCAGCCTCAGCAACTTAGAAAGGCCCTGTCTCAAACAAAAAGAAAGTAAGGAACAAAGGAGGTGAATTGCAGGGTTATACAAGTTAAAGCAACCAAGAACAAACTACTCTCCCTACCCTTGTCCCTTTATGGGGAATTGAACGCAGGGGCACTTTTACACTGAACTATGTCCCCAGCCCTTTTTATTTTTTATTTTGAGATAAAATCCTGCAACATTACCCAACCTTGCCTTGAATCTGGAATTCTCCTGTCCCAGCCTCCCAAGTAGCTAGAATTATAGGCACATGCCGCCACACCTGCTGAACAATCCTTTAAAACAGACTTTATTTTTTATAGTACTTTTAGGTTCACAGCAAAACTGAACAGAAGATGCAGAGATTTCTCATATAACCCTGCCCTCCCACACATGCACAGCCTCCCCCACAATTAGTATTTTTTTTTTTTTTTTTTTTTTGGTACTGAGAATTGGACTCAGGGGCACTCCACCACTGAGCCACGTCCCCAGCCCTATTTTGTATTTTATTTTAGAGGCAGGGTCTCACTGAGTTGCTTAGGGACTCGCTAAGTTGCTGAGGCTGGCTTTGAACTTGCGATCCTCCTGCCTCAGTCTCCCAAGTGCTGGGATTACAGGCGTGCACCACCGCGCCCGGCTCACAATCAGTATTTTGCAGTGGAATGGTGCATTTGTTTTGGATGTGTTTTTTTTATTATTTTTTTGTGATTGTGTATGGACAGTATGCCTTTATTTTATTTGTTTATTTTTATGTAGTGCTGAGGATAAAACTCAGTGCCTCACACATGCTAGGCAAGCGCTCTGCCACTGAGGTACAGCTCCAGCCCAGGAATTCATTTGTTAGAATCAACCTGTATTTTTTTTTTATTTACTTATTGATTCATTGAACACAAATGGAGTACAGCTATTGTTTCACTGGTTGTACACAAAGTAGAGTCACACCATCTGTGCGTTCATGCATGTACACAGGGCAATGGTATCTGTCACACACTCTGTTATTAATTTTACCCCCCACCCACCCCCACCCCTCCCTTCCCTCTATGCTAGCTATCTTTCCTCCATTCTTGCCATCTTTCCCCCCCCACATTATGCATCATCATTCATTTATCAGAGAGACCATTCGGCATCAACCTGTATTGACACATAATCATTGCCCCAAGTCCACAGTATACTTCAGGATTCACTCTTGCTTTTGTTTTTTGCAATGCTAGGAATTGTACCCAGGGCCTCTTGCATGCTAGTCAAATACTCTACCACTGAGCTATACCCCCAGCCCTCACTCTTGGTGTTATATAGTCCATGGGTTTATACAAATGTAGAATAACATACATCCACCATTGTGTTATTATACAGAATAGTTTCACTTCTCTAAAAATTCTCTGTGCTCTGCCTAGTCATCCCTTCTTCTCCCCAACCCATGGCAACCGTCTGCATAGTTTTCCTTTTTCCAGAATGTCATAGAGTTGGGATCATATCCTATGTAGCCTTTTCAGATTGGCTTATTCTACTTAGTAATAGGCTTTTTTTTTTCTCCTTAGCGGTGCTGGGGATTGAACCCAGGGCCTTGTGCTTGTGAGGCAGGCACTCTACCAACTGAACTATATACCCAGTCCGAAAATTGCTTTTTTTAAATGATTACTTTTTACCTGTCAGATTGATAAAAAATTGATAATTATCTGATGAGGGTAAAGGTATGGGTATACAGGCATCCCTAATACCACAGGTGGGTGGATGATTAGTTTTATAGTTTGCTAAAAGCAAGTTGGTAATACTTATCAAACTAAAAACTAGTATATCCTTTGACCCTGCAGCCAACAAGTATAGCAGTGTTCCTCAATAGATCTTGTATTGTAATGAAGGATTTATAAAATAAATTATGGTCCATCTACACAATAGAGTATTTATATAGTTGTTTTAAGACTACTGTGGCCTATGTAATGACATGGAAAGATGTATTGTTACCTCACCTTTTTTTTTTCTGGCACTGGAGATTGAACCCATGAGTGTTTTACCATTGAACCATCCTAAGTCCTTTTTATGTTTTGAGACAGGGTCTTGCTAACTTGCTAACTTCCTCTCACTTGTGACCCTCCTGCCTTAGCCTTCTAAATCACTGGGATTACAGGTGTGCCACTGCACCCAGATCATTTTTTTTAAATGGTAGTATATACACAGAAAAAAAAAAACTTGCCTGGCCTGGTGACACACACCTGTAAACCCAGCTACTCAAGAGATTGAGGCAGGAAGATTTCAAGTTTAAGGCCGGCATTAACAACTTAATGAGACTCTGTCTCAAAATCAACAGTCAAAAGGGCTAGAGGTATAACTCAGTGGTACAGTACCCCTGGGTTCAATCCCCATACCAAAATTCAAAAAGCAAAAAACTAGAACAAGGCTCAGTGGTGCTGATGTAATCCCAGTGACTCAGGAAGCTGATGCAGGAAGATCACAAGTTTAAGGCCAACCTGGGCAACTTAGTGAGATCCTGTCTCAAAAAATAAAAATAAAATAGGGCTGAGATGTGGCTCTGTGATAAAGTGACCCTGGATTTAATCCCCAGTACCACAATAATGAATGAATGAATGAATGAATGATAGAAAGCCAGAGAAATGGGAAGGACCAGACTTACTCCCTTTTTATAAAATCTCACTCTCAGAAACACTAACCAAGGTCTCACAAAAATACTTCATCCCGCTGGGCGCAGTGGCACACGCCTGTAATCCTAGCACTTGGGAGGCTGAGGCAGGAGGATCACGGGTTCAAAGCCAGCCTCAGCAACTTAGCGAGGCCCTAAGCAACTCAGTGAGACCCTGCCTCTAAATAAAATACAAAACAGGGCTGGGGATGTGGCTCAGTGGCCGAGTGCCCCAGGGTTCAATCCCCAGTACCAAACAAACAAACAAACAAAAATACTTTATCCCTTCTGGGGACAAATACCCCCAATGACAGTTCACTAGACTCCCAATTTTTAAAGGTCCCACCATCTCAACACTGCCACACTGGGGACCAAGCTTCTAATACTTGGAACCCTTGGGGGACAAAGCACATCCAAAACCAGCTAAGATGTTCTTTTTACATGTCACCTTTAATTGTCAGGTCCCTGTACTATAATTTAAAACAAGATACTAGCTAGGCGTGGTGACATGCACCTGTAATCCCAGTGGCTCAGGAGGTTGAAGCAAGAGGATTGCAAGTTTAAAGCCAGCCTCAGTAATTTAGGAGACCCTGCCTCAAAACAAAAAATAAAAGGGCTGGGGATTTAATTCAGTGGTAAAGCACCCTGGGTTAAATATCTCTAGTACCAAAAAAAATAAAAACATGTTGTCAGCAAATTGGGAAAGTTTTATTTATTCTCTTTCAACCTATAATTTATGTAATGTTAATATAGCCTTGCCATTCCTGCCTGTTAATGTTTGCATGCACAACCTTTTACATTCTTTTATTTTCAACTTGCCTAAGTCATTGTGTTTGGAATAAGTTTACTATAGATTGCATATAGTTTAGTTCTGTGTTTTTATCAACTCTGTCAATTTGTATTTTAATTCTTACATTTAGACATTATTTACATTGAAAGTAATTATTGATATGTTAGGACTTAAGTGTGCCACTTTGTCATTTTGTTTGCCCATTCCACTTTTTGTCTTTGTTTTCTTATCTTTTTGTAATCTACTTGGACATTTTAAAAAATTTCATTTTGATATATCAATAGTGTTCTTGAAAACAATTTATTTTACTAGGACTTGCTTAGAATATATGTATGCAGCATATTATAGACTACAAATAATATTTTACCACTTTAAGTAAGGTGTAGAAACCTCAAGTCCATTTAGAACAATTCACAGGCTGGGAATATAGCTCAGTTGGTAGAGTGCTTGCCTTGCAAGCACAAGGCCCTGGGGTTTTGGTTTGTTTTTTTTTTTTAAAGAGAGACAGGGTCTCTCTAAGTTGCTTAGGGACTCACTCAGTTGCTGAGGCTGGCTTTGAACTGATGATCCTCCTGTCTCAGCCTCCTGAGCCTCTAGGATTACAGGCATGTGCTACTGTGCCCGGCTCTCCTGCTTCTTCTTGCCTCACTGGATACTTCTTATTCTCATTGCTAGAGGCCCCTCCTTTTCCCATTGCAAGAATAGATAAGTAAGATGGGGTGTGTGAATGTGCAGGCCCTGGGTCCAATCCCCAGCACCACAAAAAAAAAAAAAAGAAGAGAACAATTCACACTATCTACCCTTTTTGCTGCTATTGTTGCTGGGGATGGGACTCAGGCCTAGTGTATACTAAATCCTCGTCCTGCCACTGAGCTATATCACCAGCCGCTTTCCCTGCCTTTTAAATGTAAATGTCTTATGCAATTCCTCTACATACCTTGAGCACTATATTAGATGGCACTATTTTTTTCTTGGGACTGGAGATTGAATCCAGGGATACTTTACCACTGAACTACATCTCTGGCCCCTTTTTATTTATTATTTATTTATTAGATAGAGTCTCACTAATTTGCTTAGGGCCTTAATAAATTGTTGAGGCTGGTCTTCGACTTGTGATCCTCCTGCCTCAGCCTCCCTGAGTCACTGGGGGTACAGGTGTGTACCACCACACCCAGCTTTATAATTTTTGCTTCAACACTGAAATAGTATTTTAAAAATTAATGAGAAGCTTCATTCTACTGTTATGTATAATTAGAACAAATTTCTAAAAATGAATGAGAAGCTTATCTATTGTATTTACCACCCTTATACCCATTCTATTGTTTATTTCTTCCTTCCTGAGGTCCCATCATCCTTAGATTACAGTTTCCTTTCTGTTTAAATAACTTCCACTAAACATTCTTTAATAGTATGTCTAGCCAGGCATGGTGACACATGCCTATAATCCCAGCAGCACAGGAGGCTGAGGCAGGAGGATCGTGAGTTTAAAGCCAGCCTCAGCAACTCAGCGACGCCCTGTCCCTAAACAAGATACAAAAAAGGGCTGAGGCTATGGCTCAATGGTGAAGCGCTCCTGGGTTTAAATCCCCAGTACCAAAAAATAAAAAAGGTGAAGCAAGAAGATTGCAAGTTCAAGGCCAGCCTCAACAATTTAGCAAGACCCTGTCTCAAAAATGTCTGGGGGTGTAGCTCAGTGGTAAAGCACCCCTGGTTCAATCCCCATTAGAAGCGAGACAAAACACAAATGTCCAATTCCACAGAAATGAACAAACACCTCCCTCTACTGGCTAATATGAGTAATTGCTACCGCTTTTGTCTGACCCTCTTAAAATCAATTACTGTTTAGCCTTGGTATAATCTAGTATGGTTTTAAAATGTTAATTGTAAACAGTTTTTTGTTTGTTTGTTTGTTTGTTTGCAGTGCTCTGGGTCAAACCTAGGGCCTCACATGCTAGGAAGCACTACCATTGAGCTATACCCCCAACTAATTTTAACTATGTATTCTCTACTTAACATCTTATACTTGATATCCTCTAAACAACTATTCTTGATTTTTGTTGTTTTCCCAAATCCAGGCTCCAAATTGAGAACTATAAAACAATTAAGATATCTTTTATACCTAAGCTATCTGATTTTTCTAAGATAGCCATCGAGTGATAACAATGGACTAAATATTTGAGTCCCACTCCTCCAAATTTATATATTAAAATCCCAACCTTCAATACGATGGTATTAGGAGGCAAATCTTTTAGGAGGTAATGAGGTCATGAGGTTGGAGCACTCATAAATGGAATCAGTGTCCTCAAAAAAGAGATCCCAGAAAGTTCTCTCGCCCTTTTTCTTCCCTATGAGGATGAGGACACAAGAATACACAATCTGCTACCTGGAAGAGAGCCCTCACTGGAATCAAACATGCTGGTACTCTGATCTTGGACTTCCAGCCTCCAGAGCTGTGAGAAATAATCTTAGCACCCAATCTATGGTACCCTGTTTGATCAGCTCTAAGGCAGTAATACAAAGATTTGCTCCTCAATCCTATAAAAGAATAATGAGTACATGTCCCCAACTTTTAATTAATCAAAATTTATGACACCTCTTGTCTGCCAAACAATAATGATGATGGTGGTAATAATAAACTTGACAAATTTAAAGAGTTTAACTTCTTAAGTTAGTTATACATAAGATATGATAGTTAAATATTTTTCAGTGATCTTTTTTGTACTGGGGATTGAACCCAGGGGTGCTTTACCATAGAGCTAAATCCCCAGCCCTTTTTACTTTGTATTTTGAGACAAGGTCATGCTAAGTTGTGGAGGCTGGCCTCAACCTGCTATCTTCCTGTCTCAGCCTCCACAGTTACTGGGATTATAGGCCTGTGCCATTGTGTCTGGCTTTTTTTCTTTTTTCTTTTTCTTTTTTATACTGGGGCTTGAACCCAGGAACACTTTACCACTAAGCTATGTCCCCAGCCCTTTTTTCTTTCTTTTTTTTTTTTTTTGGTACTGGGGATTGAACCCAGGGACACTCCACCACTGAGCCACATCCCCAGCCCTATTTTGTATTTTATATAGTATATTTATATTTATTTTTATTTTATATTATCATTGTTTTATAATATAAAATATTATAATTTTTATTTAGTATTTTATTTAGTATATTTGTATTTATTTATTTATTTGCTTAGGGCCTTGCTAAGTTGCTGAGGCTGGCTTTGAACTCACGATCCTCCTGCCTCAGCCTCCCAAGTGCTGGGATTACAGGCGTGCGCCACCGTGCCTGGCTTCCCCAGCCCTTTTTTAATTATTTTTTGAGATTCCCTTTTTAATGCCCCTTCTGGCACTTTAACTCCTCTCATATCATTAGTCCTGACCTTCAGCCTTGCAAAAATGGACTTGATGTATATTATCAGATGCTTCTGTTAAGGTTATTATATTATCAGCAAGACCAATCAGTCAAAAGCAGACAATAATATTGAGGCTTTCCTGATTATAATAGTTTTTTTTTTCTTTAGAAACATGTCATTCTGTTGTTAGGGTCGAGACACCTACCGCCCGCGAAGGAAGACTCCAAGAGACCTTCTCATGCAACACGCACAGGGTTTATTGTCCAAGCATGCTTGGGGCTCCCTACATGTCCTAACAGCAGGACTGAGGCAGAGAGCCCCGAGCCAAAGCACGGCAAGCCTTTTATAACAATCAGCAAACGAGCAGTTTCCCTGGGTGAACGACTTATGGATTTACAACTTATGGATTCACAACTTATGAATTTACTAGCAATTAGGCGATATTTACACAAGGTTAGCTGAGCAATTTATGGTTTTACTAACAACCTGGTGATGTTTACACAAGGTTAGCTCCCAAGCTCAGTTCCCCTTACCAGTCTGATTCACAGATTTACAATAGGACGCAGGCAGGGGTCCCATTATCTCTTCTGGGCCATTTTCTGGCCTCCTTTAGTTAACTCTTCCCCACCGTTTAACTCTTTCATGTCCTTTAGCCTGAGCGACTCTTACACTGTTACCATACAAAGGCTTGATCTGTTTACCACAGGAGAGCAGCCAATTTGTCAAGGGGCAAGGCAGTTAGTAGAGAAAGAACTTTGTTAGAATGAGCTAACTAATGGAAAAATGGCTGGATTATCATCCTAAATCCCATCTTCCTAACGACTGCAAGTAAATAGCTTATAGGAAATTTAAGGAAGCGTATTTTTAGCCAGATATAGGTGGACGTGGGAATAATCGTTAATTCTGCATGGTGAACAGTCTGAAGAACATTCCAATGTTATCTGAAAATCACCAGATGTTCTGGGTTCTGGAAATCTAAAGAAAGATTACTGATTAGGAGGTCTTATGACCTGATGGTCCTCTTATTCATTTTTTTCTGGAATAGCTGACTGTAGCACTTAATATCTTAATCATTTAGGTGTAACTTTTCTTTACAAAGGTAAAGAAAACAAAAAGCAAGTTTGCAAAAGACAAGTTAACCCATAAGGGAGCTTGTTCTGCTTTGCTGAAATACTTACTCCACCCAAAATTTTGTGTACCTCAGCCTAGTTGTAATGGCACACATCTGTAATACCAGTGATTCAAAAGGCTGAGGCAGGAGGATCACAAGTTTGAAGCCATCCTGGACAATGTAGGAAGACCCTGTCTCAAAATACAAATAAATAAAAAGGGCTGGGGATGTAGCTCAGTGGTAGAACACTGCTGGACTCAATCCCCAATATCACCCAAATTTTAAAAAAAAAATCTACCTCACACTAATTCATCATGTATTCAGGATAATTGTGAGATATTTTCTGATATTTAAAAATACCATCTTTCTGGTGGATCACATTTCCTTGGAACCTCCAAAATGCAATACACACAGGCTTACTTAAAAACAAATTCCAAAGAGTCAATAAGTGAGGGCTGGGGATATAGCTCAGTTGGTGGAGTGCTTGCCTTGCTGGGTTCAGTCCCCAGCACCAAAAAAAAAAAAAAAAAAAAAAAAGTCAATAAGGGGATCTAAATCTTAACAGAATCAAGGTCCAAGAGGCCTCTCACTCCAGTCAATAATGCTATTTTTCTACTTCAGCCTTCTTACTCCTAAGAGTTTCAGGAAAACTTTCCTGCTTTACTAGAAAATAATAGTTTGAAAAAGTTTACTTTTCTAGTTTTCTGGTTACTATGGTCTGTTTTGTAACAACAATAGCAATATTTCAGGTGCTTTATTAGGCACCTGAAATACAAGTTTTACAGGGGTCTTTCACTGGTCCCCTTGTGTACTTCTAACCATTCAAGTGAGATAACAGGTAAACAAATATGGCTTAGGCCAGGTGTCCTATGCCACCAATTATGAAAGGTCAAGCTTCTTGGCTCAGGGATGATCCTCAGGGATGATCGCCTGTCCCTGCATGTCTGGGCACATGCGTACTGAAGGCATCAGTCTGAGAAATAGAAGGTCTGGTGGTCCATTTTCAAAATAAATTATTTTGCTTTAAATGTAAAATTACTTGGGATGTAAGAAAGGCAGCTGGAGGGGACAGCAGAATGAAAAGTTACAAGCAGTTAACACCAGAGTGTAAAAATTCACAGCCCCCAGCCAGGCATGGTGGTGCACACCTGTAATCCCAGCAGCTTAGAAGACTGAGGCAGGAGGATCACAAGTTTAAAGCGGGCCTCAGCGATATAGCAAGGCCCTAAGCAATTTAACAAGAGTTTGTCTCAAAATAAAAAATAGAAAGGACTGCGGATGTAACTCAGTTGTTAAGTGCCCCTGGGTTAAATCTCCAGTACCAAAAAAATAAAAAATTCATAGTCCCTTGACAAACAGGTGAGAAGGAACACCGCCCCCCTCACCTGACCAACAGATAAACTGTGCACATGCCAAAAGGCATTCAGTCCAAGGGAACAGTCCACAAGAGAACAAAGGGAGGTGGGGACAACTAAAGGTGTATTTCTTTAAATTACCTAATAGGAGACAGTAAAATTTAGGTGACCTTGGGGAAGACTGTGTACCCCATGATACTCAGCCAATGAGGAACCAAGGGAGGTACCTTGCACACTAGGGGATAAAATGTTTATTGTAACCATTCTGGAGGTTCATGACCACCAGGCACCCAATCTTGCAAAATCTTCATTAAAGTAAAGCCTCGCTTTTTGCTTTACCTTGTATTTCTTAGTCCATGCTTTGGGTTTGGACAGGTCAGTGTGTTTCTCTTAAGTCCAAGATGTGGAGAAGGGCTAACCTACAATCTTACAAAACAGGGAAACTCCCACACTTATCGGCCTAGGCTGCAGCCACAATAGCAAAGTGAAGAGGCCAGGTAAGGGGACTGTGTCATACCGACACTGGTCAAATCTAACAACCCAGGCAACAGGGATCATGTATACCTATGCTTCCCTAAGGAAGCTCCCTAGCAGCCAGGACCTTTCTAAATCCCTAAAGGACTACACTGATCTAGAAAATGTTCTGACCCAGCTTCTGAAAGGAGGCCTATCAGCACTGTGGACACTGCAGTCTTCTCACCTCAACTCATGTTCCACTATAGCTCACTAATGATAGGCTAGAGGCTTTGACAAAGCTCCAGGTCCTTTGCTTTAGCAACCTTTGTAAGGTCATCCTCACAGGTGGAGATCCCTGTTTTAGAAACTAGAAAGAGAACACTGGGCTCCAGGCTTGGAGGCTCTCTTGGGATGTACCCACCAACAACTCACTGTGCTTCAGGGAATATGGAATCATTCTTTTTCTTTTCCTGGCTATTTGTTTATTTATGGCAATGGGAATTGAACTCAGGGCTACTTTACCACTGAGCTATAGCTTCAACCCTTTTTATTTTTCATTTTAAGACAGAGTCTCACTAAGTTGGTGAGGGTTTTGCTAAGTTACTGGGGCTGACCTTGAACTTGTGATCCTCCTACATCAGTATCCTGAGTCACTAGGATTACAGGCCTGAGCCACTGCACCTGGCACTTTCCTGGCTTTTTAAACAGGAGTTATTGAACTTCCCACTTTGTTGTTGTTTGATCCAAATTAAACACTAAACATATTAAATACTAGCATGAAATGGGAGGAAACTATTGGAGCAGGGTTATTTGCCTTTCTACCGAATAGTCCCATCCTGCTGAACAACGTTGTTTGTTTATTTAAATGTTTTAATTATTTTTTCTGTGTGACTTTCCTTACAAACAAGCTGTCACTTTTCAAAATTGCCAGGGTTTTTTCTCTGGAATACCCACTGCACGCTCAAATTCTTTCCTAAATTATTACTCTCAACCGCTACAAATTGGGAAAACAAATAGCTAAACTATTAGAGTTGGATGTAAAAAAAAAAAAAAAGACTGATCGAAGGGCCAAGGGACCTCTTGTGAAGAGTATCCAAGGATTTGACATAAAAAGTAAATAAGTAAAATTCACAGAAGGCATAAACTGACTCCCTTTTCATGCATACTGAAAATGACCAAGGGCTCACTGCATAGAATGTGTACAGAAGCCAATATTATGGCACTGGGTTTTGCAAAAGGAAAGGCTTTATAGCATAGTCAACCTGCCAGGAGCTGACATAGAATTCAAATCTGATCAGTATGTAGTGGGGGGAATTTATAGGAAAGGGTAGGGAAGAAGTTGTTTATTAACTGCACAGTGTGCAGGGGAAATTTTAGGGTTATTTTGTACAGGCAGAAATGGTCACCATGCCTCTTCACAGGCTGCATGTTTCTTTTCTGGGGGAGTTATCATGTTCTGCTTGGAGAATTTTGAGCTTGTGAAGTCAAAAGATCATTGATTAGATAAGCTGGCTTCTTCTGCATATGTCCATTCTTTTTTTTTAATTGCATTTATTTTATGTTTTTATTTAAATTTTTGATTCATTGAACACAAATGGAGTACAGTTATTGTTTTTCTGGTTGTACAAAAGGAGAGTCACCCCATCTGTGCATTCATACATGTACACAGGGCAATGATGTCTGTCACACATTCTGTTATTATTCTTAACCCCTACCCTCGACTCCACCCCTCCCTTCCCTCTATGCTCTCTATCCTTCCTCCAATCTTGCCATCCTTCCACCCCACATTATGCATCATCATTCACTTATCAGAGAGACCATTCGGCCTTTGGATTTTTGGTATTGGCTAATCACACTTAGCATAACAGTCTCCAACATCATCCATTTACCTACAGATGCCATAATTTTATTCTTCTTTATGGCTGAGTAATATTCCATTTTGTATATATACCACAGTTTTTTTTTATCCATTCATCTATTGGAGGGCATCTAGGTTGGTTCCACAATCTAGCAATTGTGAACTGAGCAGCAATGAACATTGATGTGGCTGCATCACTGTAGTAATCTGATTTTAAGTCCTTTGGGTATAGGCCAAGGAGTGGGATAACTGGGTCAAATGGTGGATCCATTCCAAGTTTTCTAAGGAATCTCCACACTGCTTTCCAGAGTGGCTGCAACAACTTGCAATCCCACCAGCAATGTATGAGTGTACCCTTTTCCCCACATCCTTGCCAACACCTGTTGTTGCCTGTATTCTTAATAAAAGACATTCTAATTGGGGTAAGATGAAATCTTAAGGTGGTTTGATTTGCATTTCTCTTATAACGAGGGATGTTGAACATTCTTTCATAAGTCTGTTGATTGCTTGTAGATCTTCCTCTGTAAAGTGCCTGTTCATTTCCTTGGTCCACTTATTGATTGGGTTATTAGTATTCTTGGTGTAAAGATTTTTGAGTACTTTGTAGACTCGGGAGATTAGTGCTCTATCTGAAGTGTGTGTGGCAAAGATTTTCTCCCACTCTGAAGGCTCTCTCTTCACATTGCTAATTGTTGCCTTTGCTGAGAAAAAGCTTTTTAGTTTGACTCTATCCCAATCATTGATTCGTGCTTTTATTTCTTGCACTTTGGGAGTCATGTTAAGGAAATCTGGTCCTAGGCCAACGTGATGAAGATTTGGACCTATTTTCTCTTCTATTATGTGCAGGGTCCCTGGTCTAATTCCTAGGTCCTTGATCCATTTTGAGTTGAGTTTTGTTCAGGGTGAGAGATATGGGTTTAGTTTCATTTTGCTGCATACGGATTTCCAATTTTCCCAGCACCATTTGTTGAAGAGGCTGTCTTTTCTCCATTGTATGTTTTTGGCTCCTTTGTCAAGTATGAGATACCTGTATTTATGTGGGTTTGTCTCTGTGTCCTCTATTCTGTGCCATTGATCTACCTGTCTATTTTGGTGCCAATACCATGCTGTTTTTGTTACTATTGCTCTGTAGTATAGTTGAAGGTCTGGTATTGTGAAACCCCCTGCTTTGCTCTTCTTGCTAAGGATTGCTTTGGCAATTCTGGGTCTCTTATTCCTCCAAATGAATTTCATGATTGCTTGCTCTATTTCTATGAGGTCCATCATTGGGATTTTAATTGGAATTGCATTGAATTTGTATAGCGCTTTTGGA